>JANZLQ010000060.1:987706-1046968 GCA_026212715.1 Elanus axillaris
GGGGGGGGGGCAATACTGAATCATCACATTCCATATACCAGAAGCAATTACAAAATGGGTGTCTGTAGTGAAATCTGGGGAAATGGGCTCAATGAGAGTGAAGCTCTGCAGTAATTCTGATTCTGTCTCCTCATTATTGCCAATCAACTGTTTTCTCCTTTCTTCTTATCTCCACGTTGGTAGGTGGATTTCTCAGCAATTCATGATGATGTTCTTGTATTTTAAAACCTTTGGAGCAGGTACTGTCATTTATTGTATCGTTATTTGTATAGCACCTCAAACAACTGGTTGCTCTCAAAATGAGCACGCCCTCCTCTACCAGTTTTCTTTCCACACTGTAAATTTCGCAGTAAATTAGAAGGAAGAAAGTCTTGCAACATGACACCTCTTTCATTTGACTGATCCTAAAAGAACTGGAAATTAAAGTTCAAGCTGCAAAACATGAACATTCAGTACAGATGTAAAAGTCTGCTCGGGATCTTCTTAAGTCCACAGGGACTTAATTGCAAAATGCAGTTATTAAATTCAATCACAACCCCAACAGTGTTTTCTTTCATGCATGTCACTGGACAAGCGACAATGTATATACAACATTGCAAATAGTTTCTGGGAAGATTTCCTCCAGGCTTCCTAAATTTCTGACCTTTGCTCCTCTCTGTAAATAGCTTTTGCACATGGCTGGGCCAGCCCCATGAATTCTGCGAGACCTCTTCCAGTCAGCTGAAGTCGCAGGAAGAGCAAAGCAGGGACTGCCTATTTAGGAGCGCATCCTGACATTGGGAGCTTTGTCACTCATCCGAACAGTCGTGGAAGTTTTGTATAAGAACAAAGAAAAAAAATCTTGGTAATCTTCAAGTTATTCCATCAGCCCACTTTTTCCTTTTCTTTTCGCGTGCTTCATCCGAGGCGCTGGCCAGAGCGCGCCATAAATGCCTGGGTAAACCTCAGCCTGTAAATCCAGTGGTGGGTGATGTGGGGTGATGGTGCCGTGCGCTGGATTTGGGAAGACTTCCGGTTCACCCCAGCAAAATGGGAAGCCTTCTGCCGGAGAGGATCCATGGGCCAGAGCACGGTTCTGCATTGCTGTGTCGTTTAAGGAAAGGGAGCACCACAGAAAATACTTTGTGAGTTGTCAAAAATATGACAGATAGGGACAGCATGTTTCCCTAGGCTTGCCTTTTTTTTTTTCTTTTTTTTTTTTAACCTGGAAATTTAATCCAGGCACAATTTCACAGCTTTGGAGAGTTTTCTAGGATTTCTGACCCTCCAGGAGCACAAGCAGAGCGGTACCATGTGTGGCATGTTTCACACTGGGAAATTCAGGACTCTAACAACTGAGCCGTGCTTTATTTGACTAAACCTTTCAAATTGATTGTCTTTGCTTAAATCTCCTCAATGACCTTTGCAAAAGAGAGAATGTTCTTAGGTCATTCGCTAATGAAAAAGGGACATACTTGCTCAACAAAAGATCTAACACAAAGAAAGCAGCGTAAAAGCTGACCAGCCTGAGTTAACGAAGGTTAACAAAGTTAATTCAGTTAACAAGCCAGGGTGCTAATTGGCTGAAGAATTACATAAACATTGTCATGATATTAAGTACTTCCCCGGCTCTGACTCTAGCCTCATGCTTAACTGGTTTCAGAAGGATCAATTCTCTTGCCTTTCTTGCAAATAATATTAAATAACCCCTATTCCCCAACAAACAAATGGTCAAGTAATTACCAGGAAGGCCCAGGGAAGGGGTGCTGGCATTGCCCAGCTCTCTTCCTTGTTTTCCATTCCTCGTTTACTTCTTCCTCCACACCGGACAGGAAAACGGGACTGGAAGTGGGAGGGTGGTATTTGGCATAGGAATTAGAGAGGTAACCGTGTTCCGTGTAATGGCACCTTTGAAGCACTGCAGCTCTGCACGGCTCCTGCAGAAAGCCAGGCATGGATTTGACAATTCTGAGCATAACCAGCATTTTCTCAGAAGTTACAATTAAATGTTTGACGCGTGTTCTGCCTGCAGCCCACAAAAGGGATGTAGATGGGCACTAAAGAGATGGTTTGCTTATCTCAGGTGGGTGAGTAGCTTTTGGAATTTATTTGACTTCTTTTGGCTTTCGGGTCCTTCAAAAATGAAGCAGCATTTTCAGTCTACAGAATCCATGTTTTCCTTTCTTTGTGGAAGTAACTGAAACATTTGTTTTCAGAAGCTCTCAAAATTAAATTGAAACTGGAGTCAACTCAGATCCCTACAACTGAATTTGAATCATTTTCCTGTGTTCTTTGCAGGTGTGTGAGATCCGCTTTCATCCCTTTTAAAGGTTCATTTCCAGATTTGGGTGTATGGGGAAGAACACGCTACCTTAATTATTTATTTCAGTTTTAAGGCTTTATAGTAAGATGGAAATATTTTATATTGATATTTGCATAGGAATTGATACTGCTGTACAAAAACCAAAGAAGAACACAGACTGTGCTTTTTTTTTAAATGAATGAAATATCTATTATTTCTCTAAGAAGGCAGTTTCATGGTGTATGCTCATATGTAGTGTCTCTTAATTCATTTATACTTAAATTTTGAGCCATAGTAGGTAAGAAAAGTCGAGAAAGAGTGGCATCAGAAAAGACTTCTTTTTCCTGATCTTGGAGCTCACACTGATGAATACTCCTTCAGATTTACATCATTATTCTACAGCATCTTTCCATTTGCGTCGGGTAGCTAAGAGAAGTATGTCTGCGGTGACTCTGCTTGGACAAGGATCTGCACCTCCATAGGATAACTTTTAGAGATTAACTGGTTTTTAAAAAACTGAAAACTACTGATGCGGAGAAAGATGCATCCGTAATAGCCAGCTATGGCTGGCATAAGAAAATGAGCAGCCTCTTGTTCAGATGCATCTGCCTCCTGCCAACACAAATCGTATTATAATTTCTATGTACTCCTATAACCTTTGTTACTTCTCAGTTTAACTTGAAAAGACGTTCGCCTCCTAACACCTAATAATCCCCACGAGCAGGCTTGGTTTAGAAGTAAGGATGCTATATAAAGTTGGGCTTGGTTGTAAGCGGAGGAGTGATTCTCTTCCATGCTGACAGCTCAAACACTTAAATCCACGGTGTCCTTTGGCAATGCTCCTAAACCATCAGGTTTTTTTCAAATTAATCATAACAGTATAGCAAAAGATCCATACTGCAAGAGATCCATCCTGGTGGCTTGTCCCAACGAACTCCATGTAATTCATTCTTCATACTGGCTCATTCCTAGTCTTCTTTAAAGAAAAAAATTCCATGGAGTTTTGTACTTTGTTTGGCTATGTCAGCTTCTCACTGTGGACTCATTTGATATAACACAATAAGATTTAAAATACAAAAACCTACTCCAACTGTTGTGACAGCCATTTTCCAGGAAAACAGTGTGGAAATCTGATTTTTTTTTTAATTTATTTTTTTTAAACTAGAAGTAAGCTGTGTTTCAGTCATAGTGTTTGTTTTCAGGTTTGTAATACCAAGACAACTGTGGCATATATAAATGTTAATTACTGATAGATTTTAACAGTGAAGTTTTGAAGTGTGTCACAAATGGGCAATATGAGAATAAAATAAATTTTGCCTAATATCAATAAGGTGTTGTTCAGTATCTTAACTACATTTTCCTGAATACAAGGAAATTGGGATATCTTCAGGTTCATTTCTTCAAGTCCCTACACTGCCCTCCTACACTCCTCCCACCTCAGTGGCATTAAATGAAGTTGAACTATTATCCTTCTTGGACAGGGATTGCATTCATCTTCCAGCTCTTTCTTTCCAGGCATGGGCGAGACTGTAAATATTTTATACTAAAACAAGGTGTTATTTTTTTATCAGCTCCTTTGTGTAAATATGTATCTGTTTGTTCGTGTTTTGCCGTAATTCTTGCTTTGTGAAATGTTGATGCTGTTGCAGACTGGTCTGTGAAAAATCTAATTGCATTTTAAAAATATTTTCATTAGAATCAGCCTAATTAGAACATCTTGGTAAATGGTGCTTTGCACCATTGAAGCGTATTTCTCCAGAAGAGATTGCAGCGATTTACTGTTGGTGTCGTTAGTGCTCCGAGTACTGTAGAGCGTGCAAAACACATGTGCCTTTGGTGACACCACGTCTGGAATGGCTTTCAAAATGGCTTTGGTTCACAGATCTCAGACATACTGTCACAACCCATTACTTAAACCACCATTGTGTCATTTCAAAATGATTTTTTCCCCTGTTGAGCCTTGTGATGTTGGCAGTCAACAGGGGATTATTTTTAAACAACGTTTGAAGTGGCCTGAAGAGCCAAAGCAGTGCTGGAAGGGGGATGACAAGGGAGCCCTGCGTGCAACTCGCCAACCTGTGTGGACGCGTGCGCGTCTAATCGTTTTCAGGCTCCACTGCTAAATAGAAATTTCATCCTCAAAGAGGCAGAAATTCCTGCCGTTAAATATCAGACTCCATTTGTAAGAAATACGGCCACTAAGCAGATCTCACTGATAAGCATATTTTACTTGCTTGGAGTGTAATAGGTTATGTTGTAGGTCAGTGAGAGTCACTCTTGAGAAATCTTATTCCAAAGAAAACGCTTTTCTTGTAGAGTATCCATGAATATTCAAGTAGTGAATATTGATTTGAGTGTCAGTTTCCATGTATTGATTTTGTCATGCACAATGTGGTCGCTGTTGCTGGAGTTTCTCTGCGTGGTGTTGCCAGATGACGTTCATCAAAGAATCTGGCCTACTGAAACGGAAAGAGATTCTGTGTTTGTTTTCTCTTTGAGAGATTGACTCCATTGCAGCAGTGATAACTAATCCAGCTTCACGCATCACAACTGTCCCTAAATAAATTCTTTTTTATTAATTTTATCAGGGCCAGCCAGGATTTCTTGGATCACAGGGGTTCACTGGACCACCAGGATTGATGGGGATCCCAGGAGTGCAAGGTCCCAAAGGTCACAAAGGTGAAAGAGGACATCCAGGAATAAGTGGACCCAAAGGAGAAATGGTAACTTTGGAATATCGGATGTTTTAGTTAATGAGCCAAATAGCAGGCAGAACATCGTTTTAATTGTGCTGTTTCACTCGCTCTAGGGGCAAAGAGGAGTCACTGGATTCCCTGGGGCAGATGGCATTCCTGTAAGTAGCCGGTTACCTCATCTTTAAGAAATCACCAACTGCAAATATTACAGGCTAGTTTAAAGCCTTTGTACTTTAATTAAAATCTCTGGGCTAAATTCTGCATCAGCCACGTACGCGCTTTTCAGCTAAGGGCATTTGTTGAAGTGTGTGGAACTGCAGATACACAACAAGAGAGCAGAATCTCTGCTCCCTTTCATTCCCTTGGATAATTAAGATCCAATTGCTTTGTCCTATGGAGAAATCCCCTTGTAAAGGGGATGAGAAGGGACAGAAATTTCCTGTGTCCCCGGAGGTTGCCCAGCTAAGTATGTTCTTTTGTAGGAAAGAGCTGTGAGATAAGTACTTTGTGTCTCTTAAGCTTGTAAGCGAAGTACGCCAGTGGGTCATTCCTTAATTATTTCAGAGCTGCAAAGCACGTAGAAAGACCAATGATTTTAGGAATACTAACCATTGTTACTTGCTTTATGGCTCATATGGCGTGCTTGAGATAGACCTAAAAAACTTACTGAACACCAAACAGTGTCAAACTTTGAACAAATTGACCAGGTCCATGAAACTGAAACATTTAAAGAGGAAAACTGGGTAAAGTTCACAGCACAATATTTTCCCAGCTTACACTTCTTTACATCTTGTGTCATAAAATAACAAAGAAATCTGAGTCACTGGAATCCCTGGACAGAGTTCCCAGGCTTGGGTTTCCTTTGTAGTGCTCCCTGACACCGGGGCCCCGCTCTGCAGCCCACGCATCCACATCCACTCTGCTTTCACCCTTTTTTGTTTCCAGAAGAGCTCCCTATTGAGTTTCAGGGCTTTCTCTCTCACAATCTTCCTCCTCTCCCTCTTTCTCCCTCTTAAAGGAAAAGCAGAAGACCCTCTTTCCCATTCCTGTTAACACTCCTGAAGCCAAGGATCTTGCTCATCTCGCCACGTCACACTGAGTTTTTTCTAAGCACTCTTACGTCCTGGGAAGGAGAATAAATGGCTCCCCTGTGAAGCCCCATGTCTCTACAGTGGGACCGCTTCTCTTCCCTGAGCACGTTTTCTTCCTTAGCCCTGCCTTCCCGACCTCTGCACGTTGCGTTGTGAGGGATAAATACCTTCAGACAGTACCTGAACCTGCGTGCTCGTTTTATCCTGTCCTCAAGCTCCCTTGCCCTTCCCACTTGCTTACGTTCTCCGACCGGTTTTCTCAGGCTGAGACTTAACACGGGCCGTCGGAAGGCAGGTGGGCAGGCACACGTGCGAACTGTGATGGCACGGTGCTAGGATGTGGGGCTGGAAGCCAAGAGGGGATGGTGGCAAGCCTGAATCCCTTCTGGGATGAGGAATGCCAGTACGTGATGGAGCTAGGTAAGGACATGGACAGACTTCTTTTTCTTCTAAGCAAGGGAGCAGAAGCAAGGAGCATACTCTTGCTCTGGATAGAGGAGAAGGAAGAAATGTTTTATGTTCCTTTCGGGGGGGTTTGACTGAGTCCCCTGGCAGAAAGAGCTGCTCAAGGGTGGATTTGCTTCTCACCAGCCCCAGCGCAAGCCAGAAGCAAGAGCAGTTAAGATGAATGTAGGTACGGCAATGGAAATCCAGTTGGAGGCAGGAGTAACTAACTTTTCAGAGGCTCCGTGTGGAACCCCCGGCTCCCTCGCTTTGAGCCCTGCTGTTTTCTTCCATACTTACAGCCTCCCTCATCGCAACACTCAACCTAGCTCCAGAAGCATCTGTGACTTCTTCCCTGGCTTGGAAGCTGTTCAAAGCCAGCAAGGAACCTTCCTTCCCACTCTTCCAATGTGAAGCACTAACATGCTTAACAGTCCCAGTTCTTGATGGCTCCCTGCACAGCAGCTTCATCTGGCTTAGTTCTCTGCTTAACAGAGCCTGCATTGAACATAGCCTTCCTACCCTTTCTGAAAGGTCCTTCACTAGTCATTTTTTCATGCTGTCTGGGGCATCTGGTTCAAGCTGCAGCTATATTAAAAAAAGGCACTGTCTGTTTCTGTCTTTGAAAATCATAGTTTCCCATGGATCCAAGCCTTGAGCTTAATGTGAGAATGTCTAAATGCTGTGTGACTACAGGAAAAGGAAAACTAGAAACAGATGGGTATATAAACATCAATTTTTTTTTCCTCAACAGGGTCATCCAGGGCAGCCAGGATCAAGGGGGAAACCAGGTCATGATGGCTGTAACGGGACAGTAGGTGACCCTGGTGACTCGGGAAGTCCTGGATTCTCCGGTTTCCCCGGTACCATTGTAAGTAGCTGGCAGTAAGTGCGTACCTGAAGCTAAGACCATTACTGAAGTGAGTTTCATTCAAGTGTGTGTCGAAAACAAACAGAACATCTCTTAATGGAGCTCCCTTTTGGCCTAGCAGAGCAGCCGTGCAGACTTACCGTGGACACGCTGCACTAGGTTTAATTATTAAACTGCAGCCAGGACTGGGAGGTCTGCCCAGAGCTACACCTGTCACGTTGGTCTTGCGGAGAGATTATTTCAGGAAAACCTGTACAGCTTTATCCAACAGTAATAAAATAACATTAAACTCACAATTCCTGATTAAAGTAACCTTTTCCTTTCCTGCCTCGTGGCCAAAGTACTGGCTTTTCATGGTGCGATACGTAGGATCATGCTGCCCAGTAACACCACGCCCAGGTAACGGGGGGTTCTTCCCCCAGAATCAGAAATTCTTTTTATGTACTGACAGGGTTTACACTCTGTTTTTAAACCATGAATTTCCAAAGTTAGGCACAGTCTCTGCCTCTGAATGGCAGTATGTATATACTCATGAAAACCCAAACAAGTATTTTTTGTTACTCTTAGCTGTTTATGTGTTAACGTATATGACATGAAAGCTTACTTCTGCTATTTTTTTGGTCCCCTCCAGGGAGTCCAAGGGCCAAAGGGCCAGAAGGGGGAACCCTACGTATTGCCGCCAGACATCGCAAGCCGGTACAGGGTACGTCTGTAACTCCTGTGAGTTATTCACGCTCCGTACAGTTTTACAAGCAGATGATGGAGAGTTAATTTTTCTTACACTCTGATGGACACATCCCAAGAGGCCCACTTTGACTCTGTGTAGGCTTTGCAAGGCAGCTTCTGCTTTCTCTGGTTACAGCAAAGTCTATCTGATATCCAGGGAACAAAAAATCTCCACTCAGTTATTTACAAGGAATTCCAGCCCACAGGTGGATTGCAGAGGCGCTGGAAATGTTATAGTTCAAGTATTACCCTCTTTGTTCAATGACTACCTTCATATCATGCATGACAAAATCATTCCTTTGCCATAGTTTTGGCCATTGAATGATTCTATTTAATGTTAGCATCCTTTCTGTATAATTTTCATGCAGGAGTTTGGTTGACTTGGGATAAAATATGCTTCAATATATTATTTAGTAAACCCCAAGTATTCCTATGGGTGCTTTTACTCTAATCCTTGAAACTTGTTTTGTAATCACTTGTAGCTTTTTCTCATATATATATATATATATTGTATAATTTGAAGGTATCAGATAAAGAGTTACATATGCTGTTAGAGTATAGATTGTGACAAATTTATGTACAAAGCTACATCTGAGCTGTACTCAGCACAGAAAGGATCTGCTGGCATCATTTATGTATATTTTGTGCCAGTGATGAGTGCCAAAATAAGTTTTTCTGTTGACATATTCATAAGTTGCCTGTATTTTTTAATGGAATCTTCTTTTCCTTTCAGAAACTCTTTAAATCTGCACTTGTTAGTAATTAGGAATGATTAATGATTAAGAATTGCTCAAGTATAGTGTGGTCAAGAGTGGATACTGGCACCTGTATTCATTTCAGAAAGTACTTGGTTCTACAAACTATTCTGTTAACTCAAATTAACTATATAGTTAGGATGCTATTCAAAATGATGGAAGGTGTCTGGACTGAATACCCACATTATTTATGGGTAGTAGAAGGTCTTTGCACTAGAACATTTTTGGATCCCATTTCCAAAAACATTTCAACATGTACTGCAGTTAAAATATGTGGTCACTGAAAACAGTATGTTCCAAACGCTTTTAGTGACTCAGAAGAGAATCAAAATGATTTGGTAATTCCCATGCAACTCATGAAAAATGAGCTTGTGCATTTCAACTAAGGTTATAGCCCTAATTAAGCCACTGGTTCGATAGGATTTTTCAAAAAAGAATTAAATGTGTCTGTTGTCCATTTCAGCCTTGTAGTTTGGATCCCTAACTTCCCTAGCCTGCTTTGTACCCTCCTGCTGTATTGCATGCACCTATACTATATATAGAAAGTACAAAATCTGTGTGACTCACATTTGGTTATCTCAACACCTGTATTGAATACATCTGTATGTAGGGGTTTGTGTGGAATTGTATGTTATGATTAGCTTTTGGAATGAGAAAAAGATTAATGAGTGAGAAAAAGATTTTATTTAATTTTGTATATAGTATTTATTGCGTTTTTTACTTCTTTGGGTTTTTTAGGGGGAACCTGGGGATCCAGGGTTCAACGGCTTTCAAGTAAGTAGTATTACAGCAAATGTGATAAAGTGTCAATAGTGACTGATATCAGAACAACATTAATTGATGGTTGGGGTTTTTTTATTTAAAGGGACCTCCGGGTACACTGGGTATTCAAGGACCTGTTGGTCCAAGAGGAGAGCGAGGAAGACCAGTAAGTATATTTGAAATATGTTCCGTAGAAAATTAACTCAACAGAAGAATTATCTCAGCGAGTACCAGTATGTTGGATTGTAACCTAGCAAATAGATAAAAAAACAGGTTAGAAATAGCAGTAGGTGTCCTTGGATGCAAAACCTTTTAAAAAGCACTGTGAGACACTGATTCTACAAGGGTGAATGTTGCAAAAAGAGGTATAGTTTCTTTCACCCTGTGTTGCCAGAGGCTTTTGATTTATATTGTATTTCTTTAACCTCAGTGAAAATGTCTCGTTTGTAAAGATTATTCAATGCTGTCCCATCTCTATCCCCTTATACTGAGTTATCAAAGATACCAGGACCTAAATATGTTATCTTTTCTGCTCTAAAGGATATGTATATAAGCTCTCCACACTTTCCATAGGAGATTGAATTGATAACTTTTGTCATTAGTATTTAGAATACAATTTTATTTTTAAACTATTTTTCAGTCATTTTTTCCAAAATCAACGTTTACCACACTGAAGTTGACCACTGTTGCTGAATAGTTCTTTGGGAAGATTGTGTTCTCTCCAGATATCATTTTCTACATTTCCTTTTACCATGGTTAATAGTTTTATGGGTGAGAAGCAGATGTTCAATATATTTCATTTTCTTTAGGCTTGCTTTATTTTCCTTTAAGACAACTTTATAGCGTTTGCTTTTTTGTTTGTTTTGTCAAAATTCACCTCAGACCTGCTCTATGTAACTGATTTGAGAGGAAAAAAAATTAATTCAGGGCTTCTTACACACAGCCTCCACAGCTGTTTTCAGGGACAGGACCCTCAAAAAAACCCCAAAATTCTAGGACTAAATCCACAGCATGCTATGTCTGCCCAAAGTTAATTTTTTGCAGTGGCCTCTTTTATCATCAGGAGTAAGTTGCACCTTGTAGAATGCATTTTCTGAGCCCTGGAACTACATCCCTCTGGTTACCATCTTGGCAGCATCTTCTGAACGCTCCTCCAGAGTGGATGGATCCCGAGCATCTCCAGCTCTTAACGAAATACATCCAAATATATTGACTGTCTCTAAACCCGTGACTCAGCTGTGAGTGGGACCTGGGAGCACTTCCCAGGTCTGAGTTTGCATCATTCCTCTTCTCTTAAGTCCTAGACCCTGCAGGTCCCTGCCCAGCCCCCAGGCAGTGGGATGCTCTGCCCAGTGCATCTGCCCCGTAGATTAGGCAACGGGTCACAGGCTGCTTGACTAACCAAAACTGATTCAAAACCAATTGTTTCATAACAAGCCTGTTGCTCCTGCACACAAAGGTACACGCCGAGGCAGAGATGCCTGACAAGCTCAGGTCTCACCTGAATGTTGCTGTCTTTCCCTTGCAGGTTGGGCTTGGTTTTGCATCACCCAGTTACATTCCCTTCGGGGCTCAGTAGGTGGACAGTTCCACCTGCAGCTTGCTCTGTTCTATGCCCCTTGTTCACCGTCTTCTCCTCTGAACAGCTCATGCTTCTTATTCACCCCACCTTTCCCATATTTGTCAGAGTTTTTAATGTGTAGAGCCCTTTGGAGCCTCTTGACTACCGTAGCTGACTGAAGCATGGCACGTTGTCTCTCCAATTAATGGCTTTTCTACTGCTCTTCTTGTAAGACTCCAGCAGCTTTGTTTTCCTGTTAGAGTTTCATTTCCCAACGTCTTCCTTTGGTTGCACTTTGTACAATACTGAAGAGGTAATCTGAGATGCATATGGTAGTTCCACTCCCTTTACAGATGGATGCAGTGCCAAGACACCAGTCCAGTGAAGCACTTAAAGACGTGCTTAACTATAGGTATGAGCTTAAAATGTTACTAAGTCAGGAACCAAAAGCACAAGTTCTTATTGCTTGAAATAAAAACGAGTTTCGTTAGGTCTAAACTGGAAGACTGTTACTCCATTAGGAAAGATTACGATGTGACGTATGAGGATATTTTTCAGAACAGTAAACACAGCTAATACAATGAGGATGGCACATTGAATGCTGAGGAAACACTGCCTTCTAAATATATACTTATATTTCAGACATAAAGTAACTGACTTCCTGCATGCATTGATTAGAAAGCAACAAGTAACTTGCTCTCCCCTATTGTGTTTCCCCAGGGACCACCAGGGCCCCCAGGGCCCCCAGGACCACAAGTAAGTCTTTGTGTCAGAGTTGTTCATGTTGGTTTTGTGTCGCTGAGGTTTATCCAAGACCCGCTGGAAGGCAGTAAAATAAAGAACCACAGGCTGCACCAAAGGCCGCATAGCACAAGAACTTCTGTGTCGGCTGCATGCCACAAGAAGTTAATCTTACACTGGCATCGCCTACCCTGAAAAGATTAAACCAGTTCTAGAGCCAGATTTAATTTGCTACTGTAGTCACAGTAGCTTCCCATGAACAGAGAATCCTTGCAGTCTTTACAATATTTGATTATATCTCAGCGGAAAAAATATATGAGTTCATTGTTCCAGCCCACTTAGGTATTTTATTTAACATTCAGTGCTATTAAAAAACTTGCAAAAGAAGTGCTTGATCTTTTCATGACATTGCTCAGTGAATGACTCAAAGTCTGTTGTAAGAAGCACTGGTAGCATGAGATTTTAATTAGTTATCTGTCTGAATATTTAGGTCTATAAAAATACTTTTAAATCTATAAAAATACTTTGAGGTAGACCTAGTCTATTATTTGATTGCAGTTCTTCAGTGTTGTGCTACAGACTTGTAAGCCTGAAAAGGCCTTTAAGCATGTTTAAATTTGAATTTTACATCAGAAAACTGAGTCGTACACTTAGTAAATCTTGACCTATGGTTTTTGCAGGGCAACAGGGGCCTTGGCTTCTATGGAGAAAAAGGTGAACAGGTAAAGGAAAACTAATGAATTAATACCACTACTAAAGGACAGGTTGATGCTACTTGCTATTTATGAAGGAACCAATTTTAAATACTTTCTTAATTTGCAGTTGTATAATGTAATTATAAAAGAGAAACAGACAAGTATAGCTCTGAAAGTAGTGATAATCTCCATAAGAAACGTCATAGCTGAACTAACTTCGACATGTCTAGGTCTAGCTGTGCCCTCATTTACACCAACAAATAGGTAACACTTCTGGAATTTTTAGAGCCAGACCACTCTATATAAAGTGATAATCTTTATCATCATTCTGGAAACATACAGGGCAAGAGCAAGTATTGCTATATGTTAATCCAGCACAAAATAAATTTATCTTGCCATCAGTTTATTCAGAGTTTAGAACCATACTCCTAGCGGGGGCAAATCTGCATTGCTCCTTTTGTTGCAGTTCCTCAGACCCTGTGCCGATTAACAACTTGAGAAGGTATTGTACCTGTTAGTAAACGTACCCTTATGCTTTTTCTGCAGGGCCCCCCAGGTCCTCCAGGTCCACCTGGGCTTCCTACAAGAGAACTGATGGGCGTCCCCTCGGACAAACACAAGGTAACTACAGAGTATTTTGCCAAAACACGCAAGGAACCAAGAGGTCTGCAGCACCAGAACTAAAGTATTGTACAAATGTGCTTTCACATACAGCACTTAGAAGACTTTAGTATATCAAAAGAGAAACCTGCTACTTTCCCATAGCTTGGATTATTAAGTACTTCTTGAAACTGTGGTGGCTGAAGCCATTCAGAAAGCACTTCTCACAGTCTAGAGGTGCCTCAGGCAAACTTTTCTTTTTGTTTAAGTATGCAACTGCTGGCCATCACTCACATCTTCTCATTTTACAAGCAGAAATACCTTCTGAGAAATCATTCAATATCTTATTTTTCACAGTAGTGAGTGAAATTTTCTTCCTGTGAAAGAAGCATATCTTCAGGGAAGCTATCTGAATTATTGTGTTTGTTTATATAACTTATCTATATGGTGCAGATATTTGCGTATAAGGCATGTTCATACATGTTGGAGAAACTCTCAACAGCAAGATGCAGTTTATTCTCATCTCTTGCTTCTTGCTGGGAGCAGAGGTACTCATACCCTGTACATGTATATTCTGTATCAGACACCAACCTCCAGACCAGTAGTTTTTCATCCCAAATTTGAAGTTAGAAAGTTCATGTGGCTCATACCATTTCTGCAGTAAGATAAGTAAATTGGTATGATACTGAAAGATCTAAAATTCCTTTGACAGTCTGCATCCAGTAACACACATGTTGGGATTTCCATGACTAAGCAGAGATGTCTGCATATGAGCTACTTACCTAGAGAGCCTTTATATTCAGTGGAGATATTCTCAATATAGTGAGTAGACTTTAGGCTATGTTTTGTCTCATCCCAACAGGAACTCTTACTTTTGATCAGACAATGCATAGATAATCAGTAGGTAAAAATGGGAGAATGTGTATTTATTTGTAGGCATTACTCAGGCACTCACCACCCAGACGTCTCATGAACAAACCTGGAAACAACCTGAAGTGTTCACATTCCTAGAAAGCTTTTCAGAAAAATTATCAAATATTTTTAAAAATAAAAACTTCTTATGAAAACTTGCTTTTCATATGACAAGCGTATGAATAAAGAACAGCACAAGAGTGGTGTTTTTTCTCTTGATAAGCATTTGTCTCTTTGTGTTGTACAAAAGTTACTGAGATGTAAATGGGAATGCCTAACATATCTGAATACTTCTTTTTATTGCTAGGGTGAAAGAGGAGAACCTGGACAAAAAGGGGAAGCTGGAATTCCAGTAAGTCAAGTGGAGAAGAGCAAAGACAACTAATAATATTGGAGTTAATAACTGGTACATTCTTCAGTGGAATGATGCAGTATAGATATGGAGCAGCATTAGCAGAGACACCAGTTCTGATGCATTAGAAAAACTGAACAACATGATGTGTAATAACTCCACAGTACAATCAGTCGTTCTCTCGCTGGTTTAATGAAATAAGATTTTCCCTCACACACTTTTTAATTTTAGCTTTAACTACTAATAAATCTCTTCACTGCTGGTGATCTGCTGATCCATGTTTAAAAATCCCACTAAATTTCATTAAATAAGTATATATAGAAATTTTCTCCATCCTTTTCAGCCTACTCCACAGCACATACAGACTTCTGCTCTCACTGGTCATTAAGTCTGTTGAGTAATCCCATGTGTTGCTGTATCATTTAGAGCTGTCAACCAGGCTTGACTGAATGTGGTTTAGTTAACTCACAGGCAACCTCTAGACGGTCTAAATAGCTTTGCCATTGAGTGGTTCCTTTTTACTTCCCAGAGTGGTTTAAAATACAGTCTTTACCAATTAGGGCTGCCTCACTGAGCATTTTGCAGAGCTTTATTTTCTCAGATGGTCTGGTCAGCTTCCCCACAAGGTTATGGGAGAAGGTCGCAGTGTGAGCCCTGATGCCCTCCGTGTGCAGTTGCTAGCCAGTTCTTCAGCTGTTGGTCAGGTCTTACACATGTAGTATTTGGTTGACTACATTAGGAAAACCATATATTTTATGCTGATGTAGCAAAAGGGGATATGTGTTTCTCCCTTTCTTTTTTCTTCAAAATAGGATGGATAGCAGCATGCCTGTGTTTGCCAAATAACGCTCTGAAGCTACAGTTTGGGCATAAGCTGAGTTGCTTAATCTGTTGTATAGCTGAACAATTGCTTTGGCTCTTCTTCAGAGTTGCAGCCACAGAAGAAATAAAGGAGATGATAGGAGGGAAACCCTGTCCTCTCCCCAGTGGCCCGCTCCTGCTATTGTAATGAAGCAAGCATGTTACACTTAATTTTAAGGACAATGGGTCTTTCACATGCAGCTATTATTAGACCCTCTATGTGTTACAGTGATGTTTTCTTCCTGTTTAGCTTCCATAAAACAGTGTTAGAATTTTTTTGCACATAATGAAGATATAAGTTGACCTGACTTGTAATGTTTCCTAGGGTGTACTTCTCTATGCTCCTGAAAAAGGTGAAGAAGGGGTAATGGGCTTCCCAGGACAAAGGGTGAGTCGCTCATTAAAAATCCACCCAGCTGAATGTGCAAATCCAAGATGAGAGTTTGCCGTCAGGAACAAAACACAGATTAACAAACTATAGAAATGATAGTTCTTCAGCCCACCAGGTTGTGGCCAGCTCTGAACTGCCTGATATAGGAAAGCAAAAAGGCCATTTTGAAATGGCAGCGGGAGGAGAGCCTGGTGGGACTCACAGGTATGCCTATACCATCACTGGGGAGCCTTGTGCATCTCTTCCCCAAAGCAGTGGTCACTAACCGCAGCTACTGTCCTGGTCCTCAGCACAGACCGTATTTCACTCTTTCCATCTTAGCACTCTTCAGACTGTGGTTAACAAACAGGAGTTTGGCTCCGGTTACTTGTGACCCCAGGAAAAAAGCTAATCCAAATACTACTGCCTTGTAGATTCTATGGATGCCTTTTCTGGGGCAGTGTTTCTAAAGTACTTAAACAGGGCGAGACCTGTACTGAGCATACACTTCAAAAAAATTCTCATCCTTCTTTAAAATCTTCATGGTTGATTTACAATGTATTGCTTAAGAGATAAATGCTAGATTAGATTTCAGACCTGTTTGTACCATACATGAATCTCATTGAAAAAGTATCTGAACTCTGACTGTTAGTGTTAGAGTTTCAAGCTGTCACATTTGTTTTATCTAAAAAATAATAGTGGTTCTTAACCATTAGGATGTCACTTTATTTTGCTAATTTTATTGTGCCTTCATAGGGACTGCCTGGCATCAATGGTTTTCCAGGGCTCAGTGGAGAAAGAGTGAGTATTTCATACCAGACTGCTGTTTCTGACACATGTAGACAATCTGTCTGAAAAGTAAACTGTAGAGGACAAATTCTGCCTGTAATTACACCAGATGTAGTCTAACAAACATCGTCTGGATTCATCCATCATTGTAATTTTGAGTCAGTTATTTTTCTCATCAGTGGGGAAAAAAAATAGCCCTGTAATTAAAGTCTGTTTTGCTTAAAATATGAACATGTTTTAAGTGCACTACAGGGAGATGTCGTTTTCATTGTTCCCATGACTGTGACCATGATTTCTGTAATTTTCTTCCTACATGCAGAAACTTACTTTTTTGAATACCTTTCTGCAGATGTGGTTGTGCTGTATGGTTATCTTGAATATCACAAAAGAAGAAGAGAAGGAGACTGATAAACATACCAGTTAAATCTCTGTCCCCATGGAAAAACACCCAAATATTTAAAATAGCATTCTGTCAGACAGAGAAGAGCTCATACTTTCTGTTTGGTCTCAGAAAAAGCCATCTTCAGTCAGCATTAGAAATCACTTCCATGAGGTATTCACATAGCTGTGGGATGCACGACTCCATCCTTAGTTGTTTAAGGATTTGTCCTGCCACCAAGGCATAACAATAATAACATGAAACACATGGGACATGAAAGTACATAGAATATGAAAAAGAACATTTGCACAGCTCTTCGGTCCGATCACAAAACCTGGTGGTGTGGAAGGGAATATGTTATCAGTAATACGTACATGGAGAGGCTGATGCAAAAGGCATTGAAACCCACTGGTTAACCTTAACGTGGATTCATGCTCCAGCCAGAAACGGTCAGTGACTTCCCCTTCTCGAGGGTGGATCTCGGCAGCAATTTTAGTGGAAGGTACATCGGTTTGGATGGAGTATCATCGTGTAACGCGTGCATGAGAGGGGACTGCTGCTTGGTGTGCTGCTCACAACGACCTTCTTTTTGTTGATTTTTGAGAGATTTGATTCTTAAGAAAGAAGGAAGGATAGTTAAGTCCTGCCTGCACACAGATGAAGTTGCAGTTAATTAGGAAGCTGCTGGCTTCACTTTTAGACCACCAGCTCCACCTAGTGTAAAGAGAATTTACACCTGATACTCCAGAGGCTCCTTTTCTGATGGTGTG
Organism: Elanus axillaris; assembly: GCA_026212715.1. Taxonomy (NCBI): domain Eukaryota; kingdom Metazoa; phylum Chordata; class Aves; order Accipitriformes; family Accipitridae; genus Elanus; species Elanus axillaris. Next base: position 1,005,363 of record JANZLQ010000060.1, read on the forward strand.
ATGTACAGTTGCCATTGTGGAAGGGTCTCAAGCGTGCGGTCCGTTTTGTGGCATCTTGCTGAGAGCTTCAGAACTGTGGAAGGCACTTACAGAGCTGTTTATTAACATTCAAGCTCTGTGTAGGAGTTGTTCCCACTGTCAAACATGGGACATGCTGAATTTTCAAAAAGCTGGCTAATAATCTAACTAGTGTGAATTATACAAATCTACTGGTTTCAGTGAAACCGTACTGGTTGATGATCTGGCCACTGTTTTTTACTAAAAGCTCGCCTTTTTAACACTAGTCTTTTTCCAGAGTAACATTTTCTATAGAGAGCAAAAGTTGTCAAAGAGCTGAGCAAAGCACACAGAAGAGATCATCTCTTCTGTATCCGCATCACTGAATTCTGCACTTTGCACTGCGCACCCCCAGCAGCCGAAATACGCTCTCAAATGATAGGATGTACCGAGTTTTACCAGACGTGTTTTAATCCGCATGCTTTGGATTTCAAACCTTTTAAAAGAACAAAGTGGGCAGGACTTATTGTAAGTATTATAACACTTGCTGGGGTAGGGATGGAAAATTTTCTCTGGAATATGGCATGCCTGGGGGTGGGAGAGTTGGATGAAGGTGCCTTCAGGGCTGATCCCAAGCTCTCCTTGCTCAGCCGGGGAATGTCTCTTTGCCCAAACAGGCTCCAGCCGCCTGGAAAACAGCAAAAAGGACCTGTGCCCTTCGATGCTATTTCACTCCTTGCTGTTTGCATTCCAGTGAAAATATGTCCACTCATAACGATTCAGAGTCGTTTAGTCTCCTTGCAGCAGGGTAGTGTTTTCTGGCTGCCTGGCCCACGTGTCTCAGGGTCAGCAGGCACGGAGGGGATCCCATTCCTCGCTCCCAGCCTCTGTGGGATGGTGCGAGGGTACGTGATCCTTCTTCCACCTGCCCTGCTTCCCGGGGCGACAGCCTGAGCCACAGCGGGTCCCTCTGGCCTTTGACGGCAGTTAGGCTTGGTCCAAAGGATGGAACATCAAAACACGAGGAGAATTAATGGTATTGCCCGAATTACTACACCCCAGAGAGACAAAATGCTCAGCTCTGGTGCGTAGTTTTGACGCTAACATCAGAGGAAGCCAGCTGCTACAGACAAATAATTTTATTCTCTCTCTGGTAAAGGAAAAGTCAATCATTTTTATGTGTATTACAGGGTTTTCCAGGATTTGATGGTCCACCGGGCGGCTACGGTCCTAGGGGAAGCAAGGTACTGCTTGACTTTCATTTGCTAGAAGCAATAAAGCAGATATTATTTCACTTTCTTTTCTTTTCTGTCATGTAATAACAATTGTGTTTCTTGTCATTGTAGAACTGTTTATGTGGTTTGTTAACTTGAAATCTCTGAGACTTCTTTAAAGTCACATCAGTGCTTTTGAAAGTTTGTTTCTTTGTGTTTCCTGGGCATAGCTTTCCATTTTAAAATAAATTCTCTAGAATAATGTGCTTAGATGTGATACTTCAACTACTGTTAACAGGGGGAGCCAGGCGAGATGGGTCCTCCAGGACCAGTTTCCTATTTTCCTTCCCACATCCCAAGGAAAGGTACGTCTTCCTTGCTTAGATGTCTTGTCTTAGCTGTGTTTTACTACCATCTACATAGATGAAAAGCATGAAATTCTGATAATTCAACTCCTTAAAAAAATGGGTTTTGCTAAACTGTTCCAGAAGGTGTAACTGCCTTCCGAGAGAGTGCCCTAATCACCTTTTTGGAGGCAGGTGGTTTCTTTGTCTCTCCTGCTGAAGCTGGATTGCTATACAAAAGGCACCTATGCATTTCTGTGTCCACAGAGAAGAAACAAGCAAAAAAGTGTGTGACTTTGTTGTTCAGTGAAAGGAAGAATGGAAGAATCTGTCTTCTGCGTCCTGTTTCAGGGACCCTGGATAAAGTGCAGCAATGGCAGCACAGCAGAGACCATTCTTATAATCTAATAATCAGAAAGAAAAGAAGAAGAAAAAAACACTTTTAAAAAGCCTTGAGGAATAGAAGAGGACTTTTTTTTTTTTCTTTTTTTAACTAGACAAATTTCCTTTGCAATCTTTTCTCTAGGCTTGTAGCACCCACTGTCAGCTCTCCTGCAGAGCTGTGGTGGCTCTGGCTGCCCAGACTAGAAACATGTAGAAGGTGATACCAGTTTGCCAAGGCCAAAACTATTCCAGGGAAGGTGCCAGCAAACAGCAAGGGTGATCCCATGCCATTGCCCCAGCCTGTGTCCTCATACAGTTGAGTTTACTGGTTGTCTTGATAGCCGGCGAGTCTTAACAATGAATGGTTCCCTTCATCCCAAAGAAAGGGAGCAAGAGGCCCAAAACATTGTGAAATCACCCCGGACACCCTGCCAGGCTTGCAGGAGCAGGAGAGACTGTGTCAAGAGAGGAGGAGGCAGGTGAGGGGCTGGACACACCGTATGTCCTCCAGGACCATTGACCTTTGACAAGAGCACGGCACTTTCTGCAGGCAATAGCTGGGCCAGGGCAGAGGCTTTTGGTACTGGGGAGCAGAGGAAAGCTCACATATCATACCTCTGTTATAATGGCAGCTTCTTTCAGGAAAAGGAGGGGCTCTCCTCAGGGAGCTGGTCTTCTGTGCTTCCCAGGAGCAAGGTAGCTCTAGCGGCATATTAGTAAGAGCTGAGAGAGACGCTCCTTTCTCCTGGGCTTGTGGCTCCACACCATTCCTGCCACAGGCCATGCTCAGCTCCCAGGCTTTTGGGCTTTACAGAAATCTCCCAGATAGATTTCCTTATTCAGGCTGAGGCAGCATGAGGTAGCAGGTTTTTGCATTTCTAAAGCTACCTTTAAGAAATGATGGTAAATTCTAATATTCCGAAGCCGTCGAAGTTCCTAATTTTCACCTTTTAAGAACTGAGCAATCTGCAGTGTATCATGAGTCAGCATTTAGGGATCACAAACAGCATCATGCTAACATGTGTTTTGCGGAACTGGGGTTGTCTTTCAGGTGCAAGAGGCGATCCAGGCTTGCCAGGTATTTCTGGACTGCAGGGAGACCCAGGAGAGGAGGGAGATCGTGGGCTGCCTGGTCTTCCTGGGTTCTCTGATGGTAATATCCCAGCAACACATGTTCCAACAGCTTAACTTTATAGCGATTTTTAACTCATAACAGGGTCAGGGTGGGGGAAATACATGTGTGGGCCGTGGAATATGCAGTGCAGAGGGGTAGATAACTAACTGCAGGGGAAAAAACTGAGGGGACCATCTTCCTTTGGCTTCAGTGGGGCTCTGGCAAAGCAACTGAAGTGGAGATGATGACAGAGCCTCACTTCAGTAACTGCTGTTGATTTGCTCAAGTGAAAAGTTCAGTTACCATTTTTGCTCTACGCTAAATATCTCCATTTTCTTTGCATGCTAGAAGCAGTTGTGTGAACGTTCCCTTCTGCTACATCACAGCTCTTTGAGCAGTGTTGTTAAAGAAATTGGTCTGACCTTCTTCCCTGGTTCTGTTTCAGTGGATGGGGATAAGCCAGGCTTACCGGGAGAAATGGGACCAAAAGGCACAAAAGGTGAAATAGGATCTCCTGCTTATCAGGTGGGCCCGCCTGGGTTTCCGGGTAAGGACGGCACACCAGGACTCCGTGGCCCACCTGGTCCCGCTGGATCCCCTGGTAAGTGCATGAAGAGAGATGATGAGAACTCACGGGAACATCTTTGCTTATTTTAAAGATAGGTGTTGGCAAGGCAAAGTGAGAACATAGCTTGAGGGAATGAAACGAAATGGGTGGCCGGGAGGACATGCAGGGGAGAAGTGTTGTATGCTCATCAACGAAGGACAGGTTTCCATGGGTTTTTAAACATTCCCAGCAACATCTGAAAGAAAAGAAGGTCTGTTGGGGCAGGGGGAGGGATATGAGTGTCAAGGAGTGTCTGAGAGAGCTGGATTTCGTCATTAGCCTGGAGAAGAGAAAGTTAAGGGGAATCTCACTGCTGTCTTCCCCTACCTCTTGGGAGATCATGGGGAAAATGGAACCAGATGCTTCACTGAGGAGCACAGCAACAGGGCAAGAAGCAATGGCCATGAGCTGCAGCAGAGGAAGTTCTGCTCAGGTATTAGGAAAACCTTTTTCACCGTGAGGGTGGTCAGGCACTGGAACAGGTTGCCCAGAGAGGTTGTAGACTCCCCATCTTTGGAGCTATTCAATCATCAGCCTGACAAGGCTGTGAGCAACTTGCTGTAACTTTGAGGTTGGCCCTGCTTTGAGCAGAGGGTTGGACCAGGCGGCCTCCAGAGGTCACTTCTGACTGGTGCTGTGCCGGGCCTCTCCGAAAAGCACCACGCTGCAGCGGGAGAGCAGGGCTGGAGAAAAGGGTGTGCAGGAGAGGATCCAGAGCCGGCAGTCTGTGGTACTGCTGAGGGAGAGGAGCAAAGGAATTCGGGGTGAGAGAGAGCAAAGAATGGCAAGGATCATCCGCCAAGGCAGAGGGAATTTACTGAGAACGGGTGTGGGAAGCTGTGAGAAGAGGGAGAGAGCAGGGAGTGGAGAACAGCAGGCTGGGTTAGACAGTAAACGACATTAGGGGAGACAAAAGGGCAGATGCAGTGTAGCTCAAAAGAAGAGGGAGGAGAGAGAAGAAAAGGAAATCTACAGTAGATTAATTTCTGTTGTTATTTAATTAAACTTCTAGGTTCTCTCTTTGGATTAAAAGGACGGGAGGGCACGCCAGGTAGATTTGGTGTGCAAGGTTTCCCCGGGCCAAGAGGACCAAAAGGACCTAAAGGTAGGTTCTAACTGATAACCTGATAGACGATCTGCTGTTACGCATTGTGTAAAGCTCCCACTGTGTTCTGACTGAGTTTATTGAACTATGACATGCTCGGGGACTGATGAATTTGATCTGGGGCTAACACAACAAGGAAACATTGTGTTGGTTTCTCGTAAGAAAAAATAATAGTAGTACTTTTCTGAAGTATTTGAGAAACTCCTCAAGTATTCTCAAGTCTATATATAAAATGGATACAGCTGAACATCTCTTTGTTGTGACAGAGCAGTCTTTCTTCTCTTTCTGATCCTTTTCTTAGGTGAAGAAGGGGATTGCAGCAAATGCCTTGTGGGTGATGAAATGAGAAGGGGCTCTACTGGCCCCCCCGGCCCTCCTGGCTTTCCAGGAAGCCCTGGCCAGCCTGGGAGGAAAGGAGAACCTGGTGATCAAGGACCACATGGTATTCCTGGCTACCCTGGAGCAAAAGTGAGATACTTGCTTCTTTATTGCATGGTTTTATATGCCTACTAGAAAAAAAACCCAAGCTATTTTCCATGGAAAAACAACGAAAAGTACGGTTTCTTTCCTTCTGTGCCACTTCAGTAGCTTTCAGATTGCTACCTAGAAAATACTGAAAGCCAAAAATTTCCTAGGACGTGAAAATAGGATGTTTTGGGAAGAGCAAAAGATTTCCACATAATCCAAAGTCCATTTAAACAAAGCTCTTTCAGCAGAACCCTTTCAAGCAGCTGTAGTACTGAGTATGATCTGACAATCTAGAAGGGTAACAATTCCAGTAGTAACTTAAGGTTGTTGCTAATAAGATGCATATGTCAAACTGATGAAATGTAACATTCTTGTTTACAGTAGGTCTTCCTGAAAACCACCATTCAATAACCCCAAGAAAGGGGCTTTGCTTGTAATTGCTTGCTTGTTATTTACGCTTAAAAGGTGCTGTACTGTGGGGTATGCCAGCTGCATCATGGTTCCGCACAGTCAGAACTGACTTCAGGAAGTCACATCTCTCAAGATTTTAGGATAAAATTTTTGTAAAGCTGACCCAAAACTGATTCTGTTTATGCAAAGATGCCAGAGCAAACACAATGTTTTCAATTAGTGCCTTAGGCTCTTCTGAACATCAAAAACCCAAACTCACTCACAACTAGCTTAAGTTTGGGATTTTGTTAGAATTAAAATAAAACGAACTTTGATTTGATTGAGGCTGTCAAAAAAAAGCAGAAAAAATAGATCGGATTTTTGCTGAAAAATCAAAATACTTCTATAAAAAGTTCTACTTTCTTGAAGTCATGAAAAAATTGACAATTATTTTCAAAAAGTTCAGTATTGAAACTTCAGTTAAAATTTTGCAAGTTCTGCAAGATTTTTTGCCTTTGAAATGAAGAATTCAATATCTTCATACCAGAATTTAAGTTACTGTAGAGCAGACGGTAGTATAGACATATACAGACATAGTATAGCATAGCAAAATACCACTCAGCAGCAAAGCCCCGACTTTATCTCAGCCTTTGGTCTGCAACAAATTCAGAGTAAAACAGTTTAGCTTAAATATTCTTGGTCCATATACTTAGGCAGAAGTGACTCCATAATTCTTGGAGAACGTTCAAAAAGTTACATATATGGACAATAAATACACTTAATCGAGATCAGATCTATATCAATTTAATGAAAATAAAATTTTATCCCAAGCAAAGGGTACTTTTTTCTGTGGAGAAAGAGGAAATAGAAACAGCTGTAAAAGATTTTGAAAACACCTGTGTGCTAAATTGCATTATACACAACATTTAAACCTTGAAAACAAAAAAAATAGCAATCTGAACATCATACTATTAATGCAGTATTACTGCTGAAGATTTCTGCAGTTATATAGTCAGTGAAATAATTCAGCATTATATTAAATTCCTGAGATTTCTTTTGGTCTGCAAAAAGCAATGTCCAAAAGAAGCATCTTTACCGTGGTGTATGGATGTGGCTTCACTGACCATTAAAATGCAGTTTGCAGATATGGCCCAGGTAAAGCAGGATCCTTATACTCAACTCAGATCTCCTCCTCTAGACTTACAGAAGTGTGAACCTGTATTGTTGAGATGACCTGCAGCTGAGATACAGTTTCTACACATGCTTTTCAACCAAGAAAATCTTGGAGAGTGTCTGTACAATGCAATGATGCAAAAGACACCCTTTTAAATGGTGCATGGCACAGGAGTGTTTTAAACAAAAAATAAACGCGTCACAGGTACCTCCCTTTCATTCAGTGTCTGCCCTGGAATTCAGTAAGAGGAGGCTAGGGAAAACCTAACATGCGTGGGTTATATTTTAGTGAGCTTGAATGTAATTATTCAGAACCGAAGCTAACTGGCATAGAATAGTCAATGGTAAATAAGTCTGTAACCGCTGGGCCTTGGCATCTGCCGTGGGTTTGGTCCTGTGACAGAAAGGCTCTTGGCCAGAAGCTAGCAATACCGCTTTCAGATGGGCCGTCCAGGAGGAGGATTCGGCATTACGCCGAGGGATCAGGAATGCCAGAGACTGGTCTTTAGCTTCACCACAGTTTGCCTTTGCAAGAGGGGAAATCTCCCTCCTCGAAGATTTCCAAAGCTGGACCAGGCAAGGCCCTGAGCAGCCTCCCTAGCTCCACGCGCTGGGTTGGACCGGGGACCTCCAGCTCTCCCTTCTAGCCGAAGCCTTTCCCGCAGGTCTGGGTTTGGGGCATGTCATCTCATCACTCTGTGCCCACGTTCTTGTCTCTGGTACATGAAGACGGTACTGCTTTTCATCCCCACAACGGCAGTGTGAGTCACAATCCACTGCCAGCTATGAGGTCTCTTCAGTGGTGGTGGGCAGGAGGACCTGCAGGTCAACATAACCCTGCGTTTTGTTTCCATGGTGCCGTGCCAAAGAGTTCCTTACAGCATTTTCTTTAGCATTTTCTTGAGTAATTTACCGTGTTTTCTCCAATGCAGTTTTGCAGCTGCAGTCGTCTGCAGGACTCTAGCTCATGGTAAGCCACAGCTCTCCCAGTGCCATCCTCATGTAGAAGCTGGCCTTCCGTGCCACATAGACCTTCGTCCTAGTTAGAGCATATTAATAAAAATTCAGGCACAATGAATGGGATTACTGAAGAGGAAATCATTCACAGAAAGTAACGGGAAGGCGGTAAAATTTAAGGAGACCTTTTTTTTTTAAGCAAGACAGTGGAAATGCATATCTTGATACTTATTTCTTAAGTGGTTCTATTTCTTTTTTTTCTTCAATGTATGTAACGCCAGGGATTTTCAGGTCAAGATGGATTTCCTGGACCAAAAGGAGAAAAGGGAGATTCTTTACACATAACTACTAAAGGTTGAGTAAAAATTCATATCACGTGTATTTTGCTATTATTTTTTGCTATTATGTGAGAGATTGGTCTCATAATGAAAGGTCTTCTTTAGGCACCAAAGGAATCCGAGGAGATCCTGGGCTGCCTGGTATCAGAGGTGAAGACGGTTTCCCAGGCAGAGATGGATTAGATGGTTTACCAGGACAGCCTGGCCTGCCAGTAAGTAGCATACATAGCTAAATCATTTCCACCGCACTCAATCACTAATGCATTTAATTCTGAGGGGTTATGATCACCAGGCTATCGTTCTCTCACAAATAACGATGCACAACTAGACTGGCTTTGCTGGTATTGCTATAGTAAATATCAGGTTTACTCTCAGGGTTTTTAGAACAGTCTTTCACTTTTATTTCCATTTTATTTAAACGGTTAAGTAGTAGCTGACCCATTTAGGCCAGCTTGTTATTACTGGTTAGTTTGTGATAATTAGTGGTTTATTAGTGACTCCTCCTAGCATTGTCTAAGGGAGATTCTGTGTGACTGAATGACTGAGTTAAAGAAAAGGAAAATTTTCTACAATTTTACGACCTCAAAGTGTAGGTTGTGTCATCATATATATGCTTGATAACACCTCACCTAACTAACTGTAGCCATCTAGAAGTTAGACAAGTAGTCTTCGTTTGTTTTCTAAGCTCCTTCTGTAGGCAAAAGAAAAAGTTAAATACCTTGCAAGAGGAATTCCTATCGTCTATCATAAATGCTGTTTTGGACCACTGGGATGCTCTTGAGTCATATTTGAAGACGGGCCAGAGCCGTATCATTCAATCTGGACCACAGTGCTTTTTACTACCAGTAAAGATGGTACTTTATATTACTTCTGAGGATGGAAGCGTTTTCTAGTGATGTTCATAAGATGTTGATTCAGTAATGTAGAAATATCACTAGAGGAACAAAGGCAAAACTCTTCCCATTTGGGCGCAATTTTATGTCAGCTCTTCTCAAGGTCTCAGAAGTAAATGCCACACCAGAACATCTCTAGCGATGCATGTTGTTTCCCCAAAACCCACCCGCAGCTTTTCAGAAAGGGCAGTAAGCCTCTGCACAGCAGCGATTCGTTTTGCCCGCCTGCCGTTCATGGGCCAGCGTTTTTAGGGAACGCTCCCTCTAAGAGTGCTTCTCTCATGCTTTCTCTGCCATGAGGTCTAAATGAAAGTCAGATTATTTCAAATATGTTTTATTTGCAATGTTGACTTAAAGAGCTGGGACGTGACACCTGATGAATTACTGCCCATAAGACGTTATTCATGAGAGTAGTTCAAGTCTCTGAGTTCTGTTCGTTTCTCAGCAAAGTCAGGAGTGACCACCTCTCTTCTCTTCCCACAGGGTGACAGTATCAGGGGTTTGCCTGGCGATCCTGGTTATCCAGGTGAATTAGGCCCAAAGGGCTTCCCAGGAGAAGCCGGCCCGCCAGGTGAAGGATTTCCTGGCCCAAAAGGGTACCGGGGTCCTCCAGGTGACCACGGACAGGATGGAAGCCAGGGACCTCCAGGCCTGCCCGGTCCGCCAGGAGAGCCTGGCCAACTTGGTAAGAGACATCCCTGACTTCCAGCAAAGCCCTGGGGGTTCATTACCGAATTGTGTGCAGCATCTGTACAACACACGGTTGGAAAGGCAGCGTCTGGTGGGGGGTTGTGTGGGTAAAAATGGATTGCTTTATTAGTCGTGCAGAAATCTTAAAGAAGGACATACATCAGAAGTCCCGGTCGTTTCATGTCAGGTATTGAAGCAGCATGAATGACTGTGTCAGTGCCAGCAAGTCACACCTTTCAGGTTTCGAGCAGCTGGAGGCAATGGAGCAATGTCCTGCCATTGGAATACTCACAGGTGGTTTTCTCGGGTCTTCCCCATCCAACATAAACTTTTAACTGACCAGAGAAAATCATGTGTCCATCTTTCAGAGCTCTTCATAGTATCTCTGCAGCTTTCCGAGTCCCTTCCAGTATAAGAATGCCAGGGCTACATTCACAAGAGCTCGGGCTCAGAGTTTTATGGCTTGACTTCGAGATGCTTGGCAGAATATTCCAGCCAGAGCAGGCACCTGCCAACCCCACCTGTCCCAACCCTGTGCATGGGACGCAGCCTCCTAACTCTGACAGGGCTACGTTTCAGGCCTGGCTCTAAGTAATGTATGGATAGAGAGTTCCAGTATGTTATAGCAAATAGTTTGTGTTGTCTGTATGCATCATACATAAGAGAATACATTATCTGGTCTTGTAACAGAGATTTTGGTTAGAATTGAGAGCATTTTACAATTTTTCTCTTTTAAATAATAACTTTCTTTTCCCATTCTTTGCTCGTAGACTGTGGGCAGGTCATTGAAGACTTTTCTAGAGGAGATGGAACCGAGCCAATATGGTCAGGTACTGTACCCACAAATGGCTTGAATATATTTTAATATTTAGTCTTACACTGCTCTTATGGCTTGATACTTTCTTTCTGATGACTGCTTAGGATGGTCTTGGTTGTAAACTGTTTGAACTTCAGGTCACAAATAACCATGCATGTACTGTACATAGCTCAAAAGTAATTTGATCAAATTGAACATATTCTAAAATTACTGAAGCTTTAGCTCTTTTTTTCATTGCTCCTGAGTGTTTATTGTGAGAAAACGATTCCCATGCAATCTGTAACAACAGTCCCAGAAATTAGGTGCCCAAGAAAATTCAAGCAACTTCTTTTAAAGAACTTGGAAGGTTTTTAGTGCAACTTGACATATAAAGGAAAAAGTCCTTCATTTGTACCAAAATTTGACTTGATTGCCTCAGGGGTATAAACTGCCCACGGGGAAACAAAATTTTTCTTATTCTGAAAAATATAGTCATCGATGAGGTTGGACTACCCTCCCCATTCCGGTCTAACTGGAGCAGCCACTACAGCCCCTGTAAAACAGGCAGAAGAGCAGCTCTTGGGGTGGAGCTCAGCTTGAGTGCTCCCCTGAAAATGCCACCTGTGACCAATTATTTTTTTAATGAAGAATAAAACTTGTTTCAAATTAGGGGTTTGCCTGTTAATTTCATTCACGTTCTTTAATGATGGTGTCTCAGCTGCAGGTTCAGAGCTGATAAGAGGCATCATACGAGCAGGAATTGTGCGACTAACCCTCTTTGTTTGCAGGCGCAGGCTGCGTGAGGCCACCAAAGGGATCCCAAGGCAAGCCAGGACTGCCAGGAGCCACGGGTAACGTTTTGCCTTCACTTTTGTTTCCCACATACACTGTGTTTTGAGGGAGATCTTGTAAGGTCGATTGAGGTTGAGCCTTAGCAGGCAGCAAGTTTTAGAAATGACAACGGAGGGGAGCGTTAACTTGAAGGTGGCAGAGGGATCTAAGCAGCCTGCAGCCCAGGTGGCTGCACCATTCCGGAGCTATTTCTGCCTTTGCTGATGAGCAGCAGCCGTGAAACAGAAGACAGAAAGGACAGCCCATTTGCTCTTCTCCACGTGTAAGTAAGTGAGAGTATACAGAGAGAGTCTACAAGTGTATTGGTAGAGGGCATACCAAGGTCTCTCCGAGAGGACTGGACACCTCACAAGGAAAATACTGTCCTCTGAGAGCAGGGTGGAAAAGGTTGCGATGGAGGACTCTGGCAGATCCTTCTCACTATTCCTCCTCGCGTGTTACGCAGAGCACCTTCAGCAAGCATGAGCCTAAGGCCTTTAACACGGCTCAGTGTGATGTCTGATGCAATGCAGCTGCGCTGTCTGTAGCCACGCACGCCTGCCTTGCAGAGCTGGTCCACCTCGCCCAGAGGAACCTTCTGCTGATCCTGGGCCTTCCCAGTGGCCCAGCACTGCAGGTTCCCCACCTCTTCCCAAAAGGAAGAGGAGGTCTGAAGGACTGTGTGAGATGCCATTGAGAGAAACATGAACCAGGCGTGCTGAGTGGTCGTAACGATTGCCCTTGAAGAGGGAACCTCTGACCAGCACCGTAGTTTCTATAAGCTTATGTACTCCCAGCCTAAGCGATAAAGCTGTTTCTTAGTAAATCCTTCTCATTGCCAGCTGGTAAAGGTACTGACAAAAACCGTAAGTGGGTCCTTCAGAGTTTGGGAAATGTAAAATTCTTGATGCACCCCTTCCTGTGCCCTCTGTGCTTTAGCCAAGGTCAGAGAGCTGGACTATAAATTTCAAGGTCAAGCCCTTTTTTTTCCAGTGCAAGGTCTATTATGATATGCATGGATTGATTTATCACAGGCTAATGGATCTTAAAAGGGAGAATTTTATCTCTGTTGAAAGATGATGCGTATCTCTGACCTATCTTTCCTTAGTCCCAACGCCTTAGTTTTGTTGTTAGGATCAATGCTTCTGAAGATTGTTTTCCTTGCCATCTTTGTAATTTTTTTCTGGATATGATGATTTGTTTATTCTTTCATTCATTTGAGCTTGAAGGTTTTTCTTTCAGTGAATAGTCAGATTTAACTCCTAACTGTAAGACTGCTGTAACACAAGTGATGCTCTTTTCATGCGTTTTGGTATTTTGGACTCTTGGTTAGCTCTCTAACAAATCTTTCTCCATCTTTGACAGCTTACATGTTTCAGTAATTTTAAGATTTGGTTTGCATCCTTTCCCTCCAAAAACTGGAGAAGGCCCCTTGCTGAGCCCAGTGCAGAACTCTGTCCATAGCTGCCTTTCAGCGTGAGGCAGTTTGGGAGCTGGAAACCCAGGAGGAACAGGACATGTTTTACAACTTGTCGCAGCTTCTTGTTGCTGCAGCTGTGTCAGTCTGGTTTCCTGAGCATCATTCCTACCCCCGTTCTCTGGATTGACCCAAAACCACCCAACGCCTCCTTTGCACTGTTTTCGTCGTCCGCTTAGATCTTTGTCCACAGGATTTCCCCTCTTCTTTTCAGCCAGGATGGAGCTCTGCTATAGACAGTCTGGTCTCTCGGTGTCCTAGGTGCTGATATCACCCCATGTATCAAGCAAGGAGTCATCTTTATAGTCTCACACCCTCGTGTCCTTGTGTTCCTTTGAAATACCTGGCAACGTACACAGCCCACCCTAAATTTCATCCTGGTTATTCAGTAGTGTCAAGACCTACATGACTGCTGTTGAATAAAATGTTTAAGTTGTTTTCTGGTTCAAACACACAGCTAAAGTGCTTGCAAACTAAACATTGGTCTAATATAGAAACTTTTCCTTACTACTGTTTGGCAGAACGTGTTAACACCAGCTAACATTGCATAATGAGTTACTGAAATGTGTGGTAAGCAGTGGTTGCGTTCTCCGTCTGCTGCTTTCTTTCTCTAACATGGCTTTTTAATTAGTGCAATACTGAACAGAATGAATGAAAGTCAGTTATGACAGATGGGAAACAAGACCAAGATGCTATTTGGGTAAGAGGCACATTAGAATTTTTCACTGAGACCTGAAAGCCTAGGATTTTTCCCTTTAATTGCTTTCTGAGAAGTTATTGTTCATATGAAGGAGAGAACAATAGTCCAGTACAGCACTGAGAAAATGCTATTCACTCTGCATTGGCTGTTTATGTGCACCTTATTTGTGGTCTTTTTAAAGATTTCCTTCTCCCCTTCACAAAAAACAGCTAAAACTGCAAAAACAATTATGGTTAAATAATGGAAATTCAGAAAACTAGAGGAGAAAAAATATCAAAATTCAAGTGATCTTTTCTTTGGTTTGTCAGAGGTCGAGAGAAACTTGCTTTCAGTGTAATAAATAAATGAGTTGTAACTCATGATGATGCTAAGCAACAACAGTTAAAATGTGCAAGCATGTTGTTGACCTTCAAGGCTGAGCTGGGAACTTAAAGAGTTCAAGGAGCTGGGGAAGGTCGGGAAACAAAGTGTTCCACAGGAATTATTTTCAAAGAACTTTACCAAAAAATCTTGGTCTTGGAATACAATGAATTAATGAGACTCCTGTAATAAAACTTGCATGGGAAAAAAAAAATTATAAACTTAACAACAGAATCCTATGAAATGCTTACAGGTTTTGAGATGTTAAGAAACAGTAATACTTACCCAAACGTCAAATACTACATCATAGGGAAGCGAGGTCTCATTTTACCTGTCAGGAGCTGAACACGAGGTCAGTGCCAGAGGAACACTTTTGCAGGGCACAGCGCTGCTTTTACTACCGAAGCGATAGACCTGTACTGTTACAAATATAGTAAGTAGGCTAGTTAATTTGTATTCAGTATCCAGGTTGATTAGATCTAACCTTTAGCCTTACATTTCTGTTTTGTGGTTATCTAAACCAGCCTGCTCTTGTTCTGTGATCAGTACAGCAAGGAAGGGAAAAATTTGTCCCTCCTACAGCATCTCGTTTATGCCCGGTTTTGTTGAGTGTTGTTCTTTGGCATTGTCTTTTGGCCTTAAGCTAAAAACCTTAATTTAAAAAATATTAAAAGTCTCCAAAAGTCTGTGAGGCTAATTATTTTCACCTTAGTAGTCTCCATATCATTAGTCTTTTAAGTCAGGTTAATCCATGTTTGTAAGAGCACTTAGCCTAGATTTTTGGTCCATGTCTTGGGATCTTCAATACTGCTAAAGAGCTACAGTATAGTCCCATTAAATTTTAAAGGAAGTTTCATCTTTGCATCCAGAAACACATCATGATGATATTTACCACTACCTTTTCTTACATTATTTGCACGTTTATGTTCTGTTTGTTCAGATCACACTTTCTTTTATATTATTTAGGTGCAAAAGGTGCAAGAGGATTCCCAGGTGATCCAGGTCCAGTGGGATACCCAGGGCTAAATGGCACACGAGGTGATCCAGGTCGGGAAGGATTCCCAGGTCCTCCAGGTATCTTGAAATAATTTGTCATTCTTTATATACTTTTGACTTCTTCGCTACAATCACTGAAACACAAAAACTTGACTCCAGATAAATTTTTCACTTATCTTCCCTTCCACATTCAAACAATAAACTATTATACAAAACTGCTATTTTTCAAACCCAAAAGGATTTCCTGCAACTTCTGTAATGATGAAAAATAACATAGATGCCAAACTTTTAAAATCTGCTTATAGTGAAGAATTATAAATGTGACAGTAAAAATTCACTAAGTTCATGTAGAAATAAAGAAAATCAATAACAAGATATTTCGGATTCCAAATGGAATATATTCAGAATAATGGTGCAGAAAGGAAGAAAATGCTAGTGTTAGTATTTCTATTTAACTTTTTCCAACATTAGCATAAATTATACTGGACATATCAAAGGCAGAGTACTAGCTACTCATCTTGCCCATAGACGGCTGTGTTTCCAAACATTGTTTGCAAGTGTTCGGTGCCTGTCATATTTTATGTTAGTCTGTAATAGGTACAGATTAAATCCCAGGGCTTCTGTATCTCTCCGGCAGTTCCAGGATATCCAAGACACATCAATTAATTGCACGTATAGTCAATCTGTTCATAGATAGTAAGTCAGATGAGCCTAAAATAGTGCTACTGCACACACATATGAGAAGCTGCAGCGGGTGTGTTCACAGATCGTCAGTCAGTCCAGCAAGAGTTACTGCCAGAAACCGCCGCTTCCCTGGGGCTGACCAGGTTAATTTGGTCAGAGAAACGGGCACTGAGAGTTTTCTGTAGCACAACCCAGAGGCCATTGATGCATCTTCATTTAGGACCTCTAGAAATCCTCTCCATCTTTTCTTTTCCAAGTCCTACATCCTCACAGATACCAGAGTGCTGCAAACAATCCCAAATCGAGTGCCCAGGGGCTGCTTCGCCCTAAGGCAGCACATGCCCTGCAGGTATTCTCTAGGCTCATCTACAGCATCCCTAGTAGCAAAAGAGAAGGCAAAAGAAGAGCTGTTGCATGTCCTGGTCAACAGGCGAGGGATGCATTGTAAAACATGGCTCTGTGCAGCGTAGGCCAGGACCACGCACCTGTGCCTCCCCTGCTAAGCTCTGCAGAGTGCTCTAAATGCTAAATTAGGGCTCCCATACCATAAGGCTCCCAGGTCACAGGGTGGTCAGCACTCAGAACAGTTTTCTGCAGGCTTCCATACTGTCTTTCACCAGTGCTTGGGCTTAACTTCCAGCCCAGGTCCAGTTTCCCTGTCATTTGTGGTAAGGGGAGCCTGTGCCCTCCCAATCCATCCCCCCTAAGGGGGAATGAAAGGGACGGGGGTGTTCCTCCATCGAGGGTGTGAAGCGACTGGTGTTGGCACCTTGAGACGTGTGGGGAACAGCAACAGCAATGACCCATCGGAGCAGTTCCCCCAGGTCTTCCCGGTTCACCAATATGCATTCACTCCTCGTTTATGCTCTTAAATTTGACTCTCTGAAATGTCTTACCCCTGCTACATGTCAAACCAGGTTTTTGTGTATAGGAGCTGATTTTTTTTTGTCCTTACAGGATAAGATGTTTATAAAATGCTACGATAGCTGTGTCAAAATAGTTGCACAGACTTAACTGTGCTCAGAGCTGTGGATCTTTCATCACCCAGGCACTAGGTACCCCGAGGGGTCACCTGTAAGTCCTGCCAATTTCAAAATTTGGTCAAGTGTTCTTATAAATGCTACATGGTTTAAAAACATTTATACAACACTTTTTGTTTGATTTCTACAGGTTTCTGCTAAGAACAAATTACAAACTGAGCTACAAATTAGAATACTATAAAAAGCATTATGATGGTGTATCTAGATTTGAACTCCAATGTTTGTAGTGAACCCTGTGATGTCTAGTCCCTGTTTTATTTATAGGTTTTACTGGGCCCAGGGGAGACAGGGGCCCCAATGGTCTGCCTGGACTGCAGGGACACCCAGGCCTTCCAGGAAATCCCGGCGCTCCGGGAGCGGCAGGACTGAAGGGCTTTCCCGGTGACGTTTTAGGAGCAGCAGCAGGTTCCCGAGGGGATGTCGGGCCCCCCGGCTTCCCAGGGTTGAAAGGCATGCCAGGAGACCAAGGAGTACCAGGAGCTAGAGGTAACAGCTACTTAAATAAAGAAATGTTTGAGTAAGAGTGTGATATGAACGTAGCCATGTTACAGAGATGTGAGAGTAGTAAGAGAACGTGTTGGGACGCGTTGGAGGCACTGGTGACCGTAGCATCAAATCCCAGTGCCTGATGATCTCCCACCCCTTCCCATCTACCTCCGCTGTTACCAACGTGCCTGGCACCTCCAAACACCTTGTGGAGATCCATTGCTTACGACCAGCGCTCCTTCACCTTGCACTGTGTGAAATCGGCTACAGTAGGATACCAGAGAACCAGATTTTGCTTGTCTTTGTTGTGTTCAGATGTACTGCTAATTTTTCACACTGTAGTTAAGGGAATGGTGATGTAGTCATTATCCTGACTTTTCACTTACATACTGTGTACTACTGAGGTTGTTTCCCATGTTTGGATAATACATGGCTTTGCAGAATAGCACTTTGCACTAGTGCAGAATTTGTAAATTTTAACTAGGAGGACATAGTGGTTAGTAAATGTTAATAAGCCATTTTACCTGGTCAGTCTTTGGGCACTCAGGAACAAGAGAAACATAACATTATATTCTTATGCATAACTTTAGGGTGTTAATTTTATTTCATTATTTCACAGAGCTTAAACATGCTAAACTCCCTATAGAAAACAGAGATAAACCACAGCTTCTGTACAAAATCTGACATTGTCACTCTGAGTTCTGTGGAGGACTTTCAAAAGCACATGTGGGAATTAAGCATCCCCTGCTGCACCGTTTCAGTAGCATTTAGACACATAGTTAAATTTAGGACTGCTGATTACCCCCTGGCCCTGTAGTGGAAGTGAGAAAGGAGCAGTAACTGAGGGACTACCTCAAAGCAAGGAGCTGTATCACAGGAGCCTGGTTTGGAGACTCTTCTCGTGATTTTCAATACAAATAAAAAAAGAAAATAAGAGTATCATCTTATGTGAGTTATTTGAAGTGAGGAGAGCTGGTTTCACCTTCAGTAGAGCCCCAGAGTGAAGGAAGGGGATGAAGGCAGCTCTGTGGCACTTGGTAAGTTTGAGAAAAGACAGAAGACATCGGTAACACCTCTGAAAAAGGGTAATTCAAGGTAAAACATGGATTGAGAAGGAAAAAGAATTGTGTGACTTTGTACCTTCTTTCTAAGCATTTCTGTAGTTTGCGGTAATAATAAGTACAGTGAAAAGAAAAAGCATTAATAGTTTGTCTGATCTTGATTTATTTCACAGTTCTGACAGAATGGCTCCAAAAAAAGCATGTGAATTTTTGTATGAGTCTTTTTTTTTTCTTTTAGTTTTCTATGAAGTAGCTAGTGATTCCTTGATACTATCTATGGCACTTTAACTACCAGCCCTTCCGAACAGAGAGCGAAAGCCTGTATTCTGTCATTAAGAAAACTCACCTTATGTGACCTCAGTTGTAAAGCACACTTAACTGCAGTCAAGCCAATGGACCTACGCTGATGTAAAACCTGAATAAAGAGAAGCAGATTCATTTGGCCTGGATTTTAAGTGCCGTGTTCTTTTGAGGTCCTGTATGCTGCTACTTCTCCAATCTGAATGCAAAGCAGGCATTACCTTTTAAATCTTGACACCTCCTTTGCTCTTACTTCGTAGAGATGTAAATTTTCACCCAGTGCACTGTCATGTAGAATCAGGGCCTTTTTGCTTGGGAATTTGTATGAATCTTATAACAATGCCTTGTAACGACCTTACTTGAAAATTTCTGAACAACATAAACCCAGAACCTACTGTCTGCCTTAAATGTTCCCATTCCTGCCCATCACATTGTAGAAATTATTTCAGTGGTTCAGTGACTCCTTTGATTAGATTCTGACAAAGATGTGTGTGACACAGTGAGAGGTCAGGAGCTACAGAATTATTGGGGTTAAAAGTGGAAGAGAGCTGTTCCATCTATATCCACCTGGTGCCAAATTGTTTCCATTCATTTGAAAGAGCCAGTCAACCTTTCTGATGCAAATAATGAGATCAGTACTGGTAATGTCAATTATTTTAAAACTAATGAGCAGTCTTTTAATTTGCTCTTCCTGTTCTTACTGAATTTTCAGAGGAAAAACATACCCTGAAAGACTAGTGCATACACAGAAGTGATTTGTAATAATCAGCTCTCTAGATATTTATGCTCTCTAACGCATGATTATGGTATTTTAGGAGCGGATGGTGACCCAGGTTTTCCAGGACCCAAAGGAGATCCAGGGCCACAAGGTCTCCCTGGTTTGATGGGACTGCCAGGAACACCAGGAACACATGGATTGCCAGGGCTACCAGGAAACCCTGGGCCAGATGGTGGGCCTGGCTCTCGAGGACCTGTTGGTGAGGAAATATTGCGGTCCTGCGTCACTCCTCCTTCTCTGTGGCGGGGCAACCATCTGGGTTCTGCAGCGGGAGGTTAAGTTTGGGGTTGTGGCACGTGCCACGCTTTAATTCCCAGCCAGGGAGATGACAGTAATAGTGTAGACACTGATTGCAAATTGCGCTGGTGTCACAGGTGGGAAGTAGGGGTGATGGTGGTCCTCACTAGCAGAGCTGCTGCTTTTCCTTCCATAGCCACCTACCAAGCCAGGTCAGAGCTTGCTGGTGGCAGACTGGGAGAAGGGAGCTACCAGGTGGGAGCAGTCTTAGGGAAAAGGGGCTTAATTCAAAGAGGAGAAGGCCCTATTGGGAGTGGGTACAGAACCGATCTGGTAGCGAACTGGTTTGCATTGATGAGCTGCTTTGTCTATAATCATTTCTACAATTCTTTTCTGGAGAAAAAAAAAATATCCCAATTTTCTCCCCCTCAACATGAAGCTGGTGAGATAGCAGTTTTCTCCCTCTTGAGCTACTTTGTATGAAGTCATCATGGATGTCCAAACGCTTTTTAATCTCCCTCTTGGCGTGTTCACACGGCAGGTCCACCTGGTGCTAGGGGAGAAGATGGCGAGCAAGGTTTTCCTGGCCCCGTGGGCCTGAAAGGTCTGTCTGGTGACAAAGGTGAAACAGGTTACCCAGGATTACAAGGTATACGTGGCATAACTGGTCCCCCTGGCATAAGCGGACTGGCTGGCTTTCCAGGAGATAAAGGTGAGCTCTGGACAGCTGCTTTGAAAACAGTAATGTTGCTTAAAGCTGTTCTGTGCTGAGATGAACAGGACGTGTTCTCTGCTGGGCTGCCTCTGTTTAAAACAG
Source organism: Elanus axillaris (assembly GCA_026212715.1). NCBI lineage: Eukaryota > Metazoa > Chordata > Aves > Accipitriformes > Accipitridae > Elanus > Elanus axillaris. The sequence goes on from JANZLQ010000060.1 coordinate 1,025,600, forward strand.
AAATAGGGTCATGTGCCTAATATATTCCAAAATCACTGTGTTTTCCCCTGTGTTATGCTTGGCAAAATGCTAGCTTGTGATGTGCAGCCCTATTTAGAAGGGCGATGGCTGGTTTATTTCTCCTTTTAAAAAATATACAGTATTTACTCTTTTCTCTCTCGAAAAGTCTCTCCCTTGTCCCAGTCCCACTGGCTGTCAGGGAAAGTAAAGAGATTTTTCCCAAAACCTTTGCTTTAAAGTTTTTTTAAAGCTGGCAGTTGTGTACTGAGCAATGCCAGACACAAGACCTCAATGTCTACTTCTAGCAGGATACTAATCTTAAATATAGAGAAGGTGAGATTCTCACTTGCCAGCCACGAAAATGCTATGGATAATGCAAGTTGTCTACATCATACAGGGAGTTTCAACAGGATTCCATTCCACTGAAGCCACATTAAACACAAAGAGGGGCAAATGCCTAAAAATGCCGGTTGCAGTTTCATCAGTTGGAAAGATAGGACTTTCTTCCTTGGACAATTCTGGAGTACCGATCAGCTCTCACTTGGGAGGAATGAAGACCTCTTTGTTAGCATGACCCGTGTAAAACAGCATCCTCTTGTTTAGAAAAGAGGAGCGTGCAAACTTTTGGTGAGAAAGGGTCAGGCTGTCCTAGACCCATGATTTGTATCTCTACGTGTAGAAGAACGAGATGACTAAAAAACTTGTGTGGAACTAGGTGCCTTTCTCTAGCTTATCGGGTGGGGTGGGGTGGCGGGCATTGAACTGATCTTTCAGAAGAAGACGCTAAGTTCTGCTCATCTCCACAACATCTCTTGGCCAGCTGAGGCTGTTCAGTGTACCCCTGCCCTTCTTTACCTCTCAGAGATCTTGGGTGCCCAATCTAGACCTGCAGATTGCCCTTGGCATCACAGCACCCAAAAATAGGTACTGCTGCGCTGAAGTTTTCATACTGTTCTAGTCATGCGCTGCTGGTTAACATTGACTTAGTTCGCAGAAATCTGAGTGAGGTAACAGTTCTCTTCCCGTTCTTTCTTTAAAGGCTTAAGAGGTTCACGTGGCATTGATGGTTTCAAAGGCATGACAGGCCTAAAAGGAAGACCGGGCATCAAGGGAATCAAAGGAGAATTTGGCCCGCGCGGGGCTCAGGGTGATAAAGGCTCAGAGGGCGCACGCGGCTTTAAAGGTATTTGCTTACGGGTGGTACCAGTGTGTTTGCTTTTCACATCTGGAGAACTATTTTACAAGGACACAAAGACGACACATTTTTCACATGGTAAATTTAGCTCAGACATTCCTCCACCTATTTCACACACGGGCCTCTGGCCGAGAGGCCTGGATTTTAGGCTCAGGGAAAGGTTACTTCTTTGTGAATCTTTATACGTTTAAGGTTGGAGACAGACATCCTATTATTCAGCTGAGCTCAGATAGTGGCACCTCTGGGCATGTACAGAACTCAGCAGGGCCTTTTCCCAAGAAGCATAAGGGGTTTGGGGGAAAAGATTCAGATTTTGCTCCAGTTGCACTGTAAAGGCACTGAAATATTCAGAAAACCAGGCAATTAAGTAGTTAAAAGTCAGAAACGTATCAGCTGATATCATCATCGGTGAAATGAAAACTCTTAACTCAGACCTCTCTTCTTTGCATACGATTATCTTTAAATACATGCTTTACCACAAGGGCAAAAGGTTCCTTCCAGGGACCCTGAGATGGGTACTTAAGAAAAAGCAGTCTGCAGTTCAAAGGTTGCAAAACAGTGCTCCCAGTAATTCAGGGGAGGTCTGAGCAAAAGGCAAGTGTGAAAACAGCCCTTGCAAAGAAAAGTGCAAACCTACTTCTTGGTGCAGAAGTCTAAGACAGTGCATGATCATAGGAGACCAGTCTGGGTGGCTGGCCTGTCTCTGCGTCCCACAAAGAACTGAAGAGTCGGACAGTCTGTTTGGGTCCTTTCTTCAGGGTATTATTTACTGATGTTACTACTAACCTTAAAACCAAGAAAATAACTGGTAACAAATCCAAACACTTTCTTTCACCCAAGGCTTTTTGACTGAGAGTTTCCCTTTCAGGGGAAGTAACCTACTTTTCTGTGCTTTCTCCATTGTGCTTTTTGTTTATAAAAAAACACATGACACCTAACTGATTGGGAGGTAAATTATCTATCACAGACGAGTCTGGGTCCAGCTCCCCAGGGGTGTATGTACAAAACTTTAACTTGGTTTTTGTGTTCTCTTATGCTTGACTGTTCTGCTGGCACGTTGTATTGACACAGGTAACTTTTTATGCAAATGGATTTTCCATTGCTTGTGCAAGATTATCTATTAATCTCTTTTTGCTAAATTCATTCTTCTGTTCACTTTTTCCAACACAGGGCTGCTGACCAGCTTTTTGTAACATGGTTGGGTTTTTTATTCTTTAGGTGACCGTGGGGATCAAGGCCCCCCAGGAGAACCCCCCAAGCTCAAGCCCAGCATGATGTTGGAAGTTAAAGGTGAAAAAGGAGATGTTGGAGAAAGGGGCACGAAGGGATTCTTTGGCTTAAAAGGTCAGTGATCACAGCAAAACAAAACAAGCACATTCAGGACTATGGATCCGTGTCTTTTCTCAGTTACCATATTAAATATTCCCCACTTGTCGTACCCCTGCGCTGCAGTCCCCCAGCAAAGTCTCCGACAGCGAAAGCTGAGCTCCCGGCTGTGTTTCACAGAGCCACCCCCGAGGAAAGCTGCGTGGGGTTATGTCGCGTGTGTGTGCTCCCTTTTTGTACCAGCACATCACGGTGCCATGGCTCAAGAAGGCCGCTAGCAGGAAAACTTCTTGCACACAAGCAACTGTGTGCCAGCCTTCCCAGCTCTAACAGTTTAAGGCTTTATTTTCCTTCTTCCTTGCCTGCAGGTAGCAAGGGAATGCCAGGCGTTCCTGGAAAGACAGGAACTCCAGGATCCCCTGGGCATCCCAGCTACGTGGCCGGTGTAAAAGGGGACATCGGTGCGAAAGGGCTGACAGGTCTGAAAGGGTACCCTGGTCCAGCGGGCTCTCCGGGCATCAGAGGCTTCCCTGGCAGCACAGGAGGCAGGGTGAGTTCATGCCCATGAGGGAATAAGGGTGTCCTTGTGCTGGCATTCAGCTTCTCTAGGGAGTGACATTCACCCCTTGAAATTGTGCTGAACAGCTAGAAATGCATTAAAAATGGAATAAATAGATCAAATATTTTTGCTTGACCCCTCCAATGTTCACTAAGCAGAGTCCTTTCTTTTCTCACTGGGAGACATCCAAATTTCACGTGCCAGCTTTTTGCTGATAAGGACCCAGACAGTTCCTTCTAGGTCCTTGGTCTTGTTGCCGTAGCTGTTGGTAAAATTATTCTCAGCACTGGGCTTAGTCTTCCCTTTCTCCCAAGACTGATGGTACCACGGCCAAAAATTACTCACTGTCACTCATCTAACAGTAGAAGAGAAGAGTCTAAGAATCTCAGCTCCTAGAGGGCTTTTCACCACGATTCACTTTGGCTGCAAAATAAGTTACACTGGAAGAAATAAACTCTTCCAAAAGGCCTGACAGTCGACTCACAGATGTCATTTATTTAAGAGAGCCAAAAACTATGTTCCTTTCTCAGGTAGCTTTGCCCTTAGATTTCAGTAGGACTTTTTCCTAACCAAGAGCTGTCGTGGTTTAAGCCCAACTGGCAACTAAGCCCTACACAGCAGCTTGCTCACTCCCCCCAGCAGCAGGATTGAGGGAAGAGAACTGGAAGGGTAAAAGTGAGAAAACTCAGAGGTTGAGATAAGAACAGTTTAATAATTCAAATAAAGTAATAATAATAATAGTAGTAATAGTAATGCAAAGGAAAATAACAGAGAAATAAAACCCGAAACAGACGAGTGAAGCAAATGAAAATGATTGCTCGCCACTAACCGACCGATGCCCAGCCAGCCCCTGAGCAGCATCCCCTTGGCCAACCTTCCTCCTAGTTTATTGCTGAGCATCATGTCCGATGGTCTGGGATATTCCTTGGATCAGTTGGGTCAGCTGTCCCAGCTGTGTCCCCTCCTGACTCCTTGTGCCCCCCAGCCTGCCCGCTGGTGGGGTGAGAAGCCAAAAGGGCCTCGAGGCTGCGCAAGCACTGCTCAGCAGTAACAAAAACATCCCTCTCATCATCAACGCAGTTTTCGGCACAAATCCAAAACCTAGCCCCATATCAGCTACCGTGAAGAAAATTAACTCTATCCCAGCTGAAACCAGCACAAGGACTCATACCATGTATGTGTATTAGGATGTTCTCAATTTCAAACTTAAGTCTTTGCAAATGTAACTCGTCCCTTGGTTTGTACTGGTTTGGTTTAACTGATTTCAGCCCAATGACTCTGTAAAGTACTATGGAAATTTGAAAGTGGTAAATTTAATAGACTTTTTTCAGTATTTCCAAACTGTGCTGCTTGGAAGGTTGAATAAATCCTCATCCTCCTTAACTGATACCTGTTTTCAATCATATATGATAGGGAGAAAAGGGTGTTCCGGGAATTTCAGGCCATTTTGGTACTCCTGGCTCACATGGTGAAATAGGTGAGTTTGTTCTCTGATCTGAGCACTGTTCGTATTCATTACCCATCAAAGGCTCAACATTAAGTTCTGAAGAGTCTTAGAGGGTCTTCAGTCTTAAAGAGTCTTTGTGCAGTTATACAGCATGATATTGTAGATGTGGGAGGCTGTGAAAAGATTAATACTGTTAATTTCATGCAACATGCACTGTCCATGCATAAATCCATCCATGGCAGGGAGGGCGACTGTTGTAGGGACTTCTTGGTTTTCTTTCTTTAACTTACTCCTCTTTTATTCTAGAAAGATAAAAATTACCGAATTTTGCCTCAGAAGTTGCAAATCCTTCGAAACAGGAAATACAGTTTGAATTAAAGCATTACTGCTCACGTGTTCATTTTTTGCTTAAAATAGGTGAGCAGGGAGATACTATAAACTTACCAGGAACGCCAGGCCTTAAAGGGGAAGTTGGTGTGCCAGGCTTAACAGGTATTAATTTCACACTTGCTCTGGATGTATTACTTTTCACATACTGAAGCCCACAGAGGAAGGGAGGGGGAGCTTACCGCGGGCTTTCGATGGCTGTTGAACCTGTGCTCTCCTGACAGCTCCTGAAGAGGTTCATCTTTTCTTTATTGAAATGAGTATGTGCTATGTTTACCTCTTCAACTGAAAGTACAGTTATAGCAGTAAACATCAATCACGTGCAACTCCAGGAAACATTTTTATATAATTTTTTGCCATCAATGACAAAAGGAGCAATATCAGGCTGTGGTCATGGGATATGGGATAGCAGAGTCAGGTTGATTTTGGATTGGGTTGGTTAGGTAATGTACTAAAATTTCCCTGCACGTGGAGCACGTGTGAACATCAGTGTCATATTCCATATAATTTGGGGAGTGCTTTTAAAAACAAATTCAGTGATGGTTTGGCCAGCGTGCTGTAGACAACTATTGATACTCCCAGATGATGCAAGCACCCTGACTAGAAGAGTATCTTTATGTGGCAAGACCAGGACCCATTCAGTAGCCAACTTCACATTATGCTTGTTATCTTATGGTTATATAGAAATCACTGGTTTTGTGGTCTTCCAGGCACAAGAGGAAGCGCAGGACAAAAAGGTGAAGGCGGTGATCCTGGTTTCCCTGGCATTGAAGGCCTTAAGGGCACGCAGGGCATCCCTGGTTCTGTGGGACAGGAAGGTAAAATACTCTTTTTCATACTCTAAAGAATAAAACTGTTGAAGAAGAGAAAGAAAAAAGAATGTTTTTTCCCTCAAAAGAAAGTCATTACGTTTTTTAATATGTTGTTCATTCTGTAATTTGGTAAAGAGCAGCGAAAAGGATGTGCAACTCGTGGTAGAACTTAAGAGGAAATTCCAAAAACCTAACTTGCCTTCATACCAGTTTTACCTTTTTTACAGCGATCATGTGTCCAGTCAAAGTGTTGTATTGCTGGCATACTCGGGTATTCTAATGCTGTCTCAGTACCACAAGGAGATGGGTTTTTCAGTGCTCTTTTCTGCCATAAATGAAGTTGATATCCCCCAGGACGCAGTCACGCAGGAGCCTTTGAGCCAGGCTCGTTGCCCGACTGCCCAAGAGTACTGGGGAACCAAAGACAGGTTTGACTCTGGCTGGATTGTAAACTTGGGGCTTAAGAACATGTCTTATAGCAGGACGGTCATGAAAATGCTCTTTCAGAGCAGTTGCTCCATGTTTCTCCTATAATTATAGGGCTTAGAAACTCCAGCCAAGACTGGAGCAGTTTCGGTAGGTACCTCAGTGGGAAACAGTCCTTGTCCGATCAGCTTTCCAGTTGGAAAGGCAAAACAGATGGCAACAGAAGAGGAACCTGAGGTGAACATAAATGAAATTACTTATTGTAACTGGCAATAGAAGTAAAATTATCATTTCACTAGGAGGAGCCTACTGTGGTTTTGGGTTGTCAGAAACCTGAAGTTTGTAATGAATTGTTCTGTTACACCTTGCCTCTCCTACCGTTGCTCTCTTTAGTTTTCTTCCACTTGGATGGATGGTGCAGTGTCACACAATGACATTAGGAGGGGAAAGCCTTCACGTCGCTACCTGCAAGAACGGAGGTAGCCCAAGTCCACGTTTTGGGCTATCGGTTTTAAGGACACTCATGAGCAATGATTCATCGTTGTTGTGCAGGTTTGCCAGGACTGGTCGGCGCCCCAGGGCAGCAAGGAAGCCCTGGGACACCTGGATTTCAGGGTGAAAAGGGAACTCACGGCTGGCCTGGCTTACCGGGACAAGCAGGTATTTGTACAGCTTCAGCTATTCAGTCATTTCAGTGTGAGCGCTTCCTATTGTTCCTTTGGGGTAAAGAAGAAGAAAGGGGGCTTTTTGCCATTCAGAGTGGCAGAGTTCCTTCTAGTAAATGTTTATTCCTCCTAAAGTCCAGATGCATTAACCAAGACCCACGTGGTTGCTTTCTGATTTATGGCTTCTGAAGGACTGGTGTCTGCTGAGCTCACTTTAACTGCTGATGACCTCCCTCAACCAGGAAAGCAGTTTTCAGGACATATTTTCATTTTTCCTGACAGCTGGGAAGAAAAACCAAAAGATTATGTAAAATGCAGCAAGAGGAGTGATATACAGTATTAGAATATTATGATGTGGCATTAGATAGCAAACAATATACTTGTCCTACATCATCATCAAAAACTGCAAACTGATCCAGTGTCTGCTTTTAAGGAAAAATGACACATGGCTCAGACAGAATTGTGCTATCAAAATACAGGTGATAATTTAAAATGAAGCTGTTTGTATCACAGAATCTCATTGGTTGCCACCTAATTCCTTAATATATTAAGTAAGCAGATTTTTTTTCTAAAGCAGAAGTTGCCCTGCTTTTAGTAAGATTCATCTGTCTGAGTCTGCACCAAATCTCAGCTAAGACGGTTGTGAAGGCTGCCTTTATAGGCAGTGAAGAGAGAGACAGACACTTATTTTTGCGAAGGTTGAATTGTGCTCCAGAGCTCTGGCCACTCGTTAGGGATACCCATCTAGGTTTAACATGTTGCTTAATGCTTTGACAGGTACAAATAGCTAGGATAAATTTTACTTTTACTTTTTTAACAGCTATTAGACATTTTGTTAGGGTTTTGTTGTTTTTTTAAATGAGTCAGTGTGAATTTCTCCTGAAGAGAGCTTCATTATAATCACATTTAGAGCCTACAATTATGCCATAATTGTCTTGGTTTGAGGATTTTGGAAAACTAAATGGTTATTAACAAAATTGTGGCAGCAAGACTGGAACAAATGGCATGCTACCAGATGGATCAGAGATATTTTTAAAAAAAAATTGCGTAGCGAGTTTATTGGATAGTAACAAAATTTGCCAATCACAAAACCATGGTGTGGTGTATTTCATAATAAGCTTATTGTAATGAATTAATTTGCATATAATGCAGAAGATTTTAACACAGAATAGTATTTATTCAAGCATTTGAATGTTTTGCCTAGGAATATAAACAGACTCATAAAAACTATGATGATAATCATGAATGTAATTTTAAAACAGGCTTGCCTGGCTTAAGAGGAATCAGTGGACTGCATGGTTTACCAGGCACTAAGGGCTTACCAGGATCACCAGGTAAGTGAGACTCTTACTCTGCCTCTTCACAGGCACAACCTTGTGCTGGCTGTAAGTCAGGTTGGTGAGATCTTTGCAATGTGACTTAACTGTGTCATCCAAAGCCCAACATGGAATTTGCTTCATTATTGTGGGCTCTGGCAGACAACTTCATACACTGTGTGCTGCCACACAGATGGATTAGAACGCAGCTTCCAATCATAATTTCTTTCTTCTTCTTAAGTTAAAGCCTCAAGGCCTTTTTTAATTCCATTATGGGCCATTTTTTCAGCAAGCCATTACAGACACATGTATTTATTGAATCCACATGCTCTATACATGTACATTAGCATGCTGATATGATGCTACGTGTGGAAACACTTCAGCTTCCCTCTTAATTTTGTACAACTCCACAACAGGTCCAGACGGCTACGGCTCTGCAGGTTTCCCAGGTGCTGTGGGTGACAAAGGGGAAGCGGGAGAGCCGAGCAGAGTGGAAGGCAGCCGAGGCCCTCCGGGTCAGAAGGGAGACAGAGGTGTTCCAGGTTTGTATTCCAGAGAATGGGAATTACTTATTATTTGTTTCAGCAGTGGGTCTTAGAGATGTCACAGAATGCAGTGTAGTGTGAGCAGCTGTACAGGAGAGCTCCCGAGGTGGGAAGGTCGCTGCTCGGAGTTAGAGGTGCACAGTTAGAGCTTGCTCAGAAACAGCGATGTGTACAGCCCAGTGCTGGACAAGCCAGCGGCTCCAGGACAGCCTGGGTCCTTCCCCATGGTAGCAGCATCTTGTAGCACACGCTGAGCTCAGGGCACTGCAAGTGCCAGAGGCTACTCATCCACCAGCTCCTGGAGTACTTTTAATGAAGCTCCAGTTACACAAACACAACAGCTTTTCTTTCTTTTTGTTGCAAATCTGCCCATGTTTTCCGTTCTTCTGAAAGCCTCACTGTCTGTCAATGTGCAGTCATCCCACTGTCCCTCCTGGGCTCTATTCCCGTGCCCAGCACCATCACCCCTTGCGCAATGGAAGCGTACAGCCTTCCCACTCAAACCCACCTAGTACTAACCAGCTGTGCTTATCTCAGTATAGTTCACCAGCAGTTCTTCCATCAGGGAGCCACCAGACTGATGTTATGGATGAATTAACTAATTACAGGGAGGGAGTTTAAAAAGTTTTCTAGCGTTTGGGCTCTGAAAGGATTAAGGACTAGCATAAATATAAAACCTTACTGCCTTGCCTAGTCGGTTCAATGGCTTATTCCTATTCCTTTGTGTTACATGCTGTGCCATCTCAAACACCAGTCAGAGATTTATTGTCAAGCATGGGAAGAAACAGCTATTTCACGTACCTCATTCATGTTTGTTTGTCAGAGTGAAATACTATTAATTTTTTTTTAATGAAGAGACAAAAGGGGCTTTGTGGCTTCCGACAATTTGAATCTACTTAAAAGAATAATCTGTCATTGGTGGCCAGATTTTTGGCCATTTAACACTTTTCATCTACAGAGAACTCTTGGATTCAAACTTTTGATTTTAACTGACTCCAGAAATCCCTAAGTGTTTGTGACCCCTGACTCCACAGGACACAGAAGAACAAAGCTGCTTTCTTGTCTGCTTCAATATACCTAGGATATTTTGAGTACTTCTGATGTTGAAATATTTTACCTGGCAGGCAAGACTATTAGCATTCCACACCGTTGAGATGTAATTAGCTATCCAGAGAGCTTTGGCACAGAACTAGTATTTGGTTCTTTTAAGAAAAACCTCCACAACATCATCTGAAAAGATAAAACAAAAATCAGTGGGAACTGCAGGTGGTTTCCATTTTGAAAATCCTATTCTTTATACTTAGTCTAAGGTGAGTCCTTATAATTGCAATTGTGCATTTTCTTTGCAGTGCTGATTATTTCTTCTCTTCCCTTCAGGAGTCCAAGGACCCTTTGGCATTCCTGGGCAGGAAGGATTTCCAGGGCCTCCTGGGATTTCAAATATATCAGGATATCCTGGTGATAAAGGCTCCCCAGGTCTAGACGGTGTGCCAGGTAATTCATGCCTTGTTCCCCCCCTCAGACAACAATAAAAGATTAAGTACAAGGTTGTGCCCTCAGACGACAATGGAAGATTAAGTACTGGGTTAGAAACAGCAGTCAATATTATTTCTGACTTGATTCAGTAAAATATCCCTATTAAACACAGCACTAAAGTGCATGAATAATTGTTGGACAGAACTAATGGTACATAAGATAATAGGGACAGACCTCTGGAAAGCAGAAGGCAGTTCCTCCAGGTTGTCCTGATGGAAGGGTTTGATTTTCATGCAAATAATATATTTAATCAACCAGAATTCTCTTAACTTTCAGAAGCATTATGCTAATTTACTACTTCAAAATCTGAGGTCTGTGGCAGGCTTGCAAGTCTACAGAATATTTTCTTAACCATTTACAAAATTTTCCTATGTGAAATTACCATGCAAACTAAGTTATAATGAGAAGCATTAGCTCTTCTCTCTAAAAGTCCATGCCGTAAGCCTGCCTCTCTCACGCATATGAAAAAGCCACTCTCTCTATATATATATTTAGAAGATGATATACCTGTTGCTTATTGAACTGCGCAATCATTTCAAACTGTAGTGCTGCTGTGAAGTGCTTGTAGCAGAAGTTGCAGGTGCCCCACTATCATCTTTATATGATGCATAGAAATTTTTATGTAAACTCAGCAAAACCTTGACAACAGGCAAACCAGCTGAAAACCAACAAAATACCTAAGTTTCCAAATGGAAAGAGAATGTTAGTTGGCCTAACCCTGCATACTGATTCCCACTCCCCAGGCAGTCACTGGATAAAAAGTAAAACCAGAAGCAGTCAGGAGGGTGGGAACAGGAACACCATCTCCCAGCCAAAATGGTGAGACAGGCGTGGCTCGCTCTTACTTTGCCACATGCATCTTACATTCATATCCACACGTGATCCAGCTTCAACAGGCAGCATGAGGGAAGCCCCACTCAAAACCTTAGTAAATCCCTCTCTCCTCGGAAACAAGGTCCAAATGTCTTCTTAGGCAGCAGAGATAACTGATGAGAAGCCTGCTGGGTTTAGGTTCAGGCAATATGTAATTCTGGAAAAAGAAGCTGTTCCTCTAATTCCCAAGACAGCATGAAGTAGTTATTTGTATACAGATGTTCAGCTGAAGCACTAAGATACACAGAACAGTAAGTCCTTGGCTTATTTACCAGCTGGCACGGAGTCAGGTACTTGCTGCTCTCCGATTTCTCTCTAGTTACTTGGAGAATTTAGGATGAAGCAGGGAGGCACCTAGTGAAGTGGGGCATTTGCTGAGGAAGCAATGAGTAGCTCATTGAAGGCTGTATCTCAGCAGGCACCCCACTTCCACTGAAATCTTGCTTGAGATGACACTGTGCTTTGTGGGAACTTCATGCTCTAATTCCTCTGCCACCACAGCCAGCCTGAGAGCAGGCGCAGGAGTGCTGAATAAGTCTGTTGGGGAGCTAATGCTTAGTTCCCCACTTCAGTTAAGGAAATAAAACCTGATGGGATACAATTAGATAGTACTGTTATTTTCCCCTGTGCCCAGGTCGCGAGTATAAGCAGATTACAACCTCTGTGTGCTCTCAACAGGTTATCCAGGACTACAGGGGCAGCCTGGAATACCAGCTCCACCAGGAAGCAAAGGAGAAAGTGGACAAACAGGTGTGAGTGGAGAGACCGGCCCAAAAGGAAGTAGAGGTGATCCTGGATCAGCAGGCAGACCTGGCGTTCCTGGGTACCCTGGACCAAAAGGTAAGGATGGGAACCGCTGGTCTTGGCCGGGGGCCTGGGAACCTCCTATGCTACAGCAGCTTTAGTAACATGGCTTTTGCGCTCGCTTGATCTGTGCTGGAATGCAGTAATGCCAACCGTCATTTTTCATTAAAGGTCGTAAGGGTGAACAAGGTGTCATCGGCTTTATGGGCACAGTAGGATTTCCAGGTGATCTGGGACCTATCGGACCCAAGGGCGATAGAGGAGTAACTGGTAAGTGCAGTCAGATGCATGACTCCTTTCTAAACTCCACAGAGCTGACCTACTGGCCCTGCTTTGAGCAGGAGGTTGGGCTAGATGACCTCTGGAGTCCTCTCCAACCTGCATGTCTGTGTGTGACCCCTGGCAAATTCCAGGGGGCAGATGCCTAAATTTAACATGGGCAGTCAACTTTTTGTCTTTATGGATTTATTTTGTATGAGGTGCCAACTCCAAAATCAGAGCCACTTCTGGAGTTAAAAGAAAGAAGAATTCCTGATCTAAACTAATCCTCCAGAGTAGACATAGTTGATATTTAGAAATATCTTTAAAATCCTTCACTCCATCTATACCACCATGTATTTGGGTCTCCTGAAGCCCACTAGAAGATGGTTCTGCACCTCAGAAAGCTGTTGGCTGTTTGGGGGGAACTTCCCAGCTTCCTGTGTCATAAATGAGGGAGCAGTAGCATTATTCATTTCCTTCTGCTTATCTATCTGTGTGCTGTCCAAGAGAAAACAATCCCCATACTCACACACATTCTCCCAGTATAATAAATATAGCTGCTATACCCAAGGTGGCGAGTTGCAGACCACAGTCCCTCTCTTATATATGCAGCCAAGTAACAGCAACAGATGAAAAGCACATTAAAGAAAATACAGGGCGGAGGTTAATCAAACTATCTCATCTTGCTTCTAATCACAGGCTTTCAGGGCCCTCCAGGCTCTCCTGGGATGCCCCCTCTTCCTCCAAGGCTGGTTGCTGAGCAAGGTTCACCAGGTCCCCGTGGAAATATAGGACCTCAAGGAAGCCCAGGAGATATGGGACCTCAGGGTCCACCAGGCGATCCAGGTAGGAGTCGCACCCTCAGAGTGAAAGCTCAGTTCCCCTTAGCAGAGCGAGGCCACCACAGCACTGCTTTGGCTCTCTTCTACTTTAAATTCTGAAGTCAGAAAGTTAAGTTTTGGTCTTTCAAAGCCAGGGCTTGGCTCTCCTCCTCCTCCTCCTAGCATTCAGAACATAAGCAAAACAGAAAACTTCAACAGCACTCACATAGCCAAAGCAACATCACATACGGATCTCGCTTAAATCAAGACTGAATGTCTTTGGTGGAAATGCACACATCCTTGTGGACATGCTGTCGACCCAGGGAATGTAGCAGTAGCGATGCGTGGCCCCGATGCAGTGCACCTCTTCTAGCCTCATCAGAGACGCACAGTGGTAGCAAGAGAGAAAGATTAGGGTTGTGGGGCTCGTGGTCTTGATCCCAGCAACCTTTTCCAATGAAGTTAGCGCTCTTTGCCTGTGGAAGAACCATAGGATCTTGCCTTCAGTGTAAATTGGTAGACCTGGTAGATAGGACCAAACGTGCAAGTAAAGCACATGTTAACAAAGTGTGTAGCATGTTGGTATCTCTGTGGTCATTGTGCTTATAACCATTGTTGGTGCAAGGTTTCAGAGGCTCACCTGGAGAGCCAGGACTCCAGGGCAGGGGTGGCATTCCAGCTCCTCCTGGCTCCAGAGGTGAACAAGGAGCAGCAGGGTTTCAGGGTCCGGTGGGATCTGAAGGTAAGAGATGTTGCACAGCACTTCTTCCCTCTTCCCTGTTTCACTGCCATAAATTGTTCTGTAGTTACTACATCACTGGATGGGGAGGAGAGAGAAAGTTTGTCTTCACAGCTTCTTCACAAGGGACAACTAACTAACTTTCAACAGAGATGTCTTAACTTATTCTGAAAAAACTGCTTTTTCATAGATGTAGATGTCAGTCTACTCATGTGAGTGGGTTTGGTTTGAACTGAGTCTATTTTTATATTGGTTTTCTCTTAAGTATGTCAGCCTAGTGTTTTACTAACAGTTACATTCATGGAAATGAATGGTTGGATAGGTGATAATTAGATAGATGATGTTTAAGGGAACGTATTTGTAAAAGAAATACCTGTGTCCTTATCCAATCAAAGAGCAGAATGATTACTATCTTAATTAAGTACACAGAGAAAAACGTATTTGCAGAGCATAGCTTTAACAGTATGAAGCAAATGCAAGCAACTCAAAAACTACTGGTTAATCTTGGACTAAGAAAACATTTTAAAGGAAAAATATGTTCATCTGTATTGTACAAAGTATGCTCAAATTCATCAGAACTTTGTGTGACTTTCTCTGGCTCTGATAGTGAAATACATCATCTTCGAAATGAGGGAGCCTGATCCAGCACCAATCTACTTCAAAAGCAACTGCTGTAATCCTAGAACTACAGCCCTTTTAATAATAATTTACTGTAAGAAGAGGCATCATGCAATTAAGCTTCGTTCGTCAGCAGCTTAGCTGGAGTGTCAGCTAGCATCAGAGCGTTTATGGGAGCACAAACTCAGTTGTGTTATTTCTTTCCTCCCCTCTTCTAAGGTCAGCCAGGCCGCCCCGGTAGCCCTGGGCTGCCAGGCATGCCGGGTCGCAGCGTTAGCATGGGCTACCTGCTGGTGAAGCACAGCCAGTCTGATCAAGAGCCAATGTGCCCCGTTGGCATGAACAAACTCTGGAGTGGATACAGCCTACTGTACTTTGAAGGACAAGAGAAAGCACACAACCAGGATCTAGGTACGTGCAGGTGTTGCTGGCAGTAGCCTCAATTCCATCTCCCCAGCTGAAAAGAACAAAACCAAAAAATAAATAGAACTTGGAGAAAGCTGGGACTTGAGCAGACAGGCTTAGGAAACACCAATATGAGAAGGTAAAACCTGTGTACCTGCATAGAGTGCCCCTGAGAGAGCTCCTGAAGCCATTGGTGTTGTTCAAGGGGACCTGTAAAGCCAGCAAAACATCCTGGACCACAGGGTTTTACTGGCACGTGCTTGGGAAGGAGCAGGAAACTGAAAATGTGCATTGTCTTCTGTGAGAATGATTACCCTCATTCTTTTTTTTTTTTTTCTCCTTTTTTAACAGGGCTGGCCGGCTCATGTTTGGCTCGTTTTAGTACTATGCCATTCCTCTACTGTAACCCTGGGGATATTTGTTATTATGCGAGTCGAAATGATAAATCCTACTGGCTCTCAACTACAGCACCTCTTCCAATGATGCCTGTGGCAGAAGATGACATTAGGCCATATATCAGTCGCTGCTCAGTTTGTGAGGCTCCAGCTGTGGCAATTGCTGTCCATAGCCAAGAAGCTTCTATTCCTCACTGCCCTGAAGGCTGGCGCAGTTTGTGGATCGGATATTCCTTCCTTATGGTATTTGTTCTCCAGTGTCACATTTTGGTGTGGCACTGGGTTTTAAATTTGAGTCTTAAATACTAGGAAGGCTGCTCTGTTTTGGAGCCAGCAACACCAAAACCATGCATCATACTGGGGAACCAGGGAACTGCAAAACTAGTTTCTAGGAAGCAGAAGAGGAAAAACAAAACTTCTATGAATTGCAGAGAAAATTGCCTCTTGTCAGAATAGCATCTGGAGTCCTTACTTTATGTACAAAATAGTGCTTTGGAGCAGAACACAGGGACAGCTGTGGATTAACAAATAAAACTGCAGTGAGGTGCGACAGTAGCCTACAAAGTGTTTTCACAGCTAAAGATCGGGAGTTAGTCACGTACATAAGTATTAAGAAGCTGATTTGGAGGAAAAAAAAACCCAAACTTTTTCTTGTCTTTTGGAAACTTAAAATCATTGATGTTTGGTTGAAGATTTAGAAGCCAAAGTTTTTCACCTAGTCTGGGAAGAGACAGCCTCCTGTTTTTAAAATTAAACTTCAGTGTTGCATCTCTAATGGCAACGAGAGCTGAGCTGTATATCCCATGACTTATAGGATCTCTTAGGTCTTGTGATCTTATAATTACGAAAAGTTTAGCATTAGGTGTGCAGTGGAAAACCTCCTGAAGGGCCTGACCTGCTCTTCTTGCAAGATTCTAGAGAAGGATCATGTAAGCACTGGAGGACTTAACACGGTAAAGAGCAGCTAGAATGTGTTAGTGAATGATCTGGCATGCTCATTTTTCTGACTTGCTTAATGTACATGGGAGTCAAAACCTGCAACAGAATGCCCACGTTGTAAACTCATTAAAGACTGGACCAAATGCTGAAGTAAACAGGGTTGGGAAAAAAAAATATTTCTGTGGCAGAAAACATCATAGAACAACAGTCAATCTTACGTGCAAACCATTTGTCAAAAGCCAAAAACTTAAATTTTTCAGAAAATAAGGTAATTTGGTATTTTTTATTTAGTTAGAGAAAAAAACCTCAACCAACCCATGTTTTGAGAGGGCAGGTCAAATTTTTGACCAGCCTTATGTTTGACCTTTGTTTTGCTCCTATAAAAAGCCCTGATGCCAATCTCATAGTTACTTCAGAAGAATTCCAAGGATTAATTAAATGTTTGCAAAGCCCTGTGTAAACACTGAGCATTGTTAAGAGCAAAGTTGTTACCTTAGCAAGAATCTTTTGCCAAGACAAAGTCTGCCAGCACCAAGGAACGCACAGCGAGAAGAGTTCGCGTTCTCCTAGCTAGCGTTCGGAGCAAATGAAGTGTTTGGTGTACACATTTCTGCTTCTCAGGCAACTATGGAAGAAGTACAGCACACTTGTGTTTATCTCAGAGTACATATTGTTCTACTTCCTTGGCTGAAATTTGTCACCTCCTTCCCCTGACTAAGGTACAGTGATGGAGGGAGTCGTGGACTCCTGCCCAAACAGCCGTAGAAGCCAGGAAGATTTCATGGAGCAAGGGCACTCCACTATCACGCATCCTATAAAGGTAGAGGCTCGTAAGCGTTACAGAAGGATGAGAGGCCGTGGCCAATACAAGAAGAAATATTACAGGGATAGAGCTGGAGCTTGTACACTGAGTGTAGGAATGCCAGTGCTTGTCCTGGGGTTGTCAAGCGGGTCTGCTCCTGAGCCACGGCTCGAATAGCATGCGCAGTTTCTACTAGCTGCTTTCCAGCTCCAAATGCAGAGGACTCAAAGCTGTAATAGTTTAAATAGTTTATGCTGCTGCTTACCAACTTGGTTCTTGTAGAGGGGTGCTAGAAGGGTTTTGCTCCTGAACTTCATAGCTTAGAGAAACTAAGCTGGTGGGGTATAGGAGGAGGGAGTTGCTGGTTTTGTTTTTTTTTTTTTTTAAATCTATCTAAACCTCAGCCTGTAACACCAGCCAGAGGTCAGAGTCCTTTACTCTGTTAAAAGGTGGCCACTTCTGTTACTCATTTGTACACACAGTGGGCCTCTCACAGCATAAACCAAGCCAGTTACAGCTTGCACTTTTATAGCATGGTGTTTATAAAACATAGGCAGGCAAACATATTGGATGTGCCCAGATTTCTCCTGCCATTTACAAAACTATTTTCCAGCTGCTTTCTCTTATATTGCAAATTCCTTCAGTTTTTAACAAAAAATTTAAACGGCTTTACTTAAAAATGCAGCTGTACAGCTCTTAAAGGCACAGAGGAAGTGCCTGGTTTGTTAGCAATGAAAAGTAACATTCATTTCATTACCACAGTATGTATCAAAGATAACAGTTCAGTGGTGTAAAGAGATGCTCGAGTTTGGTCTAATTTGCTATCAAAGAACATACTCTACTTATTTGTATAGAAGCTAATTTTGTTTCCAGTGTTCCTCATATGCGACGCAGAGGAAGACAGTCTTTAAAGTTAGGAAAATTCCAGTTAGATATATGGTGGAAAGTTCTCCTCAGAGAGGATAATCAGAGGAACAGGTTGCCCAGAGAGGTTGTGGAAACTCCATCCTTGGAGGTATTAACAACACAATAGCAACTCTGGAGTCAGCCCTGCTTTGAGCAGGGGACCGGCTGCAGTGACCTCCACTTGGCCTTCCCACCTCAATGATTCTCCAGTTTTAAGACTTCCAACAGTGAAAATCCAAACTACAGAAAAGATGTTTGTCAGAAGATTTTAAGGTGGCATAAATGTAGGCTCCTTTGTGTAAATGAAGTATAGCTGAATCCTTAAGCCTTACAGAGCTGCAGAAGTAGCCAACTCTGCTCTGGAGATAAGAATTAGGAGCAATTCTAGTGGTTTTTCTCTTTTCCCACATGTAAGTTTTTGACAGCACTGCCTGAGGTTGTACTCTGAACGCTGCCCTCCTTGTCTCATTTAGCACACTGCTGCTGGTGATGAAGGTGGAGGACAGTCGCTGGTTTCTCCTGGGAGCTGCCTGGAAGATTTCAGAGCAACTCCTTTCATCGAATGCAACGGAGCACGTGGAACCTGTCACTACTTTGCAAATAAATACAGCTTCTGGCTCACTACGATCGACCAGCCCTTCCAAAGCAAGCCCTCGGCCGATACACTGAAGGCAGGACTCATCCGCAGCCATATCAGCAGATGTCAAGTCTGCATGAAAAATTTATAGAAGTCTTTCTCAGTATAAGGAACCTGTTTATCATGTAGTTCTTATACGGTGAAACCTTCTATGATGGTTAGACATTTGAATAAATCATGTTGGTGCTTTTTTAACTTATTACCTCAAGAGCTGAAAATTAATTTTTTAAAGTGTCAGTAAAAGCAAATTAAGTTTAACACAAATTAAGTCTAACACATGGATCTAGTGCTGTGTTGTCCTACTATCTATACAGTATATATATGCATTTTTTGCTAGTCTAACACTATGTCATTTGCCAAATAGTACAAATACTCACAGCTTTGAAACACCAAAAAAACTTCAATAATAAACGGCTACCTTGGTCAGATACACACTATGTTTACTTTAAGAGAATATATGTATCTTTTCTATTTGCTGTATTTGTCACAACAGTAAACACTAACAGCTGCAGTTCTGTAAATCAACAGAGGGTGATCAAAGTGCTAAACCCTTGCAAAATACTGAAAATAAGCACTTTCCAGAGTCTACGCCCAGCACTGAAATCTAACTTTTAGTATTTTATGCTTGGGCATTTCAAACACACCCAAAACAATCATCTTTTTATTGTATTTGGTTTTTTCCAAGCCTCACCCTGCTTCAGCACTTAACCACTGGCAATAGGAGAGAAGCCCACAGGCTTCCACAAAATGCAACTCCTGTTTAGATTAGGAGACTATATGATGAAGATCAGCATATTATTTTACAACCCTGATGATTTTTTCCTAGACATACCCCAGGCCAAAGGATCATTACCAAGGTCTCTTGCTCCACTGTGTTGTGGACATTCATCTGTGTCACACTTTTCCCCTCTGAAACCAAGGCTGCTCATCACAAACAGGTTTTAACCACCTACTGTTGGAGCGGCCATTGCACGTAGGGCAGCTTTTGCAGGAGAGCATATTGCTCAATGCTGCGACCTTCAAACGCAGAACTTCCAGACCTGGCAGTTGTCCGTCTGTCTGAAGGCATGCTGTCCTGGCAGCTGGGGACACGTGGCAATGGGATGACGCCAGCCCATCTTGCACACAGCCTTCTTTGCAAAAGCAAAGGGGGAGGATGCAAGGCATTATTTGGCACCCTCTTTTCCCATAGAGAACCAGGTTACTGCATGCCAGGCTTGATAAATGGCCAGAATGGCTAGCTCGTTCCTTCTGTAGAAAGAAGCAATTTAGCCCAAAGTTGTCTGGCACCACTGCAAGAGAGGAGGGACAAAAAGGATTGGCTGCAAATTTCCTATTCGCATAGTCTGATTATATACCTGAATGCTCAAAACTGAAATCTAGGAGACTTTTATAGCAATGACAACTGATTTTTTCAACAGTTCACCTCGCTCCTGCTTCAGGTGCTTCTTGGCTTTTGTAATTACATTCCATCCTCACTGTATCATAAATAAAACCTGTTTTTTTCTACACCTCTATTTGTTGATGATTTCCATTCTATAAATGGTGGTTTTCTATACAATGCATATGGACAGCTTGGTTCAATTACTTTGTTTGGACCTAAGGAATTAGAAAAGCACTACCAGAAAGTTCCTTCCACTGAAATTCAGACTCTTCAACCAGGAATACACTTTTTTTTAATTTCATGGCATTTGCTTAAAAAGATCCAAGAGAGAAGCTCTGTTTCTGAAACGGCTTGTTTAAGCTGAACTACTGAAATAGTATTTCATCTGTTGTTGGAACAATTTAAGCCAATAAATTGTGACGTTGCAGATTAAAGCAATGTATTCTTCATGCTCTACAAGGTTCAGGAAACTAATGTTAACCAAACTTGACAAGTCTTAACCTCTGCAAAAAACAAAGTTCTTAGCTGGCACCCTGGCTAAGCTAGATTAGTTGTACATATAATTAGATATCTCCATAAATGGAGAAGTTACCTGAGCTTGAAATGAGCTCTCTGGCCATGCTGTAGCTCTGAAAGGCAGCCCCCAAACAAACTGATCACACTAGTATTCGTTTCAGCTAAATAAAATACTTAGAATTTAAAACACTGCAGTCAACACAAGCCAAATCTGTTCCATATCTGCCAAATTCTTTTAAATTGCACATGGCAGTAACAAACTCCCAAGAATCAGCAACTTACCTCTTCCAGGTGTTGCTAGACATCAGCGTTCGTGGGATGATCAGACAGTTATCACTTGTGATTTTTACAGCATGCAACTCCAGGAACGCAGTACATTCAGTGTTTTAAGAGAATTGAAGTGAAGGTTATACAAATCTGTAAAAACTGACCACATCAGCAACAGCAGCAAACTATTTGTATTTTCATGGCTAATACATTGCCTAGTCTTCCTACACAGCTAATCTATTTTTTTTCCTCTTTAATTTTTTCTGACTCACGTAAGCTGTTCTTAAGTTTGTTCAGCGCCGTATCGGCACAGCATTGGGTTGAACTCACCAGCATGCTGCAGGAAAAAACAAACAAAGCCCACAAGGTGCCAAGGAGACTTGAACTTCCGTACTTTGTATACATCATGTGCTTCAGGTCTGTGTACTCACACCCGTGTTTCTCAAAAGCCTGCGTAATCGCTGTCTGAAACAGGGAGGGAGCTCGCGCATGCAAACACGTGGAATACTTAGAGCAGCCAGAGGCTTTTACCTGGTGAGCTAACCCAGAGCACAGCGTGGAGGGGAACGGACCTCTTCAAACTGCCTCTTAGCTGCAGGTTTACCTCCTCTCCTGTGAGGACAGGCTGAGGGATTTGGGGTTGTTCAGCCTGGAGAAGAGAAGACTCCGGGGAGACCTTACAGCGGCCTTCCCGTACCTAAAGGGGACCTACAGGAGAGATGGGGAGGGACTTCTTACAAGGGCATGGAGTGATGGGACAAGGGGTAACGGCTTTAAACTGAAAGAGG
>JANZLQ010000060.1:1047082-1078292 GCA_026212715.1 Elanus axillaris
GATGGGGCTTGGAGCGACCTGGTCTGGTGGAAGGTGTCCCTGCCCATGGCACAGGGGGTTGGAACCAGGTGGTCTTTGAAGGTCCCTTCCAACCCAAACCATTCCATGATTCGATCATCCCAAAACCCACTTCCAAGAAGTTAAAACATTTTTAAACAGGAAAAAGTCAGCTACAGCAAAACAAAACAATCTTCTTACTGAACTATAGTGCTCCAGCCTAGGATGTAAAAACCACAAGTGTTTTGCCTGGGTTTGACCAAGTCAAATCTTTTGCTTCAAAGCGTGCTGTTTGCTTCCTACACTTTCCTATTTGAAAACACACTGAAGTGTAACATGCTGCTGAGCCTGGAGAAGATAAACGAGATTATACTCCCCTTTTGTAGGTAATAGTGCATCGGTGTATCAGCACAGATACAGTAAAGTCAACATAGCAACATCAGTTGACACCAATTATTTCCACAGAGCGTATCGACCAGATCAGCAGAGCTCATTCACACCCTATGTGACTGGGCTCGTCCGTGGCTCCTGGCAATATAGAAAATTAGCAAACGGCAAGCAGCGCACGGCAAGGTACGGCATTGCTGCCAGAAGAGAGGCTGGGACAGCCCCCCATGCCCGCTGAGGGCGAGTGGGGCCCAGCCTCACCGCCGTTAGGGACGAGGCACATGTCGGTGCAAGAAATACCGGACGAGGGGAACAAGTAACGCCCCTGTGCCCCACGATCCACGAGCAGAGAAGTAAAAACAGGCAGCGGTGCTTCCCACCGTGACACATGGCCAGGCCGCAACCAGGCCGAAGCGGGTGGCTCAGCAGCTCTGCCTGCCCCGTGGGCAGCCGGGGCCTTCAAGCTCCTTTCGTGGCCTTCACGAGACTCGAAGCCTTCTTGGGGTTGTCAGGGGCCAACGACGACCTTGGTCTTGCACCATCAGTGCCTGCGAGGGGCAGGGAGCAGGATGGAGCCTTCCCAACCAGCCTGGCACGGATCCTCAGCCCCTCGCCCTGCCGATCCTGCCTCCCTCCCCCTCGGGTCGCAGCCTGGCCTGGCCATCGCCTCGAGCACAGGCAGGCCTGTAGCCCACATTCACCCAGCGCAGCCAAAAGTAGCATCTCTTATTTCACTATTCACACACTTCACATAATCTGGACAAACATAATGGGGAGAGGGGGGAAAATAAAGACTTGTAAAATGAGGTTCCCCTGCCAGGCGGCGCAGGCAGAGCACCCGGGTCCCCGCTTTCACCCGCCATCGCTAGTCCTGGCCGAGGGGGCTTCACCGGCCTCCGGCAGCTCAGCCACCACCGGCCCCGCTCCTGCTGCACACCAGGGTTATTAATGGGAAAGCAGCCTCGCAGCAGTGGAGGAGAACTCCTGCTGCAGCCGGTCGGATGGGATTAAGGCAACGAGAGTTAGAACAAGTGTACATCTGTGCTGCCGGTCCCTACCCTGCAGCTTCACCGCTCCTCCCTGTCAATAAGCCAAGCTGAATTGTTCCAGAAAAATTAGGAAGGACAGCGAGGGGCAAAATATGCAGAGTGCACCTGCAGAAGCAAGAGGAAAATTAATGAATTCATATTAGGACATTTAATAAGCACAAGAGCAGGCCATATTGTATTGCTCCTCTATGCTGTTAAAAAAAAAAGGCACCACTAAACAGAAAATAAAATGCATGCAATTTCAGCATTGAGGGTTGAACTGTGCTCTCTAAAAATTACTGCAGAAATGAAGGATTGCTTGCAGACATGCATAGGCACCACTGCAGCAGATAGAGCATCAACACTGGGCTATGAAAATGGTGCTCAGCTACAGCAGAGTTTAAATTACTAGTAAAATAAAAAATATATATCCCACAGCAAACTCCAGAAACTTTCAAGTTTTGCTTGAAGGCACAATCTGACTTCAGAAAGTAGTAAAGACACGGGGCTAGCACGCACATTGAGCAATCCAGATCTCCTCCTGACCTCCTACCAATAGCTCCCGCGTATCACAGCCTCCCAGATTCTGCTGTGCAACCCCATGATCTCTCACAGGCTGCCAGCGTGACAACCCATCATAACCCAGACATTTCTCGAGCAAAAATAGCCAGCGACACTAAAAAGCCACAAACATCATGCCAGACAAGTGTAGCCCTAAGGGCAAAAGCACAGCACGCAAGACGGGTCCCCGTGTCATCTCCTTCAGTGAAAACACCCAGGTGGAGCTTTGGGAAAGACTGTAAGAATTCCTTAATATCTCATATGAATCAAACGCTGATGCAACTGAATTGCAAATATTTATATCTCAAGAAGCGTTAGATGTTAAATTTACAAATATTTTTCCTGTTCTGGACCTTCTGGATGTACATCTCGCAAGGGCCTGACCTTGCAACCAGCGCGTGCTACAGGTTCAGCTGTCAACAGCTACAGCAAAGCCAGCGGCAGATCTCTCGCCGACGTGATGGCTGATCGCTTTGGTCACGAACAAGACTGAGGTTGTAGCCTGTTTGTCTCTTCCAGTCCTGAGGGAAGACTAGATAGTGGCCTTGGAATTTTGTTAATAGGTACAAGGTTTTTAATTGTATACAGTTTTAAATACCACAGAGCAGGTGCAGTTAAGTCTCTGATAGAGCGGCAGGTGTTAAGCTGTAAAGCCCTAGGAAATCCAGAAGATGACACCCCTTAGTAAGGCCCGCTGCGATAGGACAAGGGGTAGTGGTTTTAAACTCAAAGAGGGTAGACGCAGACTAGATATAAGGAAGAAATCCTTTATGATGAGGTGTGACAGATGCACTCAACCTCTTTAACCAAACCAGCTGTAGTTTGCTACAGGCTCCAAAGGAGGAGAAGGCCTGAGCCATTAACAGGCCAAGAACTCCTCTAGTTTCAGTCTGTTCTCTGAAACCCCACAAGGGAGCAGAGAGACTCAGTGAGCACTGATGCACGCGAGCTTGGAACACTCATCATGCAATTAACACGTGAATAGCAGGTGGCTCTTCCAAGAGTCCTGTATCAAGGAACAAAGTTGTGGGTACAAGGAGTCTCATGCATACCTTTCCCATCACATGGAATTTGACGACAAGCCAAGAGCTTTACTCCATAAATACATCTGAAGTGAGCCTCCTCTGAGCTCTCCCTGCTAGGCAGCATGGCTGCATGGTGGTGATCTCCCCTTGTGCTGGGACTCCTCTCAAAGTTGCTCCTCAAGGCAGAGAGACCTCTTACCAATGGCAGATCTTTGGTAAGCAACCAATATCGTGCATAAACTCATAGTATGGTAACTTTGATTTGTGCTTTGGTAGCTTTGAATCACTGTTCAAATGATTGTGCCATACAGTAAGAGAGTGAACATTGCCATCAAACTCTGCTAACTTTTACACCATATTAAACCCGCTTTTGCTAATACCTTTGACCATGGTTCTTTAAGCAACATAAATCACCCATTCACGACAAACTGGAGTAGTCAGCAGGATCCTAAATCAGGATTCACGACATGAGGTGGTGAAACCCTGGCACAGGTTGCCCAGAGAGGCTGTGGATGCCCCATCCCTGGAAACATTCAAGGCCACGTTGGACGGGGCTCTGAGCAACCTGGTCTGGTGGAAGGTGTCCCTGCTCATTGCAGGGGGGGTTGGAGTAGATGACCTTTAAAAGGTCCCTTCCAACCCAAACCACTCTATGATTAAATGCACAGGTTTTTCCTCTCAAGCCATTCTTCCCCACTATACATGTACTGTGCGTAAACTTGAAAGCAGAAAATAAAGCTACTACCCTGCAGCAAGTTGCTCAGGAGGACGTACTTTTGAAAAGAAAAAAAAAAGTATTCATTATTCATTTAGGAATTGTCTCCCTATGTACTAAACAACTATGATTTGGGTGGGACAGAAAGGCAACAGCAAAGCATAAGAACAACCAACCCTTTAGTTTTAGAAAATTATGCCAGAAGCATAGATAGGAAGACAAAAAAGTCCCTACACAACAACTTGCAGAACTGGAAACGCGAGCTACATCTTTGGCTGGATTTTTTGTTTGCTTGGTTTTGGGAAGGGGGGGTTGGTCAGGGGGCTGTGTTTAAACTAGCAGTTCTTCACTCTGGTTATGGTGTCTCAGTGCAAGCTCCTGGGTCACTGCATGCATTCTTTGTAGCCGAGAGGGTTGGGAAGCTCTGGGAGCAGTACTGAGTATTAGCCCCTTCTTTTTACTGCAGTCAGGAGAGAAACCACATACCTCATTAGTGCTCCTTCATGCACCTTTCTACTCCACAAAAGGCAGTTTTTCTTCCCTTCCTCCTGCATTAGCCAGTTTCACATCAGAAAATGCCAGTCCTCACTTCCCTCCAGGCAGATCGTCATGTCGTGCATAGCTGCTAAAAATCAAAGCTGCAGCTTTGCCTGGGCACAGCTAAGGAGGAGTTGGAAGGGAGACAACACAGGTACTCAACACCGTGGTATTGTATAGGCACCATAAAGAGGTCTCTACAAAATGCAGACAAAATAGAAAAATGCTTCCTTTCCAAAAAACCCTTTACTTTCCACATTAAAAGGAATTACAAGAGAATAATGAAAGAACAAACTTCCTCCTGCAACTTGCAATTAGAGCAGCAAGAGCTGTGATCCTGCCTGTTAATACATGAAAGCCCACTATGGAAGGAGAATTCACATTAATAAAGTATCCAAATGACTAGTACGTATCCACAGTGATTTTAATAGTTTGGGTTCTGATTCTTACACTGTCACATCTGACATAAAAAGATTGTAATTGATTTATTAGATACAAATATAAATTATACCTGGATTTTCTTTTTTTTCCTTAAGAATAAAAAAGTACCAATCTTCCAAAGTTAGAATCGCAAGGGGAAAGATGATAATCATGTCAAAGCTGTCGATAGTACACAAAAAGATCATTTACATGCAACATGAAATGGCAAGTCATCAAAAATCAGACTCCTTCAAAGCTGTCCAAATGATTGTCGCTACCAATTGTACTAACACACCATTTGTCTTCAGAGCCCATGGAAACTGGCAAGTCTTCCTCCGTAATTTCACTCACGTTCCCATTTTCATACACAGAGCTTCCTAGAAACCTTTAATGGTCAGAAGATTTGGGTTTTTCACATACACCACATTAGTCTATTTATTCTTTAAATTTTCCTTTCTGGTGAACTGCAAGCACTTGTTACTCAGTTTGCTGGAGCCAGCAATTTGTCCCCTTTTCTTATGTCATGTAAATGGTTCAGGCACAACAACCAGATTTTGTCCTTTTCGCTGGCTTGTAGTCCGTAATATCTACAGTTTGCGGTGGCCCCTCAGCTTTCTGCCGTACAATTATTGGGACTACCATCTCAAACACAGTTTCAAAGAGGTAGTCCACCTTGTATCCTGTTTTTGCACTGGTTTCAAAGCACATTTTCTCAGCTGCTGGAACATCCTTCTCATCCAGCATTTTGTATTTCAGTATCTTTTTATAGAGCGCAATTGCATCCTCTGCATGGACTTGTTTTCGCACCTTTGAGCCACAGCTGGCAACAGACTTTTCAGGTCTATTTTCATCCGGTGGTAAAGCACAGTCATCGGTGAGGTCAACTTTATTTCCAACAATAGCAAAAATGCAGTCAGCACTTGCACTGTCTGTCAGTGCCAAGAATCTTTCTTCCAGCTCTGTCAGGCTTTGGAGGCTGTTCACATCATACGTGAGGATCACAGCAGCTGCTCCTCTGCAGTACATAGACCCGAGGCCAT
Source organism: Elanus axillaris (assembly GCA_026212715.1). Taxonomy (NCBI): domain Eukaryota; kingdom Metazoa; phylum Chordata; class Aves; order Accipitriformes; family Accipitridae; genus Elanus; species Elanus axillaris. Next base: position 1,052,793 of record JANZLQ010000060.1, read on the forward strand.
GAAATTGCTCCCGTCCTGGCAAAGGTTTAAACACAACAAAAAGTTAGTGTGCTGGAAGCTATATTATTCACCAAGTAAAAGAGTTTAAGGACTTTTAAGCCAATTTCACAAGTTTGGATGGAGCAGTGAAGGTAAAAATGGGTTATTTGTAGCATTTTCAGTTTTTGCTTCTGCTTTTCCTTAAGAGTACAACAGTGCCACACAACAGCTCAGCTCACCGCTTGCTCAATTTCAGAGGGTGAGCAAGCAAGCGTGACACAGCATTCAGTTGCAGAAAGCAAAAAAGTTCATTTTAATATTAAACTGCATACTAGTTTATCGATGTCACATCGACAGCTACCCTGCTTACATCCACAGATGGCCCCTTCCACCCATTTAACCATTTATAAACAAAAAAAATAAGTTCTACTGTTTTAAATTCTGCTAGAACTTATTACTTCTATAAATTCAGCACACACTTGCAAGTACATCCAGTTCAGAAACCTGGATCAAAGTCAGTAATCCACTTCTTCCTAGGTTTTGAAGGATTTTGTAAGCAATCTAGTCCTATACTACATGCCCACAGTTCTCAGGTACACTGGCTTTGCAGGAAGACTTGCTGTCTTTAATGCTGCCATATATAACCTGTACTGATATGCATCCGTCCCATCTGTCCCCACTTTTTTTTTTTTTAGTATCAAGCACACACAATATAGAGAAACCTAACTACATTTTAAGAGTAATTTATCTTTTAAGTTGCCCTGACCATCACTCAATAACCAACAGTTAACAACAAAACATTTCTTCCTCCTCGTCATTCAGCAAGGATCTACCAGCACTTCTAGCTAAGCCTTGACGGTCTCCTTCAAATTCGTTTCTTGGAAGACAAAATTGACTCTTCCTTAAATTCTGGGAAGCAAACAGTGTTCTTTAGTAGTTGCGAAGGGACAAAGGGAAACGCAGCAGAAGACAAACAGTGTTTTCCTCTCCTGTCGAGCACCGTAACTTTACCCAAATATCTGCTACGTGTAGGATTTGCTGCAGTACATTCACTTTACTCCCCAAAACTCAATCAAGAAAAAGATAAAACACACTAGATTTCAACCAGCCATCAGAGTCAGCCTTAGGTCACTACAGAAGTGTGAATGAACAAGGCAAAAAAAAGGGGGGAGGGAAAAAGCCAACTATGCTCTTCTGTACATTTAAGAATCATCATCATTTTTCAACTCTTTTCATACAGTCTCTTTTTCATAGAGCCTCCATTTGTAGAAAGTCTGGAAGTGATCTGGTTACATTCATTTTCTGCACAAAGCTACTGACCACCACGAGTTACAGCATCACAAAATCCTTGTAAATGACTGCAGAATAGGAAAGGCAGAAGAAATTCATACTGAAAAATACAAGTTGGGAAAACACATCTGCACATGAACATGCACACTGTGAAAGTAACTTATTGCCTATCTACCTTTGGGAATAGAACTTAAAATAGATCTTTGAGTCACTGTAGTAAGTCCTCTCACAAACTTCGAGACGCTACTCCATGGTGGCCAGAAGAGAGAAAAAGTGTTCATCATTATCAGTGAAACAAAACCCAAAAACGTCAGGCTAGAACACGAAATCCAAAGTTCACCACACCTTTAACACTGAGATAAGTTCCAGTAACTGCCAGAGAAAGAGATTTGAAAAGGTGCAGAGTACACTACAAAGAGGTATAAAAGGAATGGTGAGGATGCTCAGAAGTACACAAAACTTTTGCATGAGGAAAAAATTGTGGGATCTCTCAGGCTGGTGAAAGATTGAAAAAGGGTATAAAGAGTTGCCTATTAATTCAGGCTTAATACTGAGAAAGTAACCCCAGAACAACTATTTACTCTTTCTCATAACACAGAAAATGAGGATTTTGCATTAAAAAAAACCATGCGTGTAGTTTAAATACTTTCCTGCACGGTGGATAATTGGCAATAAGTGTTACAGGACATTGCTGAGGTCAAAAGTTCTATGAAAGGAGTTAAAAAAAAGCATTAGGCTAAGTTTATGGAGAATTATTTCTGTGCAGTTGTGTAACATTCGATTTTTTTTTTCCCCAGCAAAAGAAATTCTTTAACCAATGATCTGGTAGGTAGGAAATAAAGAAGGGGAGAAAAAAAACCCCAACCAATAGATACGCCCTTGTTTAGGTATGTTGAGTAAAGGCAAGGGAGATTGGGATATTGGGGGGGTGGTGTCAGTGTTTTTACACTTTTTCCTCCAACCGCATGTTCAAAGTTGTGCTTTGAGTTGCCCTGCAACTAAGTCTTTAAAAGTCTCTGATTTTTCAGTCGAAGTTTGTGCTGTGACCTACTTTATTTTCATACAAACCCTGATTATACTGTGGTCTGGAAACCACAATGGAACATATATCCTCCCCCGTTCTCCCACTTCAGATTCCTAAACCGTAAAATCCAGCCCCCAGAATAATTTGCTACAGCAACTCAGTAGAACAACTAAAACAATAATATTACTTGTTTTATGGAATTTATATGCTAATCTAATCTTGCACAGCATAGTATAAACCATGACACTTTTACACTCTAACTACAAACTGGCTACTTCTACAACTAATGTACTGTTGAAAAGGAGAAAGAAACAGTAAGAAGACTTTTACCTTGCATAAGGGATTAATTATGTCAGAGGAATTATGGATAGTCTGTCTCTTTCACCCACACAGCACAATCTACATGCAGAAAAACTGCATAATTTATTTTTGCAGTGCAGTTTCCTTGTCCAGACCACTTAAGGGCTGGAACAACTCTAGATGTGCAAAAAAAACCCAGAACTACACAAAGTATTTAAACTAATATCGCTGTCCCCAAGATGTCAGGCAAAATAGTATCAGATCTTACAGTGAAAAACTTACTGCATGAGAACAACCACCCCCTTCTTATGGCCAGCTATTTCTTTCTCTGGACCCATCTGGTCCCACTTCAGCCACATACATGTCTACATAATTAGCTAAATTAAACAGTAAACCCTGAATCCAAGAATTAAACAATTTCACCCTTTCCAAAAATAAAGGTAACAGGGAAGAGCGCCAGAACTATTAAATAATTTGCAATCAAACAAATAGCAAGAACTACCAAATCAACTAAAGGCACAACATTAGGGAAAATTCTTAACACCAAGAGATCAAAACTAATTTTCTTTTTTTTTCCATCTTTATATTTTTGCCTTATTTACAGCAGTTTGACAACTCTACAGCCATATCGCTACATGCAAGACCATTAGCTTTTCAGAGGCCACTCAGCAAGGAGTTGAAGCCCTGTTGGAGACCCACTCAGGAGACCACTTGGAAGCGGTGCAGCCAATGAGCATTTTCATAGTCCTGTGATGGTTGTCATAAACAAATCTAAGGATTTTAAGCCAAACGGACCTCAGTGCCATAAAGTTCATAAGAAACCCAAGGGAGAAAGAGGGGAAAAGTAGACCTTGAAAGATGCCAGCCTGATAAATAAGCAAGGCTAGATTTAAAGCGTGCCAAGGCTTGAGCTTCAAGCGTAGGCTATGGTCTAGCCATCCTCCTACAGCACCCCAACCTCTCAGCTGGAAGGCAGCAGCCCACGAGAGCAAACGATTCCCTCCAGCTGGATTTGAATGCTCCTTACCTACCACATCTTCAAAGGCTTTTACCACAATTTCTTAAGTAGCATAACTTCCCATACATGCACTCTTTCAAGAAATCCTCTACCAGAAGAACAAGTTTTAAATCTCAGTGTTGAGCACGTACAAGAATGCAAAGGAGACTGTTACTTCAAGTCTTCAGGGAATAAAGCACCATAAATACTAAAGAGCTAAAATGGTCTTCCAGAAAGTACTGATAAAAGTACTGTTGTTACTCTGATATCACGGTCTGAGTAGGGTCCTAAATTCTGAGTTCCTAAACTAAATATGTAGCATGGAAAAGTGCCTGAAGGTAAGCGATAGAAGCACGCTAACATTGCATTAAAAATGAAAAAGAGAGCAAAATTGTCCAAAAAGTTTTCAGTCCATAAACCAGGTATCTTCCAAGGATATTCACTGTAATTTAAGCAGGGTTGTAATCTGAACAGTAGAGAGGAATTAACACAAACACAAGCTATCAGCTAGGTTTTGCCCTTGAAACTCTCCTCCTCTTTTTTAAGAGTCTGAACTTGAGTGTCCACAAAAACAGACAGGAACTGTGCCTCAAGGAAACAGCCAGAACAGGAAAGAAAAGAGAAAGTATGACACTGCACAGAAATCAGTATGAGAAAGAAACGAGAGTTGAGGATTCGGCTGCAGTGGATGAAGGTTTAAAGGGTGACCCTGATGCTCTTGAGTTACCTCAGCAGGAACAGCCGCGTGATCACAAGAGTTGACAAAGAAGGTCCCTTTTAAAAAGGGAACAGCACTTCCTTCTGTTTGCAGACACAGCAGTAAAGTCGTGACCCTTTAAAGGACATTAGGGAAAACAATTTTGCTAGGAACTGAGATTTCTGTTTGTGCACGTATACCAAGATATAAACCGACTATCAAAGAACAAACAATGAAAGTCCCTGAAAGTTTCAGGAAAACTCCCCTGCCCACATGTGAGTCAGGCTGTAAAGTTTTGACACTGATGAACTCAGAGTTCTTCACTACCTTCGTCAAGGCTGATACTTATTCCTTCTAGGTGCCTTTATCACATTTCCCTTGAAGTCAGGAGCTTTATTAAGAACTGGACTGTGCCTGTGGTTACTTGGGGATAAAAATAAAGCTCTGCATCCCAAAGGATTAACATAGATGACATAAGTAGGAATTAGTGGAAACAAATGAGTCAGAAAGCACTGGAGAGCTCAATTTTTACATATCCAGGAGCTGTCTAAATACACAATTTCCTGATCCATTAGAAAAATGCCAACATTTGGTTTTCCTCCAAGACAAAATTCCCCACAGAATAAGCCGGGGGGGAGGGCAGGAGAAAAAAAAAAAGAAAAAACAACCAACAAAAAAAAAAAAAAACAAACCACAAACCCAACACAAAACACCACACCACAAACCCCCCCAAAAAAACAACCACCAAAACCATTAAGTTGAACAATTAGAACATTAATTTAAGCTCCACCTTCACCTAGTATTATACATTCACAGTGCTACATTATAGAATATTGTTGCGGATAATGCAGTTTGAGAATGCAACAGACCTTTAGCTCTACTAAAAATCAAGACAACATTTATTTTGTTTATACTCATTACTTAGATATGAATCAACATTCAAGGTGTGAACTGTGCCCTGTTTCAGGAGCTTCTATTTAAGTTACTAGAATTTGATCTGGATGTCTTGGCCAAAGCAGAACATAACATAAACATAGGAAAATACTGATCTTAATACCCAAAGGGCTTCATTTTCATCTTTTAAAGTAGAAAGAGCTACACATGGAAGAAGAAAATAACAGCCACATGGGTTAAGTGAACAACGAATAAAGGAAAATTTGTTAATAAGGCTCTCCAAAGAAAAAACATCAAAAACAGGCAGTCAAGAAAGCAGTCTCAATGTAACATATCATTGAGACAAGCTTACTCCATTAATAAATACAAAGTATTCTCAATTCCACATCAATTATCTCTATCTCATAATAAAGAAAGATTTAAAATGGCAAAAGAGACCATCTATTCCCTTAAACCTATATATTTTTGACTTAACGAACAAATACTTTGAGCTCTAAAGGAGTCTGAAATTCCAAAGACCATGCAAATGTCCCCACTCTACAAATGTGAATCAGTTTGGGCTTGCAAAGCTCCTGCAGAACTGCAATTCAGTGTGAGCCAGAAAGCCACATGAACAGGAACAATCATTCACTTCTCACTTCGGCAAGATAAGAAATCACGATCAAATTGAGCCCTGTCCTTTAATCAGCTTTAATTATCGTACTAGAAATATCACCCCTGCACTAACAAATGTTTCACTTGGACACAAAAATCCATGGCTAGAAAGACTACAACTTATCCACTGCATAATAGTTACCTATGAATTACTTAAATCCCCTTAGAGCCAGTCTTAGAAAATGGAGGTTATTCAAAAACACTTTTACAATAAATAGAAGCAATTAACACAACTTCAGTCAGAGGTCACAAAATTCAAATGGAGGCAAGTCCTTAATTCAAAGGAACCAACGATGTATTTGACCTGTCTGCCACAGATGACAAAGCCTTACAAACCATAAACAGTGAAGCAGAAGATGCTTTCTAATACATTTAGCTCCATGACATTTGAATAAAAGGCAGGTCTTGAGTTCAGTGCACTGTTACACGGGAAGAATGTAATGTTATTTTCCTTATCTGGAAGAGGCATTACATTATGTTACTATAGCCTAGTCCCCCTTGAATTCACACACACAGAAGTCTACAATCTGCTGGCAGATTATAGAATAGAATTCTACCAAATACTTACAAAATCAGATCTATTGAACTGAATGTTTCTGAACAGCTTGATAAGCTACTTGAGAAAATCCAACTAGTTATCTAACTGGAGCCAGAGAAAGGTTTTGGTGAAACAGGAAATGTCTTAGCACTATAATCCCAAATTTATGAGCTATGGTACCACAGTATGGCTTTTATCCCGAGAGATTAAGCTGCACCCTTCTGTGTAAATAAATATTAAAGAGAGTTTTTTGAGAAGCTTACTCAACTACCATCAGTGACCAAGCAGTTCCTGAAATAAAATGTATCCCAAAATATATGCAACCTGTGTTATTAGGAAAACTAGATTTCGATACAAACCAAAAATGAGGAAAATTACACAGCGATGAGTAACTGAAGGGCTGTTTGAAAGGACTAATTCTTAAACACAATTTTTAAAAAAAGAGCATAAATCTTATCTTTTATCTTTGGAGGATAACAATATTTCCCCTTCAAACGTGTGCACGAATATTTAACAGATATTAATATATTCTCCATGGAATAAGAGAAAAAGTGACAACAGTGTTTGGGGGGAAAAAAAATGGATGGGATGATTAGCATTACCAAGCATCAAGGCCTATTTCTGCGGATTCTCTCTCCAATGTAACATGCAAGGGAAAAAAAAAATTGTTACTTAAAGGAATGGAAATAAAGTAACAAAACCAACATCTTTCAGGCATCTAAATTATCTATTTACACTCTGCCAACAGAGGACGACTACTCCCTGGAAGGCTAGTCCATACCAGCAACTAGCAGTGTGCCTGAAGAAAAGCAACTTCCCCTGCTTTAGTTAAGGGCACTAAAACCACAAACCATGTATTTCTACCCCCTACTACATTTCACCAAAAAAAGCAGACGTGGAAACAAGTAGGGAAAGCAGGACAATGATCTAAAAAGAGTAAGTTTTTAAAGAGCATAAAGACAAACTGTAGGCAAAAAACTCACCCTGTAGCCTCTATGAAGTTTTGCTCTTTTTGCTTGTTCTAATACAAAGGCAGCATATGAATTCAATTTTTTGAGTTGTAATCACCACCAGTATGGCTGGGAAAGGAATCAATTCAGAATATTTACAAAGAAAAAGAATCACTGGAAGATGGATATGCTGGAAAGCATCTCAAAGAAAAAGGGGGCATTTACTTACTGGAAATGGAAATTTCAGTACCCTCCATACCTAAGAATAGTAATAATGATATTCATGACAGGCTTCATGATATAGCCTTAATGAAGAAGGCTATATCCAGATTTCTTTCTCCTCCCCTTTAAATATAACAACTATACTAAAAATAACTGACATGTCATTGATAAGGTTAGCAGGACATGTTTCAGCAGGGACTGTCAAATATGAAGGAGGTAAAAGATTTTGCCCTACAATTCTAGGCACTTCACTTACCTTCTGAAAGATAAGCCTACCCTTAAAAGCATTAATAACATTGCTAATGGTAATCATCTGTATTTCTTTACAAATTCAGGCTTATTCCTAGTTCACAGCCTTTTCAAAAGGATAGTCACCTTAAAAGCCAGCTAAAACAAGTGACAGCAGCAACTATTATTAATTTGCTTCTCCTTTTATGGTTTGCATCAGCAAAAAGTGCTCGCAATTCTATTTTGGCTGTGTTTCCTTTTTTCTTTTTTGCTACCTACACCCAGAGTGATCATAGCGCAACCCGTTCAAGACAGTCCTGACCGGCAGGGAAACAACCCCCTTCGTGCTGCTGTCCTTTCCGAGAACAGCCTTCCCTCGTCAAACTTGAACTATACCAATAGGTCAAGCAGTTTCAACCAACTCTTTAATCGCTATTAAAACACCAGTTCAATTAACATTCCAAAAGTGATACTTTGGCACAATTCACAAGAAACATTTCTTCCAGAGAAGTTCACTTAAATGGGCCTTTTATTGTTAGGACAAATAGCACGTTGAGAAGTTATGCAAGAATCATGTCAGCGTGGTGTACTGCACGTCACATGCCAAACTCTCTACGATGTGGTTAATGATCTACAAGATCATCTGAGCGTTATCTGAAGAAGACAGCTTGTGCGATATGTTTTACTTCAGCAAAAGAGCACACACAAAAAGTTGTTGAATAAAAGTGGCAAAACAGAAAATAATGGGAGTTTTTGCTATACGGTTAGTTTTATTTCATATCCTCCAACAAGGTTATCTTTCTAGGCATGTGCTCCAAAATAAATGTCTAGACACAACACTTCTCTGATGTGCTGAAGAAATGACTCAAAAGACATATAGCCTTAACTCACAGCACACCTTTCAAGAACCCACAACTGAAACATGGATATCTGCTGTGGTTTTTTTTTACAGTTACCAGTGTGATAGTTTATGGAGAAATGTGCTTTTAAGTAAAAGCTTCACTCTTTAAAGGCAGCTAAACTAAAAGCAGATGCTAAGCAGTTTATGCTGGTGCCAATCAATCCATTGTTACATCCTGCAGAGCATGCCAAGTCACAGAGGTATCCAAAAAAGCTGATTACTGCAGATGAAACCCTCTCACCTACACATCAGCTATAATAAACACCCCTCAGTCATCTTGTTGAATCTGCAATTATTCAGTCATGAACTAGTTTAAATATTCCCAGCTAGTTTTTTAATCCACCCTTGAAGACTAGTTTGTCCATTTTCATTCCATAACTGGTAGTAAAGACTTCCATTACTGGTTCCCAAAGACAGACTTGTTGGAAACACTCAAGGGAACAAGAGATCAAGTTAACACAGAGAAGAGAGAAAAAAACAAAAGAAAAAAATTGACAGAGCAAGGCCATAGATCAAGCGTAATCCTCGTTTGAGTCTGATCTCCTGCGCAATAAAGATGATAGAATTTCACTCAGTCCTCATCTTGTGACTGAGGAATTTGTCTTACATAAAGCAGCCAAAGAAATAGAAGTTAATATCCCAGAAATGAGCTTGCTGTATTTCAGTTTTCAGACTCTAAATTTTGATAGACTTTCTCCTTCATGAAGTAGCCTCTTCAAAACACAAAAACCAAACCTAAAAAACTAGAACACCACCACATTCTCCCCCATATTCCCCAAAACCCAGAAGAAATCCATACTCCTCCCTAAAAGGTAATCCTGTGTGACTTAACCTCCTTCTTGTTAGGCCAGAGAAATCAACATTTTTTCATATTCAGGCTCTTTGCCTCTGGCAGATTCCTCTAAACCATTAACCATACCTGTAGCTCTTTTCTCCAGTCCTTCCATATTATTCTATAACCAAGACTGTAAAAGAGTTTCACTGAAACTATGAGGTTACTTAAATTCTTCACTACTTTTATCCCTGCCTACACTTGGCATACATCTCAGAACAGCTCACAGGCTCTGGGACACCACGAGTTACCAAGAGCTCAGTTTGTCATCTACCACCAACTCAATGGACCTTGCAAAATACATATTGTTGCCCAAATGAATCTAGCTTAACCTGTTACCAGCAGTCTGTACCATTAGTGTCTCTTCATCTGCGGCCTTACGCACTTGTTTAGTCTGCATATTTGTAGCTGCAATAATCTTTTTTATAAAAAAGACTTATAAACTGAGTGTCTTCGGACTAAATGCATATTCATGGTATCTATTCACCAGCATTGTCTTCGTCAGACAAAGGAGCTGCACGACTCCTACATAAAGGAGAAGAAATACTATCAGAGAAGACCCCTATTACCTACAAGACTTAGCCCATGAACTAGTTTCAGCTTTTCTGGGACAAAAGAGTCCCTAGGAACTGTTCTGCTGCATAAATACAATTTTTGCATAAATACATTTTTCTTGCTGGCAAGAATAGACCAGAATTTACCATTCTGATAATGAAATTAAGCCCAAGCTTCTAAACTCACAAGAATTTTAATTTCAAAATCAAAGTTCCCATAGAAACACCAATTTTATTCCATCAATATGCTTTCTATCCAAAGTTTTAAATGTAATTGTATTATGCCTAGTAACACAAAGCATTACATAGAAAAAAGCTCCTAACCATACCACCTAGTGTGTTTTTGCCAATAAAAACTTTGGCTAGACCTAAAAAACAAACAAAACCCAACCAACCGAAAAAAAAAAAAAAAACAACCCCAAAAAAAAAAACCCAGACAAAAAACAACCAACCAAAAAACCCAACCTATTTGTAGCTAAAGATCCCATTGCTGTCTCTACAATCCTGAATAATTTTTTCATTTAGCTATTCACTTACTTTTTTCAAACATCCCATTTTATTTAGTTCTCTTGACATACTGTGTTTATTTTTAAAAGTAGGAAATAACCCCAGAAGCTTCAAGCAGTTCACACATTTTCAGCTGTCTGGAAGGCAGTGCCTTGTAAAAGATGAACAGAATTGACCTCAGCCCCGCCGGTCCAGCAAGCGTATCTTGAGTGCATCTGCAACACAAACTGAAAAAACTACACTGGTATTTATCTATTTCCCTCTGAAACTTCACAGTTGTGTAGGAAGATGTTTTATCTAAACACTGAAGAAGTGAGGGCATGCCAGATTTATGGGAAATCATCATCCAATCTACCAGCGAATGTTCCACCAGAACTCCAGCTGAAATCTAGCATCAACACCACCTTTACTGAAAAGAAAATGTGGCAGGGTGCTTGAGAGTTAAATTTATGAAACTCCTGTATGCCTGTAAAATGAGAGCAGGAGTGCAAGAAATTTAAATTTAAGTAAAATGTAAACATTGATGTAAAATTCTTCTGAAGCTTTGTGTTGAAAAAACAATTTTAAACTGCTACTTAAAAAGAAGTGGTTGTTTGGCAAATGACCTTCTTAAGGAAAGATATGATTGGAAGCAAACCATGAGGGGGAAAAAAACCAAACCCTTCAGATTTACTTTGGCAGAGTTCTGCAGGGAGCAATGGCACTGAACACTTAGCTGCAGCAGCAGAGCTTGACGGTCAAATGCTGCGCAGCAGCGGGTAACAGAGGCCAGTAGCAGGACGGGGCTGTAAGACCCCCTCGCCGGCATGGGACGCTGGCCTCTGGGTTCTGCAAGAAGCTTTTCGGTTGCAGCACCCACTGGAACGCCAATCTATCTCCTCAAAGAAGAAGTCCCTCATACAGAAAAGCAATTAATTTTCCACAGGATGAGTTCTAAAAGCAGCCGTTTTTTCTTTCTAGTACCTGGAAACCAGTAGTCTTTCCTTTAATTTTCCAACTTCTTTCCACAGGGGAACAGTCACTGCAGATGAGTCCACTTCTCTACGCAGCGGCCAAGCAGAGGTTGTTACCAGGTCACTCAGAGTCACTCAGAAAGATCTTCAAAGCCCACACTCCCTCCCCAAGTTCGCTCTTCAACCTGGGAAGCTGGTCCTTAGCTCAGGCAGGAATGCATGGCCGGGTGTATTTTAGCACAGTTCAACCGGCACTTGGAGGCCGGGAGGTCACTCCACACATACTGCATGCTTTAGATTGCTCAATAAGGAACTGGCAAGTTAACTTGGCTTCCAATTCACCCAAGCAAACATTGATACAGGTGTGTGATTTAAAAAAAAACCACAGAAATGGGTTGGGTTAATTGAAATTGCCCTTCTAAATGTCTCTCAATAAGCACTCTGAAAAGCTACCACTCACCAGGCATTCCTGCCAGGTCTCGGCAAAGAGTTAGCAAGTCAGTGGCTGTCCGCTTCCTCACAGACAAGAAATGCTTCCTGGTTTTACTCATTTTATTCCTATTTTAAGTTTACTCAGGTTTGCAACTTCCTCATTAGATAACTTTGCTTTTGCCTTAGATATCTCTTTACAACTTTTTTAAAATCAAAACTCTCCATAGGACTTTTTGCAGAAGGGTAACTACATCCATGTCAACTCAATCAACACAACATGCTATACTATTTTTTGAGTGAGGCAATACCATGAACTTAATAAACATCTTAATTAAGGACAGTGACATTTTGGAGGAAAAAAAATAGTTCGTTGTTACTGATTTTAGGTCCTCTTTGGATTAAGTTTTGTATACAACCATAAATAAAATTAAATGGTCTAATTATTAGAAACATTATTACTTTTCCATATTACCACTTTAACTCCAAACACATCATATGTATTTCTGCCTCCCAGCTGCCAGTCTTCAGATCCCTTCTTCCCAAGTATAGGAAACCAAACACCAATGTGCAGCTATAAACTTTTTTGTGCGTACGCACCCACCCAAGAAGAGTCATACAGTAACGCAGTAAGTCAGCTTTCTCTTTCACAGACCCACAGGAGAGCTTCACTTACAAGAACATTAGCTATGGCATTTTTTACCCATTTTCCATCAGCCCCACCCTGCGACCAGTACTCGGAAGCATTAGCAGTGGAGCCCAGCGCTGCCCCAGCACAGTGCTCCGCTTCGGGGCCGTCCCAGGGCACCAGCCAGAGGGTTTTAAGACACTGAAAAAGCTTCATCTTCAGACATATTCCAGGATCTCCAGGGTACTTTTACTGCAGCACCAGAAGCAACAGCTCTTTAGCCTTCAGTGACCAGCCCAGAAGACTTTGAGGACAACCCCATCACATATCCCTGGGAGCGCAGCTTCCCACCCTTCCCTGCAGCCAGAGACCACCCTCTTCTCCCACAGCAGCAGCACGGCTTTGCTCCGTACTGGCACTGCAGCCCTGCTGTAGAGAAAGACAGACCCAAGCATATTGGCCATAATTGCTTTTGGAGATAAAATTAATTAATTAATAAGCCCAAGACAGCAGCTGAATGCCGTTCATCATCACTGTTCACCACTGGGGAGGGGGGAAGACACCTACAAATCCCAACATTCATATTCTGAAAAACAAAGGCCAGGTTTCACAAAAAGACATCAGAGAGCTGGCAGGTTGTCTTGTCAGAAGCAACCACCTGTGTCATATGTTTCAACAATGAGAAATGATTCTTGCACGCATAATGAATAACAGAGTTGTCTGAAACACCTTAGGAAGCTGTGGTTACCAGATCAATAGCAGGCACCCACAGATAGTCTGCCCCAGCAGATACTTGATTAGTGCCTCTTACTTAACTTTAAATTACCTTCTGGTGAAATGGAACTCAGCTGTAATAGATAACTAAATGCTAGCTCCTGATTTGTAACACCAAGTATAACTTTAAACCAGCCTTCACTAGCAATTTGAAAAATATTTAAACCTTTCTAAATGGATAGAAGTAAAAAAGGCCATGGATCTTTCAAACTGAATGAAAAACCTACTTTTTTATTTTTTGAAGAGAAGCTCACATTAGGAACATGGGACATAAACCTAGGCTCACTCAATAGACAGATATTTTTATGATTTGTTTCAATGTGAGTTCATTTATAGGCAGGTTCTCAACTAAGAACACATGCAGTTCATTTGCACATAATTTATCAAGAAAATTACAACTGCTTCTACTCTTTACCAACCACCACCAGTTTCTATTCAGCTGAAGTCATCTTTACTGGGTACTTCTGGACAGTTGCTGTTTGTCAAAAGCAGGAGGAAGTTCTGACGATCCAGTGGGCTGCCTTCAGCAAGTACCAGAAGTGGGAGACTGTGCCACAGACATAGACCTGCTGCCTGGGTTTTATGGGAACGTACTTAAAACTTGTTCACCTCATTCAGATAATTTTATCACAGGACATATGGCTTCTGTTTTCAGAACTTGCGCTAGCCAAGATGAATGCATGGCTTTTATGTTTCCAGCACTACTTCTGCCCTTTAATTCCACTTCTAGCTTCTCAACCTACACTCTTAAGAGCATATTTAGCATTCACTGTTTAGAGGCATGAATTTGAGGATTAAAGAAATGAAAACCACAAGACAGGCATGTTAAAAATCAATCTCATCTCATTAACATTCTCCAACCCAGCACAAAGGGAGTACCACTAAAAACCATAAACAACTCAGTTCTGAACTTTCTATACAGAATAAGCTACAAAGAGCAAACAGTTACCACTGTCCAGTGTCTACCATTCAACCCACAGGCTAGGAGGGGAAGCTACTTACCAAAAGGGAACTGCCTAGAGGTTTGCATGCCTTACATCCCTTTCTTTCATAATTAAGGCAATGAGGCAGTATCTCTAGGTCACAAAGTGTTCTGCAACTCAAAAAGAGGATCGACACCAACTATTCCACTTCCACTGGGCTTCCAAGGCTTGAAGTAAAAACAGACATAGAGCAGGACAATGTGGAAAGGGCATCAAATGCTAAAACAGGAAAAGAAATAAAGGAAACAATACAAATGCAATGCCTACAGCTAACTGCTGTGGGAGGGGAAGCTCATGTCCTAAAGACAGTCTGATAGGAGTGTTTGTTCCTCTTCATAAAAATAAGAAGTAATCATACTGGCAGGGAGTGGAGGAGCCAAACAGTTTGAGATATTTCAGTTTCACAAAACCAGAGATTTACTTTTTAGATAAGCAACAGCCAGGGGGAGGGCAGCAATCACTCTTACAATACCAGTGGGGGGTTTTTTTGTTGAGTTTTGAAACACCTAAGTCTCACTTGCAGCAACCCACAAGATTTGATGATCCCTTTTATGAAGCTTGGAAGATGACAACTACATAGGGCTTTTTCTTTCATTTGTTTTTTAACTATTAACTGCTACAGATTCTGGTCATTTCTCCCTTTTGTGAATGAACCAAAATATTTGCTTTTTTTTGAGAGTAAATGACAGCCAGAGAATAGAAACAAATAAATAATAAACAAAAAACCCTCTAAATTATAACCAAGAGCCTTATTTCTAACTTCAACAATTAAGAAGAGAGCAACAACAGATTTGTACATCCAGATCACAGACCCACCCCACTATGAAGAACAGAAATAGAACTTCTGAGGACTTTTGCAACATAAGGCATTAAACTGCATGAAGCTTCAGTCCCTTCGCTGAAGTAATCTGCACAACCAGAAAGGGAAGTTGGTGAGCCCAAACCCCTTGGGGAAAGGGAAGCAGGGAGCAGGAGCTCAGCCGAAGGTCATTGCAACCAGGGCACATCATCACGCATGTATGTTTTTATATTGCTGTCGTTAAGTAGAGTGGGAACATGAGCTTAAGCCAAAATCAAAGTTGGTTCACTCCATGTAGAGAAATTATCCAGCCAATGACCAGCACTTAGACATTTGTTTTAAAGTCTATTTCAATCTACCTAACTTTTGCTTCACATTCTTCATAAAGTGTACTACACATTAATTTCTCTTGCCCCACTTCCCAAACTGTTTCTTCAGGGTTTCTAGTTAATGTATTCTTAGAGGAAGAACATTTTCCTGAATGTCTAACTAAGCCATCCTTCATTTTACAGATAATGATGTAATTAAGAGAAAAATAAAATCTCAAGTATTTAAATATCTATGGTCAAATATTAGACGCGACTAAAAATTCCTAAGCAGTCATCAGCTGCAGGATGCAAGACAAAAATATCCTGCTATTTCAGCTGTACTGAAGACCATTATTTTTAAAGTAAGTATGTAAGAGCATTTGGATTGCTGGACAACATCTTTTCTCTGTATTTTGTAGAAATTTCCTTAAGTACAAAAACAGTGGTTAGGAATACTAAATCATGTAACAGATTAAAGAAGAAACATCAGTGGATCAACAGGAGAGGCTGATGGAACATGGAAAAGTATCTACATCAGATGCTTCATCATTATTGAACAAAATTATTCCAGTCTTAAATTCATTAACCTGTAGACCAGAAAAAAGGAACAAGGAGGTACTGTCTGTAGCTGAGGATGTGATGAGTTATTTTCATGACAGAAAAAAGCAAAAGCAAAAAAAGAATTTGTCAAAGGGCAGAACAGAAAGAACCTGAAAGCACAGAAGCTTTAACTCATACTAAGACATTAGCCTGTTTGAATACTCGAAGCCTTAAGCGTCTCTTCTCCTGGAGTCCTGTACATGAAGTTTCCAACATGCAACAAACTAGACTGAAACGTGTTTTTGCTCCAATGGAATTGATAAAAAGGCAAAGCTCAAATACACATTTTCCTTTTTGCTTTATGTATAAAACACTAATAAATTCAAGCTCACATGGGTCTTTAAACTGTCAGCAGAGTTCCTCCATGAATGGCTCCTTGGTGGCAAAGCCAACTTCCATTCTAGTCTGCTTTCTAAGAGATGGACAGATATATCAGAAGATTCACAAACATACCTGGTGATCTATCTCCCTTTAAAAAATGATGTTAAGAAGTTCTCTTCTAGATTTGTTTTTTTTTTCCACGCCCAGGTAGGTTAGTAGAATTAGGAAATCTTGTATGCTTATTGAGTACGTTGTCCTAAAGAATGTTATCCTGGATCTCCTGTGGTGAAGGATGGCAAACTACTTATGTTGAGAATTCAGTGAAATTAAGAGCAAAAAAAACTCATTTCCTTTGACCCCCCTCTGATCTCAACTGTACCACTTGCATAAGCTAAGTTTAATCACCAAGTTCAAATCTCATTTCCTATGCATATCTTCAGGTACTGCACATGAAGTTATAGTTAATATGACAGGCACAGACACGTTTGATGCCTTTTGATCAAATCCCAGGATGTTCTACCCATTGCTCACCTGGAAGAAAGCAAATCATTCAGACTTGGGAGAGAAAATGTTTCTCTGTTCCGTGATTTTTAATGGCTCCAAATGTATCCACCACAGACTCAGCGTTTTTCTCGACAGAGACCCAAACAAAGGTTACTTGTTTGGATGTTTTGCAATAGAACAGCATGACTCAGATGAGGAATTACTGAGTGTACCTTTAGTTCAGGCAGTTCAACACTGCCACAGGAGAAATCACTTGGAAGCTCACATGGCTAGTGGCTTCAACACAAGATAGTAATTGTAGTGAAGCAAACAACTCATCTATGATATAAGATGCGATTGTAGTCTGAAGTAAGGTTACTTAAACTAGCCTAAGTATCAGGAGCAGCTCAGCCCAGGCACTGCAAAGCTGGCTGTGTGTCTCCCTGGCTTTCACATTTATGCACCATAGTGTGCATGTAGGTCTGAGATGAAATGAGAAAAGTACTCACCGTACATGTGTGCTCAAAGAAGTTAACTGTAAAACCATACAGCTAACTGCCAGGTACCTGCCCCATACTTGTACTTTAAGCTCCCACTGTCACCTTCCTTCCAAATGAAAGAGTAAAAGTTCATTCCAGAGTCAATAGAAAAAGGCATCACAACCCAGACTGACTAAGTTCAGGTACCTAAACATACAATCCTGATTTTAAGTAGCTATTTGGTTTTCATTACAGAATGTGCCTGGTGCCCCAGAAATAACCAGAACTGAGTCAACATGAGTTATTTTGTACACATTGAACTCTGTGTTACAGCTACTGACATTTTTTGCTGTTCTGTGCAACACTATTTACTTGGCTAGAGAGAGAACTACCAGAGGGGAAAAAAGGATCCCATTCCGACCCCGCATCTTCCCCCTCAAGCTCAAACTGTTGAAAGAGTTGTCATTTCTTAGACAGCTCAGGTATACATTTCATGAATACTGAAGTCAAACTTCAGAGTGCAACAGGGCATTAGTAACTTGCATTCTTGCACAGAACACCTATTTACATCTTTGCACATACCCTACTAGGAGATGGGGCTTACTGAAGCGAATAATCCATTTCTTGGACACCCTTCCGAAATTTTCTATAATTTCTACTACCTGCTCCCAATCCACCAGGAAGATGAATCTCCCTATGTCCACAATTTTTGTCAGCAGCTTTGCCATTGCATTTACATTGTTTGACTAACCATTTCTCTTGTACAAGAAAGGGAGGCATGAACATTTTCAGTACTGTCACAAAGCAGACAGTCAACACTTAAACTAACCTTTCAGCTGTCAAGACACTTTTGACAGAGATAGCTGGAAAATACACCTCTTCCTTCAGTAAGCAGGGAAGAAGGGATGCAATGCCACAGGCACAAACTCTTCATTATGAAGATTCTCAGTATTGCTCCAACCTAGGATCTGGGGCTTTAAAACATGGGTTTGAGACAGACACATTCAATCAATTCAAGGACTTCGTATCAGCCAAAGCCAAGAAGCAAAATTTTCACAAAAAAACAAGAACGCAGGCCATGCACCAGAGACTAGACAAACATACATTCTTGTTTTCCCTTCCACCATCCACTCAGATGTGCTTGAAAATGGTCGATACTAACCCCTTGCCCCCCTTTTACAATATGACTCTCAAACTCAGGCCTCACTGCAGGCTAAAATTGGAAAGCAAAGACAACCTCCTTTGTTATGGAAGGCAAGATGCTACTGAGGACTCCAAAGTTGCTCATGTTTGTCAAGCCGCAATGCCATGGCATGACACTGGACAGCTTTTGCCAGGCACAGACCTCCGGTCACTGATACTATTCAGAGAGAGTCTCACCAAACCGTCAAGTGGTTCCCCCACTCAGGCTAGAATAGCGCAGTCACTTTGCATGATATTATTAAATACCACATGCAAAGCGGGGATTTAACACAGGGGTTGGAATACAGAAGTTACCTCCAAGGTTCATACACGACATTTCTCTTGGCCTGCCTCAAGTACTCACAACAAAGTGGCTTGCCCTCCCCATCAGCTTGCCTCCCCAGGAGTCGGTACTAAAATTACACATTAGAAACAAAATTCCCCCTTCAATAGAGTTAGCCATAGCTGAATTAAAAAAGTGTGTTACTTTTGTCTCCTGTTTCTTTTTGCTGTGTATTTTTCACAAGTCCCTCTGACAAGGTATTCCCATATTTTTGTTCATTTGCATAGAAAAGCACTTTCTTTCAGCAGCAGTGAATTCGCTACCTTTGACTTTACTTGCGTATCATTGTATTTTTAAGTTGTGGAACACGGAAAATGGAACTTCCTCCAGGACTTTCTCCAGAAAATTCATTATTTCTTGATATTTTTAATCACTCCCCAAGTTATTCTGCTCTTTTCAGTAAACATTCATTGCAGAAAAAAGTAATCTGGTGCACTGTTTTGTAACAACAAAACCATGCTTCCAGGGATGGTCTAAAGCTAAACCTTTATTCCTGTCTCTGAACCTGCTTCAGAGGCTTTAGATACACAGCTCGCTGACAATGAACTCTCTTCAGGGGTTTTTACCACATGCACAAGACATTTTTCTCAGCAGCTAGCCATACTGTCCCTTTGAACCTCCACTCTTAGGATTTGCTTTTCAAGATGTGGGGACTGTAATCATACACAGTAGTCCCAGGGAAGCCACCCTATTTGTGTATGAGGCACTAGTCCTCAGCTGTCTTTGGTTTAGGTGCAACAATTATGAACAACTGATACGCAGAGGCCAACATCATATTCTGCAGGATAACACTCCCAAAGGCAAAAAGCAAGAGGCCCCCCGAGCTGTGACTCACCAGCAACAAACTTAAGGCATTTTATTCTCTGAAATTTCCATTTCGTATCTTAAGTTCCCGCCTCCTGAGCACAGGCACACACTCAGCAGCCTTCCTCCCTAAGCAATCCCTGATGCCCAAGCAACCTCCCCAATTAAAGATACCTCATCACACATTCAGCACCACCCAACCCCAACTGCTGCTCTGTCACTATTTCACGGGTTCAGAAAGGCTTTCCCATGTGCCTCCAAGTCCCCTTCGGCTTTGACTAACACACCTAACCATCTCATCTGTAGCTGCTTCTCCTCTGTTGTAATCCTCTACCTCCAAAAGTCAGAACCAGCAGAACATCAATCAGAGTAGCTACTATCAGTCTTCGCTTGCGAGGAAAACATGCCACTTAATCCTACTCTTTCTTTCTTCTGTTTCCCTGTGCTGGAGGACCATGTTTCCTCCCTACCTACAGCCAATTTGTATATTGTTCACCACACAGGGGAACGTTTGCTCCAGAGAGACCAGCCTACCTGGGCTGATCTCATACTCCAAGGACCCAGTCACACACACCATCCCAGGTTTCCCCCGAGAACTTCGCTGGGTCACCCCCTTTCCAGGAGAAAATCATGTGCAGAAGGAAGTGTACACCAACACAGATAAATTCTGAAACAAACAAACAAAAAAAAAAGCAACCAAAAAAACCCCACCAAAAACCCCAAACCTCAAAGGCTAGCTAAGCAAGGGAGGAACTTAACACTTCTACCAGCTAAACACTCACACCTGGTCAGAGAAAGCTCAGCACAGGCAGCTGCCTGCACTGCTGCCAATGAAACACTGGTGATCAGAGATCAGAAACCATGAGCAATTCATGCCCACCAGCACCGACCCATCAGACATCAGCAAACCAGTCACAACAGATGTAAGCATTTGTTACACAGATACGCTGCAGTTGACCCAAGCCACAGAAATGCCTCTTCCAGGCTGTTTATCTCCTTTGTCCCTACTAGCTCTACCAAGTGCAAAGTCACCAAAAAAATCTGCAGGTGAAAACTAAAGGGGTAGAGGATGTAAAAATACGAACTGATAACTGAATATTCACAGAATAAAATAGTCAAATCAGTTCTCGCATGCAGACAGCTAGCTCAAGATGAGAGGAAGGAAAAGGAGGGAAGTTTGCCTTCCCAGTTAACCTTTATGTTTCCCCACTATAATGCTGCATGACTATCTGTTGGCAAGCCCAAACCCCAGCCTCTTTCTTAAAATGCAATTACAGGATCATGAAGTGAACTTTATGAAATATTTGTCATTAACTTACCAGTTGGCTGCTCTAATACTAAGCCAGCAACGCAGGGGATGTGACCACTAATAATTAAGAAATCTTGCTGCTGGGGGGAACCACTTCAGTCAGATGGACAAAAGTCAGCTTAGAGAGACTAAAAATCTAACGTACAAACAAGTTTTTCCTTTTCAAATATCAAGGCATCAGAAAATATGCCTGAACACCCAAAAGACTTCGACAACATTGTTAGCTGCAGCCACCACGCATTGGTATTCCAGGTTTAAAGGTGAAGCAGGACCAAGACCCTCAGAACTTCAGGATGTGTTTGTGCTGCCCAAGATAAAAGGCTACGTGCTCAGAGCTGCATGCCACCAACACCCAGCAGGAAGTTTTGATTTACTCCACAGTTGCTGTCAGCACTGTCCAGAAGATATATATATATATATATCACATATATATACATACATATATATGTATATATACACACACATATATATATACACACACACACATATATATATATATAGCTTTGACATCCTGAGTCTCCAACCTCCAATTCTTTCATGTGAGAAAGCTCCTCTGGCTGATGCTGTTGCTTACCTTCCTTGGTTCAGAAAAATACTACTTCAAACATACTACAAACTACTACAAAGGTCTCCAAGCATACAGTCAAACACTTTAGAGACTAGGCCTCTATCCTGCAGACCAGTCCTTTAAAACATGCTAAAAATTTAGTTTCTTTTTTGTACAGTTTATGCACTTTCTTCTTCTAATTCCTTTGAATTAGCTGACCCAAACAGAGAACAAGCAAATATAATTTGTAGCATCAGGATATAAGGAGCAAATAAATAATTCTCTGCACCAAGAATACAACGGCAGCCATGCCAAGCCAGACACAAGATCATCTATCCAAGCCTCTGACAATGGAGAAACAGTCAAAAGCAGATGGCTGGGAAAAAAAAGAGCATAAAAACATGGCAAGCATATGATACTTCTCCCAAGTATTCTTCCATCTGTGGCTTATACGCTTCCTTGAGTTGAATGCAATTTCCAAATAACTTCTCTCATAATCACCAGATTGGAAAACTGGAAATGCTGAATTATTTGCTGTGAGCATTTACATAAAAAAATAATCAAGTCTGACAACTTCTGCACACCCATTTTACAAGACTTGCGGATAAGAGTATGAAAGATTTAGACTAGACTAAGCAGCTGATTTTCCGAAGATAAGGAGGGGTGTGAATGTACAGCCGAGAGAATAGTCCTCCCTGGAGTAACTGATTTGCATTTCAGACCTAACTTGGTAGAACAGGTCAGGTGTGCACTTCTGTGATTTACTGAGTAATAACAACAGAGAAACATCCATTTTAAGCACTTTGGCAAGCAAATTTAATTCTTCCTGGGAAAAAATTGAGGTTTTTCTGAATAACAGAGTGAGAAGTAATGCAAGATCAACAGTGTGATGAGTAAAAATATTTTAAGTAATTCAGGAGATCGGCAATTAAACTGATGTAGTACTAATATCCATGCATACTTAACTTTTAATCCATCACTGCTACTGCAGATATACTCATCAGTCACTGAAGTCTAATCTTGTAGAAACAAAACTCTATTACAGGAACAAAGCTTCAGTGTATCAAGGTTGACATCGTTACAGCCAACCGCCTAACCACTGAAACTTAACTGGAAGTAAAGTATAAGGGACTTCTCTGGAGGTAACAGTCCTGAAAATAATGCTGATAAGCAACAACAAAAATAAGCATGCGTTCGCAGATTAAATACATGAACTAAGAAAATTAAAAAAGGACATGCATTCCAGTTAACCTTGTGTAATTGTGTACTTTAGTAAAGTACTGACCTAGTGGAGTAGTTACTACCAAGCATCCCCTCATTTTCTAGGCCAAATCTTCCATATTTCTACACTGTACATTGTGTAAAGTACTACTGGGGTATTAAGACAGTCATCTTGAGTTGGCACTCAGTATTTAGGTAGGTAAGATGGGTGCAAACGTTGAACTGTACTCTTGTCATATTGTTGAGCTAAAGAATTTTTAATCTCCTGGATGATCTTTTCTTTCTGGATTCCCCTATATATCTACACATGCACAGCTAGAGAAAACGGCATATCTGTATTTGATGACCTTGTAACTGCTCCACAAGAATTCAGTGGTAAGCAACATTAGGTTAATAAACAGACACAAAGAGCTAAATTTTAAACTCCTCCATACTACAAAAATTCGAAGCTTACTTGGTATCCACCCGGTAGAGGTAAGACAGTGACACCATAGAGAGATAAGAGCCAGAGACCAAGGACTGCGGATGTGGCCAGCAAAAGCATAAGGTCCACACAAAAGAAAGAAAAAAAAAAAAAAAACCACAACGCAGGCTTTTGAATCCCCTTTTTGACTTAGCATCAGAGTTGCAGCATCCACAAGGTCCCTTCTGTCTTCACCGGGACAGGAAAAAAGCATTTACGTGCCCTGGGAGCTGCTACTTCTTAGAAGATTAATGAGAGCTGTTAATAAACCAGAGCCCACAGGCCCCAACATAGTCTAGCCCAGTCTTGGCAATTTCCACCATTCTGCAGGAGCGCAAGTCAACAGGGAGATGGTGTAAGAGTCTGTACCTGCCTCTGAAAGGCAAGGGAGAGGACACTGGGCTCAATGCTAATTCCAACAACAGAGGAGAACGAGGAAGACGTGTTATGCCACCCTCAGTACAATACAACAACACTCTTCAGCTAGCACTCTGCAAATACGGCTCCAGCAACCCTGCTACACGAGTCCCGCCGTGCTCGGGAAGCAGCGGGAGCTTCTACTGCCGTGCTACGCAGGCACCAGCATCAGCAATGGCCCTGCTCCAGGGTGCGGAGGGAACTCCGGCCGCCAGAAGGGCGATCAGATCTAAATGCTTGCCTTGTCCAGAGACAGGTATCGTCCGAGTGCTTCACCTGGCACAGGGAGGACCACCTCTGGAGCTTTCCAGAAGCTGGAGCCTGAATCCTCAACTACCACTGAATAAAATATTGCAATAAGTATAAATGACTAAAAGAAAAAAAAAAAAAAAAAAAAAAAGGGCTTTAAAACCAGAAGACAAAGCCTGGGAGGAACTTATTTTACAGTATATGATTTAAAAAAAAAAAAAAAAGCAGAACAGTGTAAGGGAAATTACCAAAGAACAATCTCACCAAGATAATACTTCTGTTGAAATAAAGCCTATTGCTGATGACCCACATGGGTCTGGCTTACTAGAAACAAGCAACAGTTGCCCACAAGAGACTCCTCACAGTAAAACATGTCAGTTCTAAAACTGAAGTAGAGTTTTTTAAAAGACATTGCAAAGGACATAAAAAGTGTACTTAAAACAGAGCTACTGCTAGTGAGCTTTCATCATAGCAGTAGATTAAGAAATGCAAGAAGCCAAAGCTCTTAAACATCTCCTCCCCCCCTCCAAAAAGTGTTTCTGCATAACTTCTCGGCAGTTTCATTCTCCCCTTCCTCCTTCTCAATTCCTGATGCAGAAAAAGCCATTTTGGACTAGATTGTGACATGAAGTGACACAGCAAACGAACTTCCCTCCCAAACGTCACCCAGAGGAAACTGGAATACTGTACAATGCTGCAGCTCCCCAAGTTTCACAAGAAAATATAATCTGCATTCTTCGTATCGCCCCTAACAAATTTTAACAACATTCAGCTAAACGTGAAAACAAGAAAAATATCGAACAAGATCTTTCTTCCACGAGCAGCTTAACAGGCGAGACCGTTCATAGACCTCCCTTTGAAGGGTAGTCTCACCCTCTACATGACAGAGCGGACCTTCCTGACCAAATAACCAAGAGCAAGACACTCATTATGACCAAGACCACAAAGCGCTTCTCCAGTCCATGCCCTCCCAAGACTCTGAACCCCAACCCACGCTCCCTCCTGCATCCCGGCGATGCCGCCTGCTGCGACGCAGCAGCCAGAGCCCCCCTCGCTGCTACCCCAGGCAGAAGCTGCCTGCAGCCCCCTGCTCTCTGTGCACTAAATCCCGACGTGCTGGCTCCCTGAATCCCGACGTGCTGGCTCCCTGAATCCCGACGTGCTGGCTCCCTGAATCCCGACGTGCTGGCTCCCACTGCTGCGCCGAGAGAGCCGGCCGCGTCCCAGCGGTTGGCAGGCGTCCTTGCCTTTGGAAGTCCGAGTCTGGTACCAGCGGATACCGGCTGGACACCCAAAAGCAGGCAGCGAGAAGTGATGGACAGAAGCCGTAACCTCTCTCTAACGCCGGCCTGGATTTGCAGTCAGTAAGCAGCCGCCTGCTCGGGCAAGAGAACGCAAACGGCCATCTCCTCCCTACACCCACATTTTGCAAAGCAGGTCCCAAAACGCTAGAGATTAGCAGCGGTAAGGCCCCTTTGGGCCCGTCAGAAACG
The DNA here is from genome assembly GCA_026212715.1 of Elanus axillaris. Lineage (NCBI taxonomy): Eukaryota > Metazoa > Chordata > Aves > Accipitriformes > Accipitridae > Elanus > Elanus axillaris. The sequence goes on from JANZLQ010000060.1 coordinate 1,078,145, forward strand.
TGTTTCTCCTCAGACTTTGCAGCAGGACCGAAGTACGGCCCGTGTCCCGTGTCCCCCCCCCCCCGCCCCAGCCCCGCCGGGGCCGAGCGGGCTTCACCGCCCCGTCTCCCGGCGAGGAGAAGGCGCCGCTCTCCCGGGCGAGGCCGCC
>JANZLQ010000060.1:1079011-1089869 GCA_026212715.1 Elanus axillaris
CCCCCCCTGTACCTCACACACAACCCCGCGCCCCGGGCCTGGGTCCCCAGCCCGGCCCCGGAGGAGCTGCCTGTGAGGTGCCCCGGGACCCCCCGACCCCCTTCTGCCGAGAAGCCGCCTCCCGCGGGGGCGTCGGGCCGGAGCTCGGCCGCCCTGAGCCGTCGGGGGGACGCTGGCGCGGCCCGGGCTGCCCGAGTCTCTCTGAGGTAACGAGCGGCCCCGCAGGCCGAGGGGAAAACCCCCGTCCCCGCTTCCCGCCCGGGCGGTCGCTGCGGAATGGGGACCTGCCGCGCTGACAGGGGCCGGAGAAAGGCGTCTGGCTGGGTGAGAGGTGGGTTTTCTGTAGGAATCGGGACTTTTTTCCCAAGTGGCAGGTCCCCCCGCTCGCACAGTGCGTTGCGCAGCTGCTGGAACTCGGCTTAATTCCAGCTCAGGTGACGGGACTGCAGTCATGTACGCGGCCCGGAGAGCTACCGATCATTTTTGCAGCAGTCGCCTTCGTGCCAAACAATCTGGAAAAATATTTGAACGGGACGTAAATGTGTTACAAATGTGGGGCAAGGAAAGGGATAATGCGTGGACCAAGGGGAGAGGAAGCACCTGTTAGAGGATTTTTAAGAGAACTTGCTGGTTATTAATCTCCTCTCCCTCCCCACACGAAAGCATCCAGAGAGCAGCACTTTTCGTAATAAACGAACATGCATCCTCACTCCTGCAGGTCTCGTGTTGAAACTGTTAGTACTTCTTGAGACAGTCCAGGGATTGCATCTATGAGATGCCTTGATTTCTGCTTACCTGCTCAAAAGGAATAGCTGCGTAGCAGTACTTATTTATTTTTTTTTTAAGCCGTGCCCAGTTAATTTTGCTTATTCAGCTTTTACCGCCCAGATTTGTGGTTTTGAAGCTGTACCTGGTGATACGTAATTTCAGTTCAGACTCAGATACCCACCAGATATTAAAGTACTAGAGATACCCAAACAGAGAGGATGTTACATTATTTGGGGGGGAAAAAAAAGAAAAGAAAAAACAACTTACAAGAGACTCCAAAATAATAATACGGGATGTGATTCAGGGCTGTGTGACATACTATGTGGGGGGGTGTGTGTGTTTTGCTTCCATTGTTGTATGGCAGTATTTTGCTGCGGTGTGTGTAGCCTTCGCCTCGGATTCCCATTTCCCGCCTAGATTCCCATCTCAGTCCCAGAGTTGGGAAAAAGAAACTCATTGCATCAAAGTGCTTCTCTGAGGTAGTGCAAAGCAAGTAGGTTTCTTCTGGGTGCCTGGTACGAAAGCGTAAAAAGAACAGATGTTCTCTTTGCATGGACACTATTTGCAAATTCCCATGTGCAATGTACGTCACACCCTTTTGAAGTGGCGGGCACCACTTCAGAAAGAGAAAACGAGAATCTCATATCAAAGAGTTTAGACCATGAAGATCTGAACTGGCACAGGGATCCTCATGTGTGTGTACTCTCACCTTATGCGTTGATTTACTGTCCACATAATGAAGAAATACCTAAAAGCTTAGGTATGATTATTGATTTACAGCAGTGCTTCTGTTACCAAATCATAGCAGCCAAAGCACTTAAAGCAATTACTTCTGTATTTTACCAAGATTCTGCTGTACTTGAGTTCTTTTCGTGTGCTAGTGAAATGTCACTCTTCCTGGTGTTCAAAACAGGGATCAATAACAGTCATGCAGACAAATCAGGACAGAAAACAGTTTCAATAATAGGGTGAAAATGCAACTGGGATCTTCAGTTTTGTTGACCAACAACATGCATTATAAAGAGAGAACACTGCTCCCTTTACAGATGTTTTCCACGGTTGCTTGAAACAGATGCCCACATCCCCACAGTTTTGCATGTGCCCATTTCTAGCTAGCAGTGGTTGGTCAGACAGGGGATTCTCCTGAAAGTCTCACCAGCCAACTTTCACTGATGGCAATGTATTAGTTTTGTATCCGTCAGGCCCAATACTTATTTGGACCTGGTACCATAGCTAACGACTCTGACACAGCCAGCGACGTGCGTTATCCCACTACTACGCACCTCCCCTTCACCTCTTACCTAGAGGATCATCTCTGTTTCATGGTAATCTACCCCTAATAGTTGTTTCAGATCCTTGGGAGAACTGAGGAAAACAGTGACATGGACAGGTTCCAAGTATACAGAAGGGCTCCTGAGGTAAGCCCTTAGATAATCGAGGTTGTGAAGTCCTCGGCAGTCTGAGCTTCCGCTGACCTCAGGAGAACAGGTTCGCAGGGCACAGCGCAGTGTGTTTGGTTATTACTGCTGACATCTCCTTGTACGAATGCACTCCAATCTACAGTGTACCATTTAAGTCACCTGTTGTTAAAGTCAAATGGCTCATGATAGTCTGTAATGCAATATAGATAATAACAGAGCATATGTGAAAATGTTTGGGAAAACATTAAGAGCCTGTAATTTACTCTCTAGCCCTCAGATGCACAGGCCTGTTCCAAGATGTCCCCAAATCACCGAGTCGTCTGTAGCATGAGGTCTCCACCGTAGTTAAGTATGGACATGAAGAATGTCGAAAGTTGCTTGATAGGAAGGAATATGGAACACTTCACTGTCTGGGTAGTGCATGTATGCAGGCTGCACGCGTTGTCTGGGGTTCGTTTGTTATTCGTTTTAGAGCATCTGAAGACACCATTTAATTACAGTGAGGTTGTTCGTTAGCCTTCCTGACAGCGTGGCGATGTGGTCACCATGGTTGGTGTCCAGATGTTCTGGAATTCAGACACTTGGGCTCACTTATGGAGGCAGACAACGCATTAAAGTTTTCTACCAATTTCTGTGCTAGAGTAAAACTCCCTCAAGAAGGGAATGTCAGCCTTGTACGCCACCCAAAAGCGAGCCAATAATGACTGTACTGGCGTCAGGGTAACTCAGCCTTTCTAGTCTCCCACAGTATGAAAGCTGCCTAATTTTGCAGGAGAAAATTAGAGCCTGTTTATTTGTTTCCTTGCCAGCCTTCCCTAGCTATTTATATACATTGTCCTGCCTATGGGCCCCATTTGGTCTCCAGGCTAACAGTATTTTGTAAGTTCACATGGGGTGAAGTGTTTGTCATGGAACAGGGTTGATTTTTGCTGAGCTGGTCTTCTTTTGGAGACAAATTGAGCAAGTGGTTGAAGATGTATGTCATGCCAGCTACTAACTGCTGCCCCCAACATGTCACAGGTTTGCTGTGTGTGGCCTTGGTGTTCAGCACCTCAGTCTGTCTCTCTTTTTCCGCCTCTGGCAGTGTCTCTGACTTCTGGGACATAGAACCTTCATGCCCAGATGAGTGCTTTCTGGAGATACCACAGGGACTGAATGGGACTGTTTGTAATGATAGAGGAGGTACAAACTGCCGAAATAAACACACTGCTTTTTAAACACAGATTCATCCCTGAAATAGAGGCATGTACCTCGGTTGTTTAGCGAACCCTAGACAAGGCCTTACGGACAAAAGAGAAGGGCAGTAAGGGAGGCTTATTCCTCAGCCTTGAAACGTGCTGGCACTCCAGAGGTGTATTAGTTGCACCTCTTCACGAGGCATGAGGTCAGTGTAAAAGCTATGAGCAGGTGAAGCACGGCAATTTCTGGTTTTGTTTCTGCTTATTGCCTTCCTTTATGACTTCTTTCTTCTAAATGAGCAAATGAGCGTGCATGCTCATTAAACAGAAATATTTGCACTCATCATCTTCCAGACAGCCCTAACTACAGCTCTCTCTCAAGGCGCTCTCTTGCAGGCTACAAAGCCTGACAGAGCTATTCATCACATCGCCACTGCTCTGTCTGCATATTTATCCTTATATGGGCTAGGTTCTTCCTCTTCACCCCATGGATTAGTCCACAACCTAGATGCCCTAATCAAGGGCAATTGCCCTGCACTTCAAGAGTTAGTCTGCTTTCTCTGGGGTTGCAGCTCCACCCCTTTCTCCCTCTCGTTTTCCTTGTGCTGGCTCTGGCTTCTGCTTGACCCTTCCCCAAGGCAATTGAGTTCGATGACCTGATGAAAAACTAGCTCAACAGTGACAGTGAGTAGTTTTCTGCTGGTTTTGTGATCAGCGCAGAGGAGGCTGATGAGGCAGCCCATGGCTGGGGCCACTGACCTTCAGTTCCCTGGGGCTTCAGCCGGGCAGCGCTGGCTGCTCATGCCAGCGAGGTGCATGGGCCGTTGCCTCCCCTTGGCAAGTGTCTGTGCTCTGCTCCCTCTTCAAACCCCGCAGCTCTTGGAGCACCTCTGTTGTAGGACTGTTTTCTTTCACTGAGATTGAACAAACGTACCACTGTATTACTTCTGCCTGGTAGGTGTTGGAATCACAGCACACTGAAAATGAGACAGGTCGATCAACCAGCTTGAGACATCCTTATCATGGGAAAGCCTGACCTGGATGATTAGAATTTGCCTGTGTTACAGGCAACTGAAAAGAAGGTCTCGGATAGAAACCATGAGGCAACCCGAGCTGTAGATACAGCCACTGAGCTGTAGTAAACTCTTCCCTGATGCACAGATGCTAGAGATGCAGGTGACAACGTGGGTTCAGAGGGAACTCCCCACCCAGGTCTTCTGTGGGAAGTTAGTTTAGCCTTTGTTGCTCAACTGTGAGTCAAGGTCTTAAATCAGCTTTCTTCAGTGAGGAATCTGAGTTTGTGGACGGCTGACAGCCAGCACTGTGTGGAGGGAGCAGCCCTGCTGTGTCCATGCCACCAGCCAGTTCGATTTTTTCCTTACTAGTACTTCCCATTCACCAAGACCATACAAGTCCTCCAGTATTTTGTACCTGTCTAGATAGATTTATATGTTCTACCATATGAAGGAATCAGTGTTCTAGTTTTTCTAGACTTTCTGGTATATGAAAGAAGAAACTTTTTCCCTGAATTTCAGGGGTCTTAGTGTGTATGTAGTCACCAAAATGACACGGAAACGTAGGTTTAGGGGCTCAGACAGTAAGCAATTGTGATTCAAAGGGATCACAATGCAAGAAGTTCTGGTAGATGCAAAAAAATGAGAGTTTTGCGTAGATTTCTTTTTTCTAAGTGCAGGATTTTAAGATCTTATCAGACTCCACCAACACATGACAACCCAAGTCTATCCTACTGTTCTATCCTGCTCCTGGAGTTTAATGGGGCACTGTGCGTGGATGTGTACAGAGGTCTATATGCCTACAAGAAGTTACAGAATTATGGCCTGTAAAAAGATGTATTAAGTTTTCACTCTTTCTGGCATCATGAAAGGGATGGAGTAAGTTAGCTGGTAGTAAGAGAATTTGCTTTAGTCCTTATAAACTCATCAAGATTATTGTTCGTGATAAACAGATCCATGTATCTATGAGAAGTCCTATGGACTGCAGCAGCCCACAAGTGGGAATCTGAGTGCAGGTTTGGCGGAATCAGATGGCACCATCCTAGTGACCAATAATGACACGGGAGCCAAAACAAATGCAAGTGATTTTCACAGTGCAGGTTTGTGACAGTTGGAAAAACTTTATTTTTATTTATGATTTCAATACTGTCTTCATGTGAATCATTAAAGAAAGTGACATATACAGCAGACTAGACCTGTGTTTTCAGTTGAGCCCACCTCTTCACTATTGACATTTGTGCATATCTTCCACACTTTATACCCTAATTTTAAGTCATTTCTCTAGTCTGTGAGCCATAGCTATCCCCTATGAAGTAATTCATGTGGTGCCAAGCTTGTCAGCATTGTTCCTGGTGGGGAAGAAAAGGCCATTGAAGAGGTCACAGACAACTTTGCCTCAGGACAAAATCACATCCAGTCAGGAGTTCCACTTTGTCCTGTCTCTAGCTGTGTTACTACACTTTTATTTCACCTCTTGGCTGGATGAGCCATTGTGATCCCCATTTTTCCTTCCTCTTTGAACTCCTCCCCACCTGTACTGGCAGTATACAGAGAGAAGTGGGACTTCTTCTGGCACTTGTTAAAGGTCAAAAGAATGTGAATGAATTTGGCAGTAAAGAAGAGCAGTCTTCTTTTTATCCGCTTACAGAAAGATAACATTGTGACCTTCAAAGCATAAACTGATCACTGTGAAATGATATTTATCACAATGATTTCTCCTAAAAGCATGGAAACCCTTCACGGGCTCTTGCTTCATCTGCCTACATCTGGCCCTTTCTCAAGGGATGCACCAGCTATTGGTGGATGATAGAACTTCTTTAGAAGGGCAACATTAATGTAATTAGGAGTATAAAGACAGTCATGATGTACTTACATGTGTGAAGATGGGACTTGGAGATTAAGAGAGGAAAGGATGATCAAAGTGGAATGTAGAATATGCAAATATAATTGATACCAGTGTGGTTTTGGAGAGTAATAGTGGAAACTTTTGCTTGAGTTTGTAGTCTTCAAGTTAGAAACTTATAAAATTTTCAAGTCCTCTTCTAGGCCTGGTTTAGAACTAGAAAAAAGGATGCTATGATGATTTTGTTAGTTACAGTTACTTCTGTAACAAACAAAATCTTTCCCTCCTAGAATATGAAAGAGGACTTCATAGCTGCTTTCTAAATTGTACAGAGAGACAAAAACCACAGAGTATTTCAGATTTGGGTTGATAGCTAGTTAGTTGGACTTTCACTGTATTAGACATTATATCTAGGTACTAAAGCCTACTAAAACAACCCTAAGGTTTATTAAAATCATTTCAAACACAGCATAAGGGCAATATCATTACATTTGAAACATTGCTGTACTGTAATATCCTGTAGAGAGTTTACGTAAAGATGCTGCATTCATAATTTCCTATTTTTCTGTGCCTTTAACCATGTATTTATGATTAAAATAAAGTGCACCACTCCCCAGTGCATCCCTTTAGATCACAGTGTTTCTGGGAATTAATTTCTGTGTCATTCTTTTGAGCGCATTTTCAATTTCACTATTTAGAAATTTGCTGTTGATTGATCTTATGAAACTGTTCTGTTTTGCTTTTGCCTTTCTTTTTTAATAACCAAGTTTTTCATCATTACTCACCTTGGGTACTCCTCCAGAAGTCTTATTGAGATCAGTGGAACTATTCATAGCCAAGGTATAAATAAGCATGATGGGATTTGACCTTCAGTCACCTCAAAAACATATTCTCCCATCTAATTATATAGACATAATCCTGCTCTAAATTCACGAGCAAAAATACTTTAAAATTGCCTCTGACAAACAGTGTCTACTGTATGCAGCTGAAACAGAAACTTTTTCCTCCTGCTGTAATACAATTATCCTCTATGTAGTTCTTTTATGGGAAAATTTAATGCAAATGATGTTTGCTGAAGCAGTATATTTTTTTAGCACTTTGTTTCTGAGTTGCTATGAATTGCATGCTACTGTTTTGATGTCCTTCCCGACTGTAGATGCTGCTGTGTTTCTTGGGAGCCTGGGAAGTTACCTAAAAATGAAACCTGTTGCTGGTGATTCCCTTTATCAAAGCAAGTTGCTGAAGTAATTGCTTTAGTACCTCCTGGTCTGGCTTCAGCTCTGAAAATATTATTTGAAAATTTGTTTGTTTGCTTTTTTCCATTTGAAGTGCCAAGTAGGAGGTAAACATAGTTGCAGACTGCCTTTCTTCGGCTATTAGTTATCAGCAATAATTAATATTGTCACGACGTTTTCATCTTCAGAGCATTGCAGAAACATAGCACTATGTTCTGCGCTGATTTACACTTACGTCAGCTTCGCTGAAACATTGCTTAAATTGCTTATGGGAGCAAATCAGTTCTGTATTTGGCCTGACGCACCACTGACCGGTTCCTGCAGCTTTGAGTATAAGGTATCCCAACCTTCCTTCACACCCGGGGCAAAAAACTCTTAAATCAGAGAGAAAACTTAGAACCATAAAGGGTGGAAGAAGGAAAATGCTCAGGGAAGAAGTTTCTCTCTATTATGAGATTTTTTTTTCACAGAATGTGAATTTTATATATATCCTTTTAACACACTGAGAAGACAGCTTCTGTGAGATAGAGGAAGTTGCAGAAATTATTAATGCTTGTTGATATTTAATCTAAATCCCTAATTTAAACAGAAGTACTGGGTGAAACTCATTCCAGTTTTAATATGATATAATCCAACTGACTTCAAACACCTGCTTGTGTCAAAGCTGGTCTGTTTAAGGAGTAAAAATAACAGAGTAAAGAGCACTTCTAGAACGTATTGGAGATGTTAACATAAGATATTATTGTTGGGGTAAGCTTGTTCCTATTTAATTCAAATAAAGAAGCTTGTAATTCTCTAAAGCTCAGATGAGATTACTATAAAATAACATAGCAAGATTGCTATTCTTAAATCAGAAAGAGGAGAAAGGAGAAAATTAATTTACTGTAGACAAATGAAACTGAATGGAAAAAATAATTGAAATTAAAAGGTGAAACAAAAGGGGGTTTGTCCAAAAGATAAGAGAGAGGATACAAAGTGTAAAACAAAGCTTCATTACAGAATACGTACATGGAAAATGAGAATGGAAGAGAGTAAAAGAAAAATAAATAGGAATATCCACTCTGGTTGGAAGATAGCAGTGCCTGTAGGAAAAGATTTCTGTTCTCAGTGAAATGGCAAGTAGGGACCTGATTACACAGCCTGTTGCTGGTCAGCTGAGTGCTGAAGTATTTTCTTAGCTCTTAGGAACACTATTAACAGTTAAAAGCATACCTAAATGAAGCCTATGCTAAAATTCTTCAGTGAAGGTTGGACTTAAATTTAAATTCTATTATGAGTTTTTGATTAGGGTTATAAATTAACTAACATCTGGACATACAGAAAATGGATAGTAATAAAAAGGAAATAAAAATCAATAGAGTACAAATGGAGACATCACAGCGAACACTTGTTAGCTGTGTTCTTCAGAGGCGATAGAAAAAAATCCATCCCTTTCAGTGAGCTTCACGTCAAAGCCTGTGTTTTGATGGATAAGGCACACAAGTTCACAGTGCGCTTATATTCATTACAAGTACCTCATCTTGTGATCAGGAAAGAGAAAAGATGTGTAACAAACCTTTGTATGAAGGCACAAGAACTGTAACAACTTGAAACTCGAGGCCTTTTTAAAATGGAAGAATTTAGCAATCCAGGGAATGGAAGTGGAGTTTGTCCTCCAGATAAAACATTTGCCTCATTGCCTCTGTCCTCAAATTGCCAACACAAAGGATGAAAAACTTGGTGGGAAGCTAGCAATAGTAAGAGAAGCCATTACGATCCTGTGGTAGAAGATTTAAAACCAAAGGAAGTGATTGTTTTTTCTCAGTGCGTGATTACGTTGGAGAACTCCTTGCCTTGTGGAGGCCAAAAGTTTAAAAAAAAGGTTAGAGTAATGGAAATCAGAAAGTCCCAAAGCTGCTAATTCTCAGACACTTGCAGCATTTCCCACGAAAGAGCTCCTGTACGCTTGCTCTGTGTCCCACTTGAATCCATCCTCCCCGCCTCTGTGAAAGGAACGCTTTTCTGAAACAGCCCCCAAAACGCAGCAGTTACATACAAACATAAACTGAAATGTGGGTCAGCTTGTCTTAAAGCGTTAATCTAAAAGCTGTGGCATTTCAGGAGATGAAAATGACAGCTCATTTTTCCCTTCTGTGGGACACTTGAGATTTTGAGGTGCAGTCGGGGTAAGAGGTGACTGTGGAAAGGGGCTGCAAAGGTCTCCCAGATTGTGGGCTAACTCATCCTCTAGTATAAATTAGACCCACATGAAGGGCAACAATTTTTCTAGGCTTTATTTTTCAAGTTTTTGAATAACAAGCCGTAGATGGCCTTTTGCTTCTTGATTGTCAGCTGGAAGGATCATAAAACTTATGTTGACATGATCCAGCTAGTTGAAAGGAAAGAAGAAATCAAGTAGTGTGGATTTTAGGGAGTAGTATAATCTATACTGGATTTAAGCAAAGAAATGTAGAGATAAGTAGTTGGAGATTATAAAATTGAGAAGGTTTTGCAAAAGCTGCATAACTTTGATCAAACCTTAGATGAGGGTAGATGTTTGGCCTTAAACTATCTTACACTATCTGATAGTAGTGGTAACTTATTATTCTGGTCTTTGTAGCTTACCCTCCCATCTGATCTTGTATTTCTGAGAGATTTTTCTGTTAAGGTGTTTTTATTAGGTCTCCCTGGCAAGGCAGGTGCCTGCTTGTGCCCCATTTGTTTCATGCTGGAAATAAAATCAAATCACAAGAGGCTACAGAAATAAGTGGTTCATATTTTCACCCTGCTAAAATAAACATTAACTCTGAGCCCTCAAATGTTTTCGGGAGATCTGACCCAGAATTTATAAGGCACTTGAAATAAACTGTTAACTATTAACCAGTAAACGGAGGCTGGTTTGGTCACATTCTGAGATCAGCCATTGCAGAGGAATGAGATGATTCATGACCTTGACAAACTGCGTTTCCTACCGCAGCAAAAAAAAAATGAGCCTCTTCTGAGAGAGTAGATTAGCATCTACTGTTTGTGCATATTAATTGCATTAATATGATAGCAAATGTAGCAGTAAAAGTAACTGTTCACCAGGGTGTACTCATGGGCTCCAGTTTTGACATCATTTATCTGAATTAGCAGAATTGAATTCCAGCCTTCTTTACAGTCCACTTTTTTTCAGAAAACAAACCCCAAAAAGGCGGCCGGGGGGGCTCTTGGGACCTCAGCCCACCCAAGGGAAGCATCCTGTGAGAAGCAACTCATCATCAGAAATAGTATCAGAAATCACGTGGCCAGCAGGACTAGGGCAGTGATCGTCCCCCCAGTGCGGTGTGAGGCCGTACCCCAAATACTGGGTTCAGTTCTGGGCCCCTCGCTCCAGGAGAGGCACTGAGGTGCTGGAGCGTGTCCAGAGAAGAGCAGCAGA
>JANZLQ010000060.1:1090202-1108513 GCA_026212715.1 Elanus axillaris
GGGACATGGTTTAGTGGTGGACCTGGCAGTGGTGGGTTAATGGCTGGACTCGATGATCTTAAAGGTCTTTTCCAAGCCAAACAATTCTATGAGTCTGTGATTGGAACTGGACCGTGGATACACAGCGTACCTTGTCCTGAAAGCAGCCTGTTGCTTTCTTTCAGCCTGAGCCACATTTCTTCCTCATAGTTCCCAGGCTGAATGGTTTGGGCATAGGCTATACAGTCAATGGAGAGAGGTGTTTTCAAAGGCCTCCTGTAGGAGGTCCTGTCAGGCTATGTAGGTGTCCCCAGGGTGAATTACTTCTCATTTATTAACAGTGAGGTTCATCTACTATTGTGTTACCACTTCAGTTAAATCCAGTTAAGATTCTCTGAATTTCTGCTTTGTCTTTTCAGGACATGGGTAAACGGAAGAACTTGAAGCAGGAGGGATAACTTGCCAGAAGAAAAGGTGAGCAAGTAGGGAGGGTGGATGTCTGGGTTCCCTCTGTGGTCAGTGGAGAGAAACAGGAACCTCACCACTGCAATTTACTTCACCTTGCAAACAGAGTGGGGTGAAACAACCTGCTTGGGTTCTAAGATGGCCAATGTTTGAGAAATGAATCCTACACATTGTACCATTTGTGAGAGTTACCATATTCATCTTTCTTCTTTTATTTTGCATATCAAACCATGTCATATCAAATATTAAGACAACCCTCTATTAGCTTTTTGTCGTGAAGAAATGTAGTATTAATTTCTAGCATGTTTTCCACTCATTAGCTATATTTTTGGTCCATAAAAATGCTTTGGCTGTCACAGTCTGATGCCTCATCAAGCAGTGTCACCTTGGAAAATCATATCTCCCACTTTGATTACAGTACTTTAAATATGTTCCTAAGCAGGGAAAAAGAAGCTAGCACAGTTTACCCAGACTTTCAAAAGGATTTAAATAGACTGGCTATATGAGGTTATCAAAAATATTGAATAGTTGTGGGCCAAGTCTGATGAATATAGTATGGATTTTCTTAATTTGTTTTGTATTTTTTTTCTTTGAGACTCCATGTTTCCTTTTGTAACTTCCAGACATTTTTGTTTTAAAATGCACAATAAGATATTAGTTTGGAATGAATTAAAAATTTGCATGTCATACCATAGTTTCATGGCTGAATGCTCAAGGTAATCTCCTTGACATCTTTTCCAGTGAGTAAAATGAAGAAAGAAATCCTTTCCATTTGACCCAAATTATGTCGGAGAGAGGAGGGCTGAGTCACTGTATTCTTACCCCTTACTATTGCTAACACAGTCTCAGAAGCTGGTGGGTGGGAATTATGATAGTCTGAACTACTTGGAGCTGTAGTCATGAATTTGGCTGCAATGTAGGCATACCCATAGAGGTGTTTCTATTTTGGCTAAGAAAATGAGGATTTTAATGTGTTGCATCAACTTCCTCTCTTTGACTAAGAACATTTTTCATTGGAAGATGAAAACGGGAGCTCTCTGCTCACGTGCTTTACAATTCACAGGGTTGTGTCCAAAATCACGGGGGCTCGGTGACTGTGATCCTCACTTCGTCTGTGATGATATGAAATTACACCTTCCCAGCTATGAAGCGGTTCAGAAGAAATTCCAGATTGTGCATTTCTGTGGTATTTGTAGTGATTATCCCAAGAAGATACCCTTTGGAAGATAGATAGCGTTTTGGAAGACATCCTGGAAGAATCTACAATGTAAGTTGGTGCCTAGTCTCATACTGCAGTACGTGGGGGTTTTGTGGATTTGTGTTGTCATGTCTTGAAACATGAACTATGCCAATCACAAAAGGGCATTCAGGAGATGACTGTGTTATGGGGCATGAGGACATCTTTCCGCTGCAGAGTCTGGATGCTTAAAAACTCCTGTCCTGATTTCATGCTTGAAACACCATACCAGTCCTTTCACTATCCTTTTTTTTTTCCATGTAAAAGCAAACCTGATGCTCAGACTGGAGGGTGCAGGTGCGATGTCAGGCAAGTGCGAACGTGGGCAGGTGCCTTTATCTGGATAAGTATGAAAATTAAGACTGCAGACATATATACAGTATACATGCCCTGACAGTATTGGCACAGCCAAAAACTGGAGGAATTACTTCTGAAACAAGCTCTTGCAAAGAAAAAAGGTGATTAGCATTTCTCTCAGACATATTTGTTTAAAAAATCTTCTCTGTTGAACGTGCAGTATGTGTTATTAATGTTTACCTTATAAAGTAGGATAAAACATGCTGGATGTCACGTGACTGCTCGGGGTATGCATGGTCCCAGACAGGTTTGAAAAGCAGAAGATTAAAGATAATTTGTGTAGTGCACAAAGTGGGGGAAGAAGGAAGTTCTCGGGGTGCTGGCAGTTCACGTGGGGACTTTGCAGGGCACAGATGCTGGTGGGTGGCAGCACGGGGGTATCCCCCCTGCCGAAGGTCCGGGGGGTCTCGTACTGGGGAGTCGTTAGTGAACACCCAGTGCTCCCTCCTCCAACCCGCTCACAAGGGTCTTAGCACCAGGCTCCCAGCTGTGGTGGCCCATTAGATATTTTGGGGTTCTGCTCTTTCCAACCTTCTAAATCCCAATGATTCGCCGTGGTACAACGGCAGGCAGCCAGGCCACCTGCACTTCTCTGATGTTCCTTATCACAGAATCATTTTTTGGCATGATACCAGGTCCCAATTATAAACCGGCTTCTAGGCAATTTGGGCGACACCTGTAATAAACGAGCCCATTCATCTCGCTGTCCTGAAGAGCCCTGGGAAGGCCGAAGAGCTTTTCACTGTGCCTGTGAGTCCGCGTGCTTGGACTGTTGAACCGATAGGAAAGTGAATGAGGAGAAAAGAGACAGACCACCCAGGCCGCTAACGTCCAGGTTCAGATCTTTATTCTGAAAAACAGGTGGCTGCTAGCTAAAGTCATACAGCTAAGGGAAATGTGTGCGCCGTGACCCAAGGAGAAAGGTGGACATCGCTGTAGGCACAGGGGTCAAAGCATACACTTCCCATGGAAATTAAGTGGCTGTGGAAATCATAAGTAATGGAAAACCTGTTTCTGGTGTTTTAAGTTGCAACCCCATTAGATTCAAGTAGTCTGTTGCAATGCTAAAGGTAGCAGTACCTTTGGGAGAGCTACTGTACACTGCGTGGAGGGTGCCAGCCCCTCACCGACCTGCTGAGCCTTCAGAGAGGGCTCCCGCTGCGTGCCTTTGCAGAGGTGCCAGCCCCACCTCGTGGGGAAGGGTGTCGGGGACAAATTCTGGTAAATACTGACACATGCTGTTCCCCAGCAGCTAATAAATTAACTAGCTTCAAAGAGTCAGGGGAAAGCCCTTGGCGCTGAAGGCCCAGGAGTTTGGCTGTCTCTAAGTATTTCCTCACTACTCTTTGCTCTCTAACTGCTTAGCCTGAACGCTCAAATACATAACAGTCATGTGGCTGCAATAAGAAAGCTTTTCTTCAGCGGTGGATTAACAATCTTACGTTCTGAAGAAGCTGGCAAACTGACGATCAGCCTCAGCAGTTGCCTTTTCAACAGCCTTGCTCCTGGAGAGGGAGGCCGAGAGCTGCCCAGAGCCTGTGTCCCAGGCTCCGACGGCTGCAGCTGCTCAGAGGGTCTCACAGTCGGGGAGCAGTGGTCCTGGCTGGTGCTGGCTCTGGTGCAGTTTAGGGCTCATCTCGGCGATGCTGACGTGTGGACTGGGGGAGCAGAGGCTGCCCATCTTGAACGCATCCCTGGTGTGCCAGTGGAGGACTACAGCACTCTTAATCCCCCTCCCTCTAATTCAGGCAACAGCAGCATCGTGAAACTGCAGTAACACTGTGGCAAGTAAGGACCAGCATTTAGCCTGTTTGGATACAGCTCTGCTACCAGCCCTCTGAGTATGAATGATCCTATCCACAAATTAGACTGAAAGCTTATCACAGCAAGAAATACTTGACAAAGACTAATGATTCAAACAGCAGAGATTACCTAGGTTGTTCACCCTCTGGAAAAGCTCCACTGCTAAGAGCTGTGAAGCTACTGTGGTAGAGATGGAGAGTCTCTTCCCCTGAATAGTCACAGCGTGAGTCCAAAAATCATTTGTATTGCAGTCACACTGCGCTGAGATGCTGACATGCTTGGGATATTGCTGTTCGTGTTCTCTGTCACAAGCCACAGTCTACCACTGCAGTAATCAAGAATGACCCTGAACCTAGGAAAGAAATGGTTTAGGGGCCACGACTGAATTGAAGGAGACAAAAGAGGGTATGCTCTTTTCTAGACCATTGATAAAATGGTCAATTGATACATTATTTCCCGGAATAATCTGGACCATTAGTCAGAAAGTACCATTCAGTCAGCAATACAAATTAACATCCTGGTGGAAATGACTTCCTGTGATCTCTGAACTGGAAGAAGCATTGGCAGAGGGCAACAGTCAGCTGATGGTAAAGGATTAGTCACAAACCCAGCCTCCATGCAGCATGCGTGAAGCCTCAGGAGCCCATGGCCATAGCCCCGTGGTTGTCATGACAGCCCAGAGGCTGCTGCTGCCCGGGATTCACCGGCCAGCCTGAGAGCCCTCTTCACGCTGGTTGGAAATGGATGCCGCGGAAAGACTGCTGAGTGCAAGATCTCGTGGGTGTCAAGCTGGATGCAAACAGCCGCCTCCATGTTTACAGCACTGAAACAAGAAGGTGTTCCTTCTTCAGTTGCTTTTTTCCATCCTGCTTTTACAGTAAATCCTCTGTCAGGGAGTACTCTTCCTAAGGATGCTTTATATAAAAAAGCAATAGAAGTGTCGCTGTATTCAGAAAATGTTCACATGTGCAGTCAGATGCTGTTAAGATCACACTCACTTTGCTGAAAAACTTGTTTCCTATTTGTTTCTGATGAGCATAGAGGCTGACAGCATCCCTTAAAGACATGAAAACAAACAACTTCCTTTAAAGTCCAGTTTATATTCCTTGCTTCCTCTCTCATACAAGTGCTGGCACAGCGTATCAGTCTGCTCCCTCCTATGCAGGCATGTACTTTTGCTGAAGCCCGTTTTGAGCAAAACCTGTGTCGGGTGTCCTATTGTTGCCTGCTGGATAATTTTCAGGTTGTGCGTTACCACCTGGCTGTGCTGGGGCTGCTGCTGAGGATATTTTTTCCTCCTGTGCTTACACATGTATGAAGAACTCCACTGTTCCTCATCAACAGCAGGTGGTGGTCTTGGTGTAGGGGCTCTGTGTACAGGCTGCCAGTGCCCCCCATCCTGGGGCTGCCTGGAAAATGGACACGGATCTCTGTCAGTCCTCCTTCTCCAGTCTGCCCTTCTGCCCTGGCACTGGTAAACCACAGAAGGGCAGCACGGCTGGTGCAGAGCACAGCTCTGCTGCCTTTGGAAACCTAATGCCAATGAAAAGCCCCTTTGTGTGGCAGAAGTTCTCTGCTGGCCGTCTCCAGATGTGCCGCAGCCCTTTGCTAGCGCCTGAGCTGTGCAAATTGGTCAGAGCGGAACAGAAAACCCAGCTGGAGCAGCACGTGTCCTGAGGGCTGCAGAGCTGTGTGCCAGTGGATGGGTACTGCCTCGGCCGCAGGAATCACAGGGACCTTCACCTTGCGGGGAGTTACCTGAGGGTGTTTCTGTGGCTTTGGGAAGAGAAATGCACCCCCACTTACCTTGCACAGCTTGTGGGAATGAGTGGGTGTACTGGATTAGGCTGCTGGGAGTGTAAGTCGTCGAGTCAGCTTCCAAGTTTTCATCTGTATATTCCCTGCTTTCCAAGTCATGATGCAATGTCAGCATATCTATAGTAAAAAAAAGTCTATACATTATGTTTCCTCACCTACCTCAGAAATTACCTTCTAACTGGACTAAGCACTCTGGCAGCATGAAAAAATGCAGTCATTTTTATGGTGAGAAAGCCTACGAACATTTCCGAGTTAGCTGTGGTCCAGATACCCTAGTGTCTTAACCCAAATCTGAGTATGCGCCTTACATAGCAAAGGTCACAGTAAAGAAAGAACAACTGGGGAAAAAATCAAGCTAAGGATTTCCTTTGATGCAAACTGCAGTGCTGAGAGTTTTATGTGGTTTGGGGTTTTCTCTCCCATTTTTAATTAAGCTTAATGATAATATGTGGATTCTCAAATGTATTTCAGTGGTTGCTCATGGTGAGTAAAAAGCTCTCCATGGTTGCTACAGAGCTCTGTGGAGCAGCTTCTGCCCGCCCTGGGCACGGGAGTAGCACTTACACAGCCAGTGTTACTCTGGTATCTGCAGTTAGTTAGAAACACTTTTCCAAGAGGTGAGATGCCTTGTTCTCAGTTTATCAGTGATGCCCGTATATCAGTGGGATAGTTGAAAAGAAGAGCTGCTTTTACTTCTGCTTCCTTGAAATACAGATGACAGCCAAAATCAGAAAATGACAGAAAAAGAAGATTCTTAGTCAGGCACAATATAGCGCTGTAAGGCATTAGAAATGAAGCAGCGAAGTGACTAGCTGAAAAGTTGCCTTACTTTCAAGGAGCCAGTGTCTGACACCATTTGCAGTAATGTAAATGTTGATACAAGCTGAATAGTTCCAGTGCAACAACTCTTGAACACCAATGGAAATTATTAGTCAAGTCTTCTGAAAGTTAAATAACTTTTATATGAGGCATTTTGAAGCCTGTAGAGTTACACCTATGTGAGAATAAAAGCAACACTGAAGTATGGGTGAAATGAAATTTTGCATGAGCTTTTTTGGAAAACTGAAAAAAAAAAAGTATCTACTTTTATCTATATTGAAAAGGGATAATTGAACTTTTTCAGCCTGGAGGCAGGCTGAATCTTTTAGCAGTGATGTATATATATAACACAACAATATTCCATTGGTTTAAATTTTGTTCACCAATTAAAGGCACACACTCCAATCACAAAAATCTAGAACATTAGGAGTAACTGGTTTTACTTGGATACCTAAAACTAGATCCCTACATCAAATGGTCTTAGTAGGCCCAATGAGTTAGTTGGTGCCTTTGATTACTAGTTGCTGAGACTCTATTAAAGTGCATCCCATCAGGCCAAGCCTGTAGCTGTCAGGGCAGTATTCTGTAAGAGCTCTGGCTGATTGTTCATTTCTAGGTTTGCTCTCTTCCTAGACCAATATTATGTTCATTAAAGAGCAGAAATGATAAGCTTCAAAGTTATTTTCCTTTAAAACTGTAGAGCAAAAATTCAGGGGGAAAAAGTGTGTGTGTGTGTTTTCTCTAATGAGGGAGTTCTGATCCAGGGTACATACTGTCTTTTTACGTAATTATGAGTGGGGCTATAAAAGAAAAAATGACCCTGTGTAAAGGATGTACATTAATCAAACCCTGTGCAATACAAGCCACGGAAGGAGTAACGGAGAGCGGCAGCAGGGCAAAATGCATTGTAATTCATACTGATTAAAAGAAACTGTTCCACGTCTGTTCAGCCAAATCATATGTGCCAGTTTCTGAATCAAAATGAAGTAATGATACTGTAACGAACATATTTAATTTGTTTTTCATTTCTCCTATAGTCTCCCATCTTTCAAATGGCTTGTTAAATCCCCCAAAGCTACATATATAATGAATTTTTGATAGTTGAGGTTACAGACTCATTCATGCGTCTGGGGTTCCAGAACGTCTCTATTAATTTTCACGGGAGCAGTCCTCTGCAGTCTTTCTTGCTCTGCTGAACACTCCTAATTTTGATTCATTCGCTTGGCATTTTGAGCTGAAGGCATTAAAAAAAAAAAAGGGTTGTTGCAAAGTCTTCATTAGCTTGTTGGGAATTTGCCATCCTGGCCAAAACCTTAGGAGTGACTTTGTTCTTTGTTATTATTCATATTCCTTCGCTATTCCATCCCTCAGTTCATGCCTTCAATAAAGAGAATAATGAGGCCCTAATCTTCAACAGTTTATTTGACAATCTAAGAGGCACTGGAAACAAGCAAACTACAATCATATCCCATAAATTTTGCTTTGCATGCATTTCACAGGCTTTTATGGACATGTTAGTGATGCTGAGTGTGGTTCTAGAGCAGATTACTTGGTTAGACACCTCTCCCTCTGATACAGAAACAGTAAGACTAAGACCCTGTCTTCAACAGGACTCAAATGAGGTTAAGAAAGTGGCAAACCAAGTTAGACCAATCGCTCTCATCCTTGTAAGCAAGGAAATATTTCTACCACAAGCTGGCCCCACTGAGACATCTCCACTTAATATCAGTAGCCAGTTTGGAGGCAGAGGGCAGGTAAATGAAACTGCTCCCACAAGGTGTGGGAAGATAACCAGTGACAGACCCTGTGGCTCCCGTTGTGTGACACCTTGATGGTGTCACAAGGCATAGAAGGCAGCAAAAACCAACCTTGGGTTGTTTCCACACTGCAGGAATTCTCCCCTTCTCCCCACCCCTCCAAAAATGTGACACTCTGTTGTCTGTGTTTCTCTGATCAAACCTGCTTCTTCGCCAAACCATTTTGGGAGTGTGTTCTGGAAAACCCCAAGCATTTCTTCTATACTACCTCAGCTTTCCAAGGAATGAAGAACAGATTTTTTTCCTGGCTCACTTACTTGCATCCAGACGCTTCCTAGAAAGTGTAAAAAGAAGCGTCTGTGTCCCTAGCCAACCTCAGAGGACCACCTGGTCAGCACAACTGTTTAGTGAATAAGATCGCCTGCATGGTTCTGCCAAGCTCCTGTTACCACCAGCCCCTACAAAATAAGCAGGTGGAGAACCTACACAAAAGTCCAGAGGAAGTTTTAAGTCTGGAGTAAGATTTTTACCACGTTCTTACACAGTGTTACCTTATGGGTTGCTTTCTTCTCCCTCTGTGGCAGCATTGCCAAACTTCGCTGGGGTCAGGCACCAGGGTTTCTATTTTGTATGCCACTCGCCAAATGTTCAAGCCAACATACTCACGATGGCACGTTCACTGCTTTTTTCCAGGCTCTTATATGTCAAGAGGTATAAAGCACGAGCAACTGCAACCAGCTGCCCTCCCATCCTGCTCCATGGACACCAAAAAATGCAGAACCTGAAACTTAGCAAATGGACGTATTCCAGGGATTTGGATGAAGAAACTGAATCCTTCTTCACTCTCTGAGATACTTGAACCAAATAATACTGTAGGAAGGTTTTGCAGCGTAGCTGGGTGACATGAAGTTTGAGGAAAGTAAGTGCTAATCTCCAACTTGAAATAATTCTTCTGATCTGTAACATGCTGCTAATTAATTACATGCACATTTTATGATAGTTGGCTAATTCTCTTTGTAACTCTGGCTGATGATAGTACACAAGAAATTTTTACAGGTACTGGTCCCCTGAACAATTCAAATTTAACCTCATTTCAGGCTGATTTTATTATCCTCTGCTTCCTTTCCCTTGCAGGTTTTGATTAATGATAGAACCTACAACCCCATGGTTTTCAAGTTTCTTTTACAGCCTGTCGTGTGAAAGTTCAGCCAGTAAATTATTTGCCTGGTTTTCTTTCTCCCTTCCTTTATTAATTTTCTACAAAAAAAGACACAAAATTAGTCAGTTTATCCTCATGAAAGCTGATAATTTGCTCTTAAATCGTAAGCATCTCTGCATTTTGTCATTCTTAATGTGTCTGCTAATTACTATTCTTAGTAATGAGACTACGATCACTGGTTGGTATTTCTTTGGAATTTCTTTAGCATGAGTTCAGTGTTAGCAACATTTCTGTCCTTCAGGATAATGCAAAAATAAAATATCTATAACTTAACTGGTATTCCTAGGGCTAGAGTTAGAGTCAGGGTTAAGGTTTCATCTCAGCATGGCATAATTAAATGTGAGGTGATCACTTGCAGATATTTATTAACAAGTCAGCTGTTCCATTCTTTATCACGCCTGGAGGAGAGCCATCCAGTCCTGATGGTCACAGTAAATGTCTGTCATCTCAAGTCCTTCTGTCACTGATTCTTATGCCTTCATGGTTGTGTTCTACTTTTGCTACCTGTGAAGAGGGATGTCCAAGTTCAGTGAACACTGAAATATTGCCACCAATCTGCAGTCATGCACAGCAGTCAGATCTGGTACCCTATGTTCTCTTTAAGTACAATGGAAGGAAACAGGAATTGTCTCTCTTAACGTGCCTAACTTTTCACAGCATTCATTTTAGGATGATGCATATTAATTTCGATGGTACATTTCTCTGGTCATTGATTATAAAAGGAGCCTACAATGACAATCTAAAGTTAAATACCTTCAAACACCTGAATTAAAGCAAATGAGTTCTACCTTTGCCTTTCAACCTTCATAGGGAATGCAGCTGCCAAGCAAATACACTTCAGCCTTGTCAAAACCACTGGTGTAAACTCAAATCTGATTCTGTCTACAATCACAAATGGAGATCAGTGTGTCCCTATTTCCTCACAGGGCACTTGTAGGAGGGACGTGACAAAGGCACTACAGTCACCAAAAAACTTTCTAGTCCATCCACACACGCCCAGAAGAGCATCAGTGTAATCAAGCACATACTTTAAGTGTTCCAGTTCAGAGTTTGTTGTAGCTAAAAAGCAGATGAAGTGGGTTTGCTGCCCTGACCTATGGACTGCTGTAGCCCAGCCAAAAGAAGAAATTTTGCTCTCCCTGGCAAAGGGGAGGAGCAGGCAGCTGTTGAAATGCTTATGGCCTAAATCACCACAGCTATTTGGTCCAGTGCAGGTGAGAGAGAGACCTAAAAAGACCAAGGCTTCTTGGCACAATTCATAAATTCTGCTTGGAAGGAGAGTAAGAAGTGATCCAGTGAACATGGTTAGCAAGGGGTAAAAATGCAGAATCCCAACAAAGAAGAGCAAAAATATACCTTGTAGCAATCTTTGAAATCCTAAATAATAATTTCCCTTTTTTAAAAAAGCAGCAAATCCTCTCATATCTTGACAAAGTAGGCAAAAAGTATTATTTCTATAGCAATAATACCTGCAGGTTCTGGGCAAGACCCAAAGCTCTGGCTGTGCTGGACACTGGATAGCACCTAGCACCTATCCCAGCAGGCTGCCATCACCCTCACTCCAGGGAGCTAACTTCAGTCCAGAACATGTGTAGATGCATTCGTCAAGCACCATCTGTAGCTAGTAAGCATGACCAAGAGATTCAAGTGATGTGCCAGCAAACACAGGAATTTTGGATGAGGGCATGCTGTTGATGATATGCATATCTAGCTGCCCGAGAAGGCATGTTCCTGTCCCTGGAGAACTTATGTTCCCAACTTTGGGTCTGCAAGTTCTTAGCCTTGTGCTTAAGTTTGAGCACATCAACACCTTCCCACCCCACCCTGGAAATCAGTGTGCACACTTGAGGTTATACAAGTTTGTATGTCTGTGTAGGTCCTGCTCTGAGAAGGTGCCTAAGATGAAGTGGAAAGAGGCAGTGAAATGCATCCCCTCTTACTTTTGCGTCGACCATAAATAAAGTTCCCATCTCCCCATTTGTCCCTGTAACTTAAAGGATGTTTTTAGCAAACTGTATGAGCGCATGCACACCAGCACGGAATGACACGCCTGTGTTTTGTGTTGGAAAGAAAGCATTTTACAGAATTAGAAAGCCACTGACTGTACATGTACCTATTCAGTACTTGCAAACCATCTTGTGGTATTTTGCTGAAAGGTCCCAGCAGCACGGGAAGCATTCTGAGGGTGGGTCGCAGCCCTGGAAAGGTTTCTCCTCACTGGAGGCTCACCCAACCACAATCAGGGACCCAAAAGCTCTTTAAATTTCTTTATTGTGAGTGGATTCCAGCACTGCTGTTTTAATTCATCTCTCGGGCACACTTACCAGTCACAAGCTTCACCTTTTTCAGAAAGAAGACCTCACAGTTCAGCTGCTGCAGGACCAGAGGCTCTTCACCCCTATGTATATTCTCTAGCAGCCCCTTGCCCATAACTCCAAGCTTGTGAGCACTTGCGTGTTTCCTTTTCTCACTTCTGCCACCTGTGGCAAGGGAGACGGAGTCACACAGACTTGCAGGCACTCCAAAAATCATTTCTTTTTGTTTTAACTAAAGGAAATATTGGCAGAACTGTGTAAAAGCTAAAACCCAAGTGCTATCCTTCCAATTCAATCTTTTATTTTCAGATGGTGTGGCACACATTCAAGGATGGATAAAGAAGGAATGAGGAGATGCTCTATGATGAATAAAAGCACCAAATCAGTTCACAAACACAAAAACTGGACCATTTTCAAAAAAGTCAGGTGCACAGTGAGTGGAAGCTGTTGCAAGTCTCGTGCTTATACAGCAGCCAGCAGATGTTGTACATCCATGTCTGAGCAACCAGCTCTCTTCTCATCAGTATTAAGTGTTCAGCTGACATTAAAGGGACAGACAGAATTAAAACTGAGAGCTCAGAAACCTAAGCAGCTTTTCTGAAGTTTGCTATGTCTACGAATTATTGCTTGTGCTTCTTTTTTTCTCAAAGGCATTAATGAAGATTTTAAAAATGAGAAGAATCATGAGAAGGGCAGCCACGGACACATAAACAGCTCAATAATAACAATATAAATATTCTCAAGCAATAAATGTGGAAAACACATATGAAAACAACATAACAAAATTTCAAGAGACTATTATATAAAATCAGGAAAGAGACAGGAGTGGCTGCCAAAGGCCTTTGAATACAGTCCTGTTAACCTCTTCCCCTTCCTGGATTTTGTGACCTGCTTTGTAAAGTAGTTACAGATTTGCATACCACATCTGACAGCTCAGAAAAATCACACCACTCTTATATAACAGATGTAAGTAGAGATTATTTGGTATAATATGTCATAGATCAAATGCATTGGGGTCCAGATACTCACTCTGACTCCACCTTGACTGCATATTAGAGAGAAAGCCAGATGTTTGTGCTCCTTTTCCTTCTGTGAGGCTCTCTTCCACCCGACGAAGACCTAGACATGTGAAAGGAGGAAGTGGTGATGTACTTGAACAGGTGCCCCTTGAATCAGTGACTGTTGATACAGGATTTACCTTTAAGTGCACCTGAACTATAGTTTTGATATCAAGGTCAAGAAAAAATTGAAGCTCTACCTCGAAGGACTTAGAATACCTTTGCAAATGTAAAAACATGCTTATTTTTAAGGAATGAAATGAAGCATTCTGTCAATTTATTCATCCAGAACTGAATCAGTAGGTTGACTTTTAGATTAATAGGCTAATTTTTAAATGACAAGAGTTTCACTGTAAGCAATGTTAGGTTCAAAACTTCTTCTATTTTATATTAAGGGGGGAAAAAAGGGCTGCACTGAGGTGAGTGGCTCTGAAGGCAGAGATGTTCCAGGGGGTAACAGGTTGTAGCGCAAAAGGTGCTGAGTGGTTGGAGGGAAAACTCAACAAATTTAAGAGACGCTTTTGTATCCTGCAAATAATCTAATGTAGACTGTGCATGAATTGCATTTATTTGGATACCAGTATCTTAGTCAGACATCATAGTTTTTCTCTAGCCAGGTAAATACAGCTAAGAAATTTGTAACTGTAATATAGATAAGTTTCTGGTGCCGAGTCCCACATCCTGTATACGTCCTTCATTCTTCCATCTGTCCTGATAACAAAAACATGGCATCTGAACTCATACCCTACTTTTTGTTGTTAGGTGTATTTAGGGAAAATAATGTGCAGACCATTACTTTTCAGTGCAAAGTTTCCAAAACGTTTGCCAGTGCAAAGGCCTAACCCTACTTGCACAACTTCTCCTTTGTATTTACCTTATCTTGCAGTCCTTGGAAGCACCTGCAGAGTCCCAGAGATGCTCAGAGCATGCGCAAAAAACTAGAAGTGTAGAGGGTTCCTCTCTTTCTTCCCGTAGTCTGCAGCTTAGGGACTTGCTGAGCTAAAGGTTGCAACCTTACCACCATGTGTAGCCACTTCTGCCCTCCATCCGTTTCTTTTCTTTCCATCACTTTCTTTGAACTCCACATTCATTCTCTGCTCTTTTTTCTCCCTCATCAAATATGTCCTCATCTTCATTTTCAAGAACTTCCCTGGCATGTTTGCACTGTGTTGTCACCCCTGATTCTCTGTAAAGATACTGATTCCAGCCACCAGCTGGCCATTTGTTGCATTTCTCGATGCATCCCTTTGGTGCTTCCTCCCATGCAGCCATCACATATGGGAGAAGAATGCCATAAACATTTATGCAGTGAATGCATTGTGCTTTTCAAAGATTTCCAGAAAAAAAATATTGAAACTCTTATGCTGCAGGTGTGCGTGAAGTACTGTCACCCCCATGCTGACCAATAATGACTTCTTGATTTTCCTGTCTGCTTGTTTGTATCCACCCGAGTGTTGTCTCGTACACTTGGATTGTAAAGTTTTCAGGGACTCTGTCCTTTTTACAAGCTTTGCGCAATTCCTAGTGCAACAAGGTCTTGATCAGTGAGTAGTGCTTCTGAGTGTGACAGGAATTACGACAAGGATTCTGGCAAAAAATAGCAGTTCTCAGTGCTTCTTCCAATACTGCAGTGCCTGTATTTGACAAGCTTTTTGGTGTGTGAGTAGACAGGAAGGATCCCTTCCTCAGAACAGTAGGCAAAAATTTAAGCATAGTTTGGACACAGGGAACTTGAAGACAAGTTTCAGTCTGAAGGTGATGCCTGGGTTATAAATCTGACAATCAGAAGAATTGTGCTGTCAATAACTATTACAAAGAGCGTAGGAGAGAGGAAATCTTTTGTTGGGTAGAGAGTAAAGCACAGTGATATATATGGATTGCGAGAGTGGAATCACTTCTCTTTCAAGCTCTCTTGCTTAAAAGTGAGAAAAAGAAGAAGATTCATAGCACTGCAACTCACCAGGCTGCTCTGTGTTTGCAGGAGCTGTGCATCAGTCACTTTGCCCATCTGGGGAATGTAAGAGGCTCAGAAGTCCAGGCCCAGAAAATTCATCTCCTGGAGGGACCTAATAATAACTAACATATAGGTGCACTGTTATGTACTGAAGATGATCCTGCAGTCCCTAAAATCCACCACTGATGGCTGCTGTTTTTGTGGAGGAACATTTCTGTGATGTGCTGCCAAGGGACAGTGAGAGTCTTTCAGAGGCAGATTTCTGCCCACAGCAGATGGAAGTAACAGCCTTCAGTTGCAAACAGAAGCCTAACAACAGCAAGAAAAGACACAGCCATGTAGAAACAGTGGCATAGACAAAGCTGATGATGCTTTTAAGGCAG
This sequence comes from Elanus axillaris, assembly GCA_026212715.1. Lineage (NCBI taxonomy): Eukaryota > Metazoa > Chordata > Aves > Accipitriformes > Accipitridae > Elanus > Elanus axillaris. The sequence continues at coordinate 1,105,367 of JANZLQ010000060.1, forward strand.
ATGTGTACCACAACTACCTTGTGAAGGGAATGTACAATGAGCAGTGAGGGACCAAGAACCTTCTCATGAAGTGCAAGTCAGTTATCTATGCATATATCCTCCTATGTTAGCTGATGGCATCTAGTCTTAATATCCGCTGTTAAGTATTCGTGTGTTCACACGTTTTATGTCAAACTGTATAAGTAAACTGTATTTCCAGAAATGCTCTGTACTCATCTTATGTTCTACTGTGAAAATCCATTAGTAGTTAAATTCTTGTCATCCTTGTGCAACATACCAAAAAGATTCGTAACCTTGTTAGTAAACTCGGCAAAGAAAGAGATAAAAATAAGCTCTGATAATGTCACTGTGGGTCTATTTGAGCTTTTTTTTTTTTTTTTTTTTTTTTGCCTTTTAGGTTGAGTAGAGGGTAAGAAGAAAGAGAAATACGTGAAATACATGGAAGTGCCCTTTCTCTTGTAAACCAGTGAGCTATAGATGTTAGTGCTGGAACTATAAAATTTGTTTTTAGCCTTCCCTATATGTTCCATATATACCCCATACATATAAAGTGCCAAGGTTTTCATGCCACATCTTTTCAATTAATAGCATTTACTGCAGACATATCTAGGCACTCTCATCAAAAAGCCCTGAGTCCTACAGCTCCTGTCCATCGCCTCACAGTCAAGACTGTGCCCACGTTAGTAAGGCTGGCAGAGGGACTCCGAGCAGATGAAGTTCTTGGGCTTCTCAGGAGCAGCCGATGCCATGTTTATGTCCTTCATGCATCTACCATGTGAAACAAGCAAGTATATGAGCAGCTTTTGGGACATTCAAGGAGGCTTGCACTGAAGGATGCATTACACTCAGCTGTCCCAGCCATCTGGAGTGTTTCTGTGTAGGCAAACAGGTTCGTAGTTTCCCCCTGCCAACACAGTCACCAGAGATATGTATGTGGTTCCCCTGCCTTCGGGGAACTCTAGGCAGCTGGGTATGTGCCAAATAGACTTGCCGAAGCTCAAGAAGTACTTTAGCAGCAGCAGGAGTGGGTCTTTCACTGACTAGCCTGGTAGATGTCTAATTTAGGATGAGCTCAGTAGCTCTCCAGGCCCCAGTAACTCTAAGGACTTGGTCTCCATTGCTTGAAGTGGAAGTTCAGGTATGTGGCTCACAGGCAGTTGCCTACATTTAATAGCTAAATTTAGATGTCTGCAATCTGGAGCTGAATTACACTCCATATTTCCCGTTACAGCTCATGACCTGGCAAAAATACTCAGCCAGAAGCATCTTATGAAACTCTTTGACCTCCTTTATTTCCACTCTTTCCACTACTCTGAAACAGTCCTCACACACCTCCACCATTAGGTCATCTTTGTCCTTTGTCACTTTGACCTCCAGTTCTGAGTCTTTTTACTCACACTGAACAGTCTCAGTGGCTTTTGTAACAGACGTGAGACTTCGGAAGCCCAGAAAAAGCAAAAATTGGATCTCCAGACTCTGATACATTAACCTATGAACATACATGAGATGTTCATAGGTTAACGTATCAATAGGTGTCCTTTCCATGTCTTTGAGATACTAGAATCACTGGACGGTAGTTAAGATTAATCTTACGGCTGGTAAACAAGTCTGAGAAGCCTTGTGCCCTAGAGAAAATAACTGTACTAGTGGATTCTGGCTCAACAGTACAAAAAGCAGGGAGGGAGAAGGACACCTCTGAACAGAGTCAACAAAACACATGCAGAAACACACACTGGAAAGAAGAACTAATAACTGCGAGCATTTTTTAAACCTGATAAAGAGTATTTTTTTCCATCAAATATATACCATCATGATATTAATCAGTAATGTTTTTGTCTTGAAACAATGTGATGCTTTTGAAAGGTGACTGGGTCACTTGTGTAATCACGAGGAACTACAGCACAGGTCAGCAGCTTTAATAAACTCAGCCTAAGAGGGAGGGAAGGAGGTCCCCGCTCTGAGAAAGGAAAAACCTGAGGCCTCAGCCTTGACCCACAGGTATCAGAAGGATAGTTAAGTCCAAACCTGCAGCACTTCTTTTTCCTCGGTGAATTTGATAAAAGTGCTTTTCAACCTGATAAACGCAGGGTGCATTAAGACAGTGCGTGCACAGCTGCACATGAAAGGCATCACAATTTATCTCAAAAGAACGGCATTCAGTTTGCTGATTTTCCTAACCAGCAAACTCCTGTCTGGTCTGAAGCATTATAAGAGAGCTCTTCCAGAAAAAAAAACCCAAGAGTGATTAATATTTAATTCCCAATGCTTTCCATCCCTGTTACACAGTTTCTTTGTAGAGAGGCAGTTCTGAATGCCTGAGCAGAAGGGGCAGCCTGTTAAATCCTTTTTAGGCTGTTACAACCTTAAAATGTGCCGCTTCGGTTGCCAGAATAGAGGCAAGACCCGTTACTAGAAGCCTCAGGGAGGTGACTTTTCGTCTATGCAAGGGAAATCTTTCTGCTGCTTGTGACAGATGAACTGATAAGTGGCTGGATGGGGACTGCGAGCAACAGCAATGGAAGGTGGACGCTTGCCATGCCAATATATCTCAGAGACCAGATGGAGTTTTTACTGAGCAAAATGTATATTTTATTGCTCCCTAGGAGTGGATCAAATAAGTTCAGCGATAATCTGGTTTTCGTATAACAGGAGGAAGCTTTCACGGCCACTTTGGAAGGCAGTGCCTTAAAAGACTTTTTTACAGCAGGTAACTCGCCAGCTGACAACTGGGCAGAAGGTGGCTTACAGACTATTTCTTTGGTCCTCTGCTGTCACCTGCAGAAACGGCTCACCTGTGGCACATAGAGTAAATCGTATGGAAGTGCAGAGCAATCCAGTAAAAGGGTGTGAGGCTCGGCACCCAGCTGCGGCGCCTGCTCCACTGCAAGGTGTTCCCTCACATTCAACATAGTGCTGAGACCCTCTTTGCAAAGGGAAACACAGAGCAGGGACCAAAGCATGCTCTGCAGTGGGACAAGGAGGTATTCAAGAGAAAAGAAGGGGAGAGTAGGGATGCAAAGGTTAGGGGTGCTAGCCTGAGGGAGTGGGATGTATAATTAAAGAATGTGGAAGGTAAGAGGAATGTCCTGGAGTCCTTATTTGGGGGGGGGGGGGGGTACCTGAAGAGGGATTTTAGCCCTCCTCTCC
>JANZLQ010000060.1:1121344-1145487 GCA_026212715.1 Elanus axillaris
CCCCGATTTTGGAGTGGAGGGGAATTACTCAGTTTCATACAGCTGAAAATAAGGTGTATGGTGGGAGTTAGTTTTACATAATTATGTATACTATATATCAGTTCTTTAAAGCTTTTTAGAACATCTGTAAAAAAGAAAGTAATCATAGCTATGGTCTAGCAGACTAATACTAACATTCAAATAAACCACTCTTCTGAACAGAATTGTACAGTTAATGAGGAGCTTTGTTGAAATAGAAGAACTTACTCTTTTAGTGTATTTACTGCAATATGTATTTAAGACATCATTGATAGAAGCACTGATCTTCAAGTTGGTCCCGTGTTAGGTGAACGGTTTAATTCTCTGCAGGTGTAATTTTTAAAATACTTTTTTCTTCTAAATTTCTGTAGTCTTTTGAAACAGTAATTTGAATATGTAGCCTTCTGAATATGCAGTTGTTTTAATACGTAGCTTGACGTGTAGCTTTGCGTCAGAGATCTGTAGTTGTATTGTAGCTAAATAGTATCTTTGCGTGATATTTGTAATGTTTGCACCTAGCGTGTTGGATTATAGTTTTGCAGAAAGACTTTCATTGTGCTTTGTAATCACCTGCGGAAATAAAAAAGCAGTGAGATAGGCCCTAATTCTACTAAGAGGTGGAAGTCTTTAAGGGGAAGCAAAAAATAAGGTAGGGTGTATGTTTAAAATGTGGTTTTAGTTGCTCTGTGTCTGGATGTGTTTAGTCCTTACTAAGTGTACCTATTTCAGTTGAGCTTTATTATGGAAGTGATTTTAGGCTGAACTAAGAAGATATTTCTAGTTACAAAATGTTGATGTAACTATTCTGGGCTGTTGTTTCTTTCTGTACCTGAGCCGTAAATTAGGACTGTGAGCAGTCAGTGGGAATATTCTCTGCATCAGACCCTAAATTCATTTTTAAAATGATCACCTTCCCTAGTTGCTCACTGTTTTAAAAGCCTTTAGGCGATGAAGCATTTGGTTTTTAGAAGTATGTCACTTTATCTATCTTTGAGTGAATTTATTAGCGTTTATGAGTGCTTAAAAGAAATGCTGATGGTAGTTTAAGCAAGAACATACTTTAAAGTAACACTTATTTTCTTCTTTTCAGTTATAGAGAGATCTTTTTCACTGCACAGAACACACTCTCTAAAGGATATGGAGAATATTTTTCAACTGGTGCGCAATGTTATCCCTCCTCTAACAGGGAAAAGGCATAAAGGTCAAGATGGACGTATAGGCATTGTTGGAGGATGTCAAGAGTAAGTTAAACAGAAATTTGGGAATGGCATCTCTTAAAGTGGGAATAGAATTATTTTCTTACTACATGGGTTTTGTTTTGATAAACTGTGGCGCTTACCAGATTCTCTCAATACCTCGTTTTATGTTCTGGAGTAAAAGAAATAGCATGATTCAGGGAAAAAAGAGATAGAGCATAAATCAGTTAAATGCTGTACTGACCTAGAAATAAAACGGGCTCTATTCTTTTCTTGGTCACGTTCAGTAATCTGCACAACACTTTGAATGAGGCACTACACCTTCCTGGTTTTCATTTTCCTCTTTTGAAATAGAGGTGGGATCTTCCTCCTGTAAGAGAGATCTGCTCTTGGACATCTGCTATTAATAAGTATTCTATAAAGAGCAAAAAGGTGCTGTCTTATAGCTGGGTTGATTAGCCAGGACTTAGTTTTCCTGTTGGTCTAATGGGCTTGGGTTCTCGCCTCTTGGCAGAAGGCAGCACCTCTGGAGGGTGATTCTGTCCATATCTCCAGTCTTCATAAAGAGAATTTAGGGCAACTAGAATTACAGTTTAGGCACTTTAGTCAAGCATCTAAAACCAGATGGGATCTGGTCCGGGTCGCAGATCCTCGACTTGTCCTGCAAGCAGTGCTTGACCCTTGTTTTGTTTGCCTCTAATACTTTTAAGCTGGGGTTGTCTGAGAAGAGTTTGCTTTTTTATGGCATGGTCATTATAAGTATTTCTGTGAAAGGATCAGGTGGCTAAGGTAAAATCCTGCACCTTGGAAATCAAAGCAAGATTTGAGATTGGCTTCAGTATAGCAAGATTTTATCTGTCTTTTGCAGCAAATGAAAGAGAAAGTGGGGGGAGGGGGGGTTGCAGTTTGCTCTTGAATTTGGGACTTCATTATGGCAGGCTGATTTCCAGATTATCTAATCTCACGACTGTTGTTTTCTAACCTAAATTGTGTTTCATTCTAGATACACTGGAGCACCGTATTTTGCTGCAATTACAGCTCTCAAAGTGGTACGTGTTCTTCTATACCTATCCAAAATGAACTTTTCATCATTTATATTGGCCAAGTGCCATTTTTTAAAAGCATTCATTCCGTGCTGCACATGAGATTTGAATTCTAAAAGGTCTTCTGTTTGACAAAGAAAATACTTAGTTCTGGATTTGTAGACATACCTTGTAAATATGTGTCATTTGCTGTGTTTTCTGTAAACATTTTCTCTGTATAAGGTAAAGTTAGACATAATGTCAAAAAATTGAAGACTTAGAGGGAGAATTGTTTATCAGAGGCTTGGATAGGAAATTTCAAAACTTCATGAAATATTTTCTCCAAAAGTGAGCAATACAATAAATCTAGATTAATGTTTAAAGTTACGTTTTCAGTGCCTGCAGTCTGTTCTTCAGAATTTTTTTCTGGGCCTGATAAGTGTGTTGAATGAAGTAACTTCCTTTCAAAACTTAAAGCTTTAGGCTAGTAAAATTCTTATGTGCTGTAAGCCTAAAGATTGTTCATTGAATTTAATGTAATTTTTAATAGCACATTTTATTTACATTATAATCTCTAGCAGAAGTATTTTCTAAGCTTTTTTTTTTCCTAGAAGTGTGAACTTCCTTACTGTAGTGACATATTAACTGGCTAAAAATACATTTACTGCAGACTACATAAATACAGTTGTGATTACTCAAATGTAAACAAATCATGCTTACATAGTAAGTACACTTTTCAGTACTCTATATAATGCGTCAGTACTTTCAGTTCATGGGTGTATGTTCTTCTTTTTGAAGATTTGTTTCAATCGGTAGGTAGCTGATCCAGGTATTTCCACACACCACCACCACCTCCCCGCCCAGGATGCAGTCCCTCAAGGATTTAAAACTGAAATGATACTATTTAATGATATTACATAAGATAATAAGGCCACTCAGCTTTCTGTTCTCAAAGTGCAAATACAGTAGCGTACTAGGAGGTCCCCTATTGAAGTCGCTTGGTCTCAGATCATTCCATCTGCACATAAAGAGTCATAGGATCAAATCTCTGCGTTGCTTAGTAGCTTGAAATGTTAAATGCGTAGTGGTAAAGCAGAGGAGACGTTTTCTTAACCTTGGGAAATTTCAATATGCAAGACGGATAGATCAGGCTTTCTGGTCACTGCTAACATAATTTTTATGTGGATGTCTGATTTTTGTAATTGATAACAGAAGCTGGAGGCTAAATTTGTCAGCTTTAATGTTTATTTAACTTAAGGTGTGTTGTTGAAATTGTGCCAGCCTTTATCTGATACGGATTTGGCCCATTGAGTAAAAATGGTAGGGCTGGAAATGTACTCAACGATTGCCATAGCTATATTTTGCCAGTATATTACAGTATTAGTTTTCCTCTCTAATGTAGCTTGTCTCTTGTTCAGCTGTGTTCTTTTGCTGTTCTTCTTACTTACATGTGACATTTCATTCTTTGCTCATCTGCAAATGAGAAACATTTCTCAAGTGAGTAAATGTTCAAGATCTGTGTTTTTAGTCATCCTCTTGTTGAGAAACATAAAAAAAATTATATTGGAAGTTAGATACAAAAAATTTTTCTCCAAAACATTGAGTGGTAGCCTAAACCAAAATAGAAAAAATAATAAGGTTTGCTTTAACTACTGAGAAGTAAGAATGCAGGTGAATTAATCACTGAGTAAACTTTGGAATGATAAAGTTGTTATTAAGTATAAATTTGATAATTCTGTTTGCAAATTTTCTTTTTTAGGGTGCAGATTTATCCCATGTGTTTTGTACCAAAGACGCAGCAACAGTAATCAAATCATATAGTCCAGAGCTGATTGTTCATCCAGTTCTGTAAGTGACTTATCTTTTGTTTAAATGAGCAAGACAGGATTACTAGTTCGAACGTTTCGGTCTGACATTTGATTAGTTCACGTTACTTCTTTTTCTGAGTTACGGGATGGGTGAGCTGGAGATTACAAAAACTCCTTGGTTTGTCCTTTCATTAGAAACATTTAGATATTTAATATAGAACAGTCAGTTGTGAATTTTTTTTTGTTACTGTCAAAGTACAATTTTTAAAAAAGCAAAGATCTTGCTTGCTGCTACTTGCTGACATGTGTTCTGTGATTGTAATGCATTTAGCTGTGAACAGTAGCAAAATCCAGAACTAAGAATCACTACAAGTCAGCATTTTAGAATCTGCATTTGAAAGGCAAATAGAGTTATGTTCTCTTGCTTCTTCAGTCCTAATAGTATTTAACAGTAGCGTATCTTTTTTCCTGTCACTGCTGTGTATATAGTCATTTATGCAAAATTCCTGAGCAAGAGGGATGCCGATTCTCGTTTTTCTCCATAAACGTGTTGCATTAGATACACACCTATTCCTGGGAACCAGTGGATGTTCTAAAATGATCTAAAATACAGGTTTGATTAAACTTTTCATCATCTTCTTAATAAGCAACTGTCCTAATAGGGAAGATCAGCGTGTGCTTCCCTGAATTTGTGTTCTGAAATATGTTACTGATTGGTGAACTTTTGCGGGATAAATGATTTCAAGTAGGTGTTGTGGTGGTTTACAATGAGCACTGCAAATGAGAATTAACATGTGTGTCTTAGGTATATGTCTCTGAGCTTAGCTTGCACCAGTGCGTGTCAAAGTCTGTTGGTGTACATAGCAAAGCTGTGATTAAGCTAGAAAAAACGTAATTTAAAATCGTGTTTGTCAGATATTGCTGTCAGGAAGGATTTATGACAGTAGAAATATTTTGGTGTCTGAGAAGAAGAATATGATCTCCCTTACAGGGATGCCTGTGGTTGGAAGCCATAAGTTTATTACATTCTAAAGGTGGGTTTCATTCCTGTTAGTGTAGAGAGGTGCTTAGAAAGAATCAGTTAGATACCAAGGGTTGGTTTTTGTCAGGGTGGGTTGTTTTTGTTTTTTTTTTTTTTCCCCAAAGATAGAAGAAACACATGACTTTGTGGATTTTAGACAGGGGAAAAAATGATGTTTGAAAGCAAGGGAAGATAGAAGGGTGGGGTTTTTACCAGTCCAACTGCATTAGCCTCTAAAATCCAAAAGGCACATCTTCAGTTGATGTTCTGTCTGGTATCGTACAATAGCCAACGAGATGGAGAATCTTAATGGCAGTATTAGGTTGTAACTTAGGTTGTTTTGATGGATGACACTCGGGATACAGCATATGGTTGTCTTGTATGGGAAAGAGTTGACTTTGCTTTGGGAGAAGCATTTTTCATATACACAGGGTTCTTGATGTCTGTGGTAATGGAAAAGGTTAATAGGGGAAACAGAAGCAGCACAGAGAAAAAGGGAGGTGACAGTGTGTAAACAGTAAAATTCCTGTTCATGGAGGACCAGACTGTGTCTACTAAATAAGGGTATTTTTTATATATAAAAAGATTCTCAGTGTCTTCTGTGGAATTCAGATCTCTACGAAAACTCCGATCTTTCTATTTGCAAAGAGAACTTTTGATTTTAACCTTAAGCTCTGTCTATAAATTCCTCCAGATGTACAAAGTACAGTGAATCTAGAAATTTTCATATCCGTACAGGTTTAAGTCTGAAACTCAATGTTTAATACTTTTATTAAAACTCTGATTAATTTCACCCAGACAGCTGGCTAATTGCATGAAGCAATGGATCTGTAAATATTGTTTAGGTGACATTCCGAATGGAAAAAATGCAAATATCAGAATGTTCTGATTTTGTTTTAAAAAATTTTTCTGCTTCATTTGAGGAAAAGAGAAAACAGTCTTTTCTGGTAAGAAAGGAAAAAATCTTGACTGACTCTATTGAGCCCAGGTTTTATTCAAATTTACACAAACAGCCTATTTTTCTCGTAAGGTCCTTTGTCTTCAGTGTCACACTTTTCATATGATCTTTTATATGTTGTGGAGCCATTCCGAGTCCTGCAGCCACGGCCGGCCGCTCTTGATTCAGAGCCTGATCTCTTAAACAGTCTTTGTACTTTCTCCCGGGCCGCGCTTCACGCATGGAAGAACCTTCGGGTAAAACCCACCAAGCAGCTACGTCATTGTTTTCTTTTGTGTCTCTCCTTAAAACTTCGCTTTGTTATGATTTCTCCGTGACCCTTCAGAGTAACTAGGTAGCTGTTGTACCACTCTCTTATTATGCTAATCATAATTATGGCCCCCGTGTATTCCTCAATTCACTGAGTGAGCAGCTTGGCGTTTCGCCAGGGTTCAGCTGCCATTTTGTACTGCCAGGAGTCTGACATTTTATCACCTCCTCTGCGACTTGGCTGCTGCTACCTTTCCCTACTGCCTTCACCTCACAGGGGATCACCTCAAGGGAAGAACATGCTCTTCTTTTGCTGCTGCCCCTGAACGCGAGGGCTCTTCTGGCTCGTTAGAGCTGCTGCCACAGATCTTTGACGGCATGACTAGCGGAGGTATGCGAGAGCTAGAAGTTGAACTGTGGCGTTTCAGGTCCTTGGCAAATGTCTGTCACTTCAAGGATGCGAGGAATGTTATGCGAGAACGATTGAGTAGGATTGCAGAAGGAGGGTTATGAAAGCGGGCATCCATCTCGCAGCATTGCCAGGGCAATTCCCTGTGGCCCCAGCCGCAGACCATCCCGGGATTCCTTTTGGTGTAACATCCCATGCTGGGACACCCATAACGCAACTTTCTTTGTGGTTTTTGTCTCGTGACTTCATTCCTTGTTCCTGTGACTGAAGGGAAGAGAGCTGGGACTGCACATGGCAGCCTGGGATCTGGAAAGACGAAGCTTCCACACCTGGCTCTGTGCGTCTTCACCACCTGATCTGAAGAATGATAGCTGGGTGTCTAGGGGCTATGAATTGTCAGTATTATCTTATCAATAGCAGCTTTTCCTTTTTATTCAGGGATTTTGTCAAACGCACTATAGCCCCTTCCACAGTGACTTTTTTGAATGAAAGTATTAATGAAAAACTGACCAGCAACCAGTTCGGTGTTTTTGCTGACTGACTTTTTGCTTTCCTGTGGAGAAGTGAAAAGCGTGTATTGCTGAAGTTGGGGTCTTTTGAGTAGAGGAGTATACTGAGTATCGGTCACAACTACCTTGCTCTTGTCACCACTACCCCCGGTTTGTGCTACATTTTTCTGTTTTCTCAGCTAATGTATTCCTACTGTAAACTCCACACAAATACAGTCAAGATAAAACTTAGCTTTTGCATTCTATTAAGTTTTATTGCAGGCGTTTTCTGTGTAGATTTCTGCTGTACATACTTGCTTGCATTAGTGTTGGGAACTTTCTAGAGAACAGTTATAAGGAGCTTTTTAGTATTCCTCATGTTAATTCCCTGGCTGAGGGCAGGTTGAATAGACTTCTTGGATACCTGTATAGGGTTAGCTTATCCCATCTTGATAGGTGAATGATCACAGAGTTAAATGAGCTACATGACCCCAGCTGGTTACATTTTAAAAGAAGAGAGAATATCTATTGAGTTACATTCCCCTCTTGCGGGAACTTTGTCTTAATCTTACAGAGTTTTTCTTTCTCTTTAGGCCAGGAAAGATCGAGATGACTACTGAGTAGCCCACTTGTAACCTGGTTGTCGGACAGTTTGTAAAGTCAGCACTCGATACACTCCTTGATCTCCAGAGTTTTATCTGAGAAGTAGAGTGAGATGTCAGGTCATTAATTTCTTGTGGTCCTGAAGATGTCACGTAATTTCTCCATTATCTCCAAAAAAGTCACCCTTGAACTAGGTGGGGATTTAGAACTAGTGCCTTCCTCTCAGCTGGTTGTATCTGTGGGTCTGTATGGACTAGGAAAGATTGCCAGAATTAGTGAAGGTCTTACAGTTAATTGCAGAGTTCAAGTTTTGGTTTGGATTTTGAACAAGATTATTCTTTTCGGTTTGAAATACAAATAATTAGGGAGAAAACTCTTATGAAGCTGGCCTATGTGTTGAGGCCAGTTACCATTAATGAAGAAGCTTAGCTTAGATCAGGGTTGCTGGAACGTATTTTACCTAGTTTCACTGGATTTTGTCTACGTTTTGATGATTTGAAAAAAATCAAGAAAGCGAGTCATGGGTAGCAAGCTCCTGATGAGTTATTTCAGCACTTTTAACCAGTGCCAAGTCTCTTAAAGAAAGCCCAGGAACAGTCTTAAGATTTTTGGCCCTTTGTAATTCATTATGTGGAGAGTGGATTCAAAAAAACATTGGTCCTTTGTGGGAGGAAGCTCATATCTTTTAGTTGTGTTAGCTAAGGATAGCTATTAAACACTTCTTCTGTGTAATGTGGGACTAACCTCTCTTTTGAATCAGCTGCGGGAAGAAGTCCAAGAATCCTTGTCACCAGGGAAAGTCAAGGAGAAAGCACAGATTGCTCCAATTACCAAAAAGATGCCTCCCAAGTGACTTGGCTGCTGGATCCCTATTATACCTGCAGAGAAGATGCAGGCATAAACTTTGTGGTTTTCTCCCAAACTTCATTTAGACAGCAGCCTAGATAGCAATCACATGAGAAAGTTTGGGGGTGGTTTTTTTCCTGAGTACTTAGGGAGAGATAAAGGTCAGTTTCTATGTGCTGATTCAGAGACGTATACTTAAACTGTTTCTAATCCTGTTGTGCAGTGCCATGGACAGAACTTGCTTGTGGACCTGTTTCCTGTGTCCACCTTTCTTGGCAAAAAGCTGCTGCTTCTTTGCTGTATGCTGCAGAGTGAATAAAAGATGGGAGGTGTGCTCAGCCAATACTATAGTCCCTTTCATCCCAATTGTTGCAGAGGTCCTTATCCCACGCGATAATAACAGAGGTTTTGCTACCTCCTCAAAATGCAAGAAGTAGCCAAAGATTTTTAGCGTCACTGCAGAGAGTGCTGCTGTTCTTGCTGCTTTCTGAAACGTCAGAAAGAGACGTATATGTGTGTAGGAGTGTTTTGCTCCAGTTAGATCATGGCCAAATTAGTCCTGAACACTTGCCATACTGCTGTGATTTGACAACAGGATTAGATGTCTTTGGTATTTAATCTTTCTTGAGTTTGAGTGAAGGCAGGCATGCCTGGGATGTGCTTTTGCATTTTTTTTATTATTATTATTTGAAGGTTTTAGGATCTCATTCTTTTTTTCCAGCTGACAATCAGCAAAGCAGGTGTTCAGACTGAGACTTGTTCTGTCGTCCCACATATCCACAGCTGATTTTAGGTACTCTAGCCTTCTGGGTATTGATTCAACTATCATCTGTGCATTAAGAGTTGAATGTAAACTAGAGAGGGATACTGATGTAATAAAAGCTTGTCACCTTACTGGTTTTAACATTTTTTTAAAAAGTGCATTAGTTTTTCTGGGGACACTTTAAGTCTCTTTCAGTATGAGGGAAATTACATTGTCATCTCAACTTTATTCTGTCACTTTTAAAGTCACAGGTTTTGTTTGATTGCAGCCCATTTGGAAGAATACTTGACAGATTCTACTTATCAAGTCACTTCACAGAATTATTAATAGGTCAGAACTGCTTCCCTGAACTCTGAAAATACGGGGTCAAGACAGTTACTATATTTTGGAGGGGATTGTCATAACATGCATTGGTAGTGTGATTGAGATCAAAACTTACTACACCTGCTTTAAATGTTTGGATATATCTAAATGCACGTCATAAAATGATTGTGTTGGTACCTGTGGTATCTTTACAAGGCTAGGTAAGGTTGACCTTGAGTGCTGTTGTCATGTCTGTGTGAGAAATCTCAGAAAATAGCCAAGCAATAGCTTCTTCTCCTTTGGGGCTCTTTCTCACAGGATGCAAGAGGCTCTGCTCTGCGTAAGAGAGGTGACCCCATTTGTATAATGCGTTTGGGTTCATTATTAAAGAGGTCGGTTTTGGCTCTGATGCTTGTAGTGTGTTGACAACCCAATTCCTAGTGAAACAGAAGGTCTGGTATCTAAATGAGAGTTGGGTGTCCAGGTAGGAGCTGTGGAAAACGTTTTGGGTTTTGTTGTCACTATTAGGATATAAGAAAATATGATACAGTAAATGTGGCATTTTTTTCTAAATCCATACCTCAGTAGGTAACTTACGCTCTCACTGTCTTGAAGGTCGAATATGGAGCGAGTAAAGACTGTGGTATCTGCACGTTAAGAGCAGTCTCTTCCTATGAGCTTGTGACACCAGTGCTTCCCCCTGGATGATGGGTTGCTGTTCTTACTGCTGTGTTGCTAATATTCAGATGAAGCCTACCAGGTTCACTTCTGGTGTCTAAATTAACTTAGTCAATGGATGAAAAGGAAGACTTGATTTGAATAGTATTTAGTCCCTCTCTCATTAGGGTCTTTGTTTTACTGGTGTTGGCTTCACTGTCATTTAATCAGATCGTAGCAGAAAAATAGGTATTGTCTACCCAGCATTTGCAGATCAAACGCTATTGAAAGATGTTTCAACAGCCTGGTAGGTGAAAATGACCATTTTGTCTTCTAAACTTGGGGGGACCCACACATGCATTTTAATATACTAATCTTAATATATTAAATGTATCTCTTTTTGGTCTCTAATTGCATCCAGCCAACTTCATGCCACTTGCATTGTCACTGAGCTTTGCCCTACCCGATTGAGGTGATTGGTGAGAGACCCATGAGTTGATAATGGGATCAATGAACTTTTCTAGAATAAGGTGTTATTTCCAGTTCTGTTCACGGGGCTGAAAGAGGTTGCCTCAAGCCTTTGGGCTTCTGGAAATTTGGAGTTAATTTATAGGAATGATGATTTAAACACTGACAAATAATAGCTACTCTCAGAATGTAGAATTAGGCTAATTTTATGCTCAAACATTTTTTGCACTGTTTGGTTTTGCCTTTAATTCCTCTGACCTAACCTTTCCAGAATAATCTCTCTCCCTATCTTATTTACCCAGTTTCCCATAATGACCTCACCCAAGGTTTACCACAATAGTTAATAATTAACTTTCTGAGATAACTACTTAAATTCTAGAGCTATGCATTATGTCCCATCTTTCGCTCTTTTGATGTACTGTATAACAAGACAGGATCTAAATGTCAGCAGGTCTAACATTTGATCCACGTTAATATAATTACCTGCAGTGCTTGGACAAACAAAAGCAAAACTCTTTCATCCTCAGATCAGAGGCTTTTTCCATCTTTGAAGATAAGACTCTAGGTTGGCTTTTGAAACTGCCCACTTAAAGTGGCTTCATCTGAGTTTACGTAACAGACTTTTGCAATGTTACGTTTTAATGCATTTGGAGTTGCCTCAGTCACACCAAGTGTGCACAGATAATGAGCAGAAGTTGAAAAATACACTCTCCGGCGAGGAGCCGTATAGTTGATCAGGTGACAGCAGTCTTGCTTGAGTCCCATGTCCTTTTCTAGCAGGAGGTCCCACTGATTGGCGTTTTGTGACATCCAAACCACATCTCTGATTACTAAGGTGGTTCCAGCTCTGCCTAAAGCACATGCGAAGAGCTGCGGTCCTGCTGCCTCCTGTCTGCGCTGCCATTCATGCTTATCTGCTATTTCTGTAGCTCCCCGTGACACCCATGCTGACTTCGCTTCACGTTTTCTTGTTTCCATGTAAAATTTGACAAGGCTGCACCTTATCGCTGTTGTTCCTTTCCCTCTTCTAGAAAGCAACGACGCTAACCGTCATTCATCCTGAATGAGGAAAGCTGCTGTGTTTAGAGCTTTCTGTAATAATTTAAAGCTATTGCCTTGGTGGCTTTTGATCATTTCGTGAAAGCTAGTCTTTGAATATAATGCAGGGTACACCAAAACTTTCTTTTTTTGGAGTGCTGGGGATGGGAGTTGTGTTTCAGGCCCTAGCTGTCAAGTGTCCTCCCACTCTGGGCAGTGACCAGCCTAGAGTAGACTTTCAAGCAGATGGCACCTGTCAAGTATCTGTTACAAACTGCTCTGGAAGATGTTTACAAACTGTGGGTGATATTAGGGCGGTAGCTAACATCTTTTTTCAGGCTCTTAGTTGGTTTTGGAAAGGTTATTACATCAAGCTTTCACCAAGATGAAGATCTACAGAACTGTGGTTCATGTCAGTTTTTACTGTGTGATAGTGAAATACAGAAGAGTCCTGAAGAGCAAAAAGCTTGACTTAAAGTTTTTTGGTTTCTCTGTGAGCTTTTCAAAACTGAAAGTAGTATAAGAGACTCTGATGTTGTGCACTGAGAGGCAACAGTCGGACTACGCAGCACTGAATCCAGCAATTCCTGCCATAAGTACCGTAACCAAACCAGTGCTGTTCCTGCATGCAAAAATAACTGAGGTGGCAAGACAGCAGGAATTTTTTCAGGGTGTATTGATTTTAATTTGGCAGAAGTTATCTAAAGCTACCAATAATTCACAAAGAAAATTTGTCCTCACTATTTAATAGACTCGGTGCTGCTTAATTTGAAGAATCTTTGTAGATTTTGCCATGGAAAGCACTTCTCTCAGTATGTTCTGGAGGCAGAGAAAAGAGCAAAAAGTTAAACAGGCAAGATGCTGAACACTATACCTTGGCCCTCTCTACACAGGGCTTCAAGGAAAGCAAATGATAAAGCTGTAATGTTTCTCCTCCCATGAGACTGCAGTCTTCTCAGCCTCTGTTGAGCGAAGCTTTGTCCCTCTCTTCCACCTCTCACTGATAGCCAAGGAAAGTTGGATCAGGTAAACATCTGGGGGGTCCTTTTTCATAGTGTGCCCCCCATGAGACTCTCTGTATGCTTGTTTATTTGTTTAGATCTGCTTTGACTAACGGATGATACGTAAAGTTGATTGAATGATTGTTGACATTAGCTTTAGACTCTTCCTTACCTACTGAACTTCACAGGAGTGAGACAAGTTATAGAAGCTTCTTCCGTTTTCGTTATTAATGATTCTGTTGTCTTGCAGTTGTTATTTACGTGTTTATCCTGTGATAGCTCTTTTCTGTATGCAGTCAGAGCTTTTTATCAGTTGCTTTCCAGACAAGCTAAGACTCTGAGGAAACTTTTAGATTTTGGAGGGATGTTGTTTGGTCGCTCAGCTGAAGAACAGTGAGCTGTCGGAGTCTATAGACTTTCATCAGAATGGAATCTGATAACATGTGACATAACATGTAGTGGTTAGCTGAAAGTTAAG
This sequence comes from Elanus axillaris, assembly GCA_026212715.1. Lineage (NCBI taxonomy): Eukaryota > Metazoa > Chordata > Aves > Accipitriformes > Accipitridae > Elanus > Elanus axillaris. The sequence continues at coordinate 1,134,671 of JANZLQ010000060.1, forward strand.
CAGCTATTTGAAGATCTATTCATTCCCTTCAAATCTACAGCTGTGGTCTGTCACCAGAATCCTTAATTGCGCACATCTGCACAATGGTACTGTAGTTCATTCTCCATGTTTGCAGGTATTACTGCTTGGATTCAGCTTCCCAAATTATTCCTGTTCTGTATATCCATGGTGCTGAGTTTGTATTTTAAAGTTATGGGAAAGCCAGACTGTTTCCCAGTCTCTCTCCCCATCAACTTTCAAAAAAGCTTGCCTTATTTTGGGAAATCAAAGTCTCTCTCAAAGGTTTTTACCTTTTCAGAAATTCAAATGCTGTTTTCTTGTGGCCTTGCAAGAGATTTTCTGACTCCACTTTATATTAATACTAGCTTTGTGCTTTAGAGGAGGGGTATTGCATTTGTGATTCCTGTTTTGGAAGAAAGCCAAGTCGCGTATCATATGGCTCTGCACCTCTAAAGGCAGTACTGATTCTTGCTTACTTGATCCCGTTCTGTCAAAGCCTGAAGACTGCATCTCTTTTGATCAAGGGGATGCCTTCTTCATACCTCATACCTTTCTAGATACTTCTTTAAAAAAAAAAAAATACAGTGCTAATTTCAATGTGCACACATGTCTTGGGCAGCGGAGGTGATAATTAAATGGAGAGGTTTGAAATCAGTTTAGTAATCGGGCAGAGAAATTGGCATGAAAGGACAAAGGAAGTTAACAATGTTATTTGTGTGAGCATAGTACACAGCAAACAGCTGAGGACCTGACCTGCACTCTGTGCTGGTGCCTCCAAAGTGTCTGGGTTTGGGGTTTTTTTTCTGGTTTTGATCCACAGGCAAACAAGAACACACTTTGGCTTTTACTACAGTGGTAAACTAAACACTGTCAGTGAATGTTTATTCCCAGGTACCCGAACGTGATTATCTGTGCTGGCAAATTATCCCGGGGATCCTCAGCAAGGTTTTTGGCCTGTGCCAGCTAGCCTCTCCCAACAGCTGCCACGGGTGAGGAGCTGCCGTGGGCCAGGGACTGTCCCTGACAGGCACCTGGAGCGTTACCTGCTCCGATGCCTGAGGGTGTGGAAGGAGAACTCTAAAATGTGGTGTATAGAGCGTAGCTGTTAAGAGCTAGAAGAGTTTCTGTCTTTGTGCTAAATCCCCTGGTCAGGAACATTTCAGGTGACATGACTTCCTGAAGGAAGTTACACGTTGATCATTTGTACCCCATCAGCTTTAAAATGCTGCTGCTTTGATGTCCATGTGTGGGAATAAACCGCGAGGTGACATGATAGCCATTCAGCTTCTCAGAGGAGCTGCAGGTGCAGGGTATTTTTGTAAGGCGTCCTTAGCCGCATAGCCACAGCCGTTGTGAACATCCAGTATCTTAAAATGAAGTTGGCATGATGCTTCTCTGAGGCAGTATTTGTTCTGCTTTCTTTATGAAGAATCAAAATCCATCAGTTATTTTACAGCATGTTTTTATAGCTGATTTTGCAATGTAATAGTCATTATCACCATCTTAAATCTCTTGGCCCTTCATATGCCTTGGGTTGCTTCTTAATGTAAAGTTGCAAAGGAGTTATGTGAACGTAATGTTTGTAAAATGCTTTGAAGATGAAAAGCTTTACAGTAGGCTTTTATTATTACCAGAGGCAAAGTGAGCGGGAGTGGCTTAATGTTGGACTGTTCATTTCCCAAGAGATGGCTTTGTTTTGAAGAGTGCACATTATCAGTTGGGTTGGAGACAAAATTATCTTATTTCAATCTGAATACAAATAAATTGGCAAACTTTCTACCTTGAGATTATTTGCGTGAGACATTTGTAAAAGAGCAGAGCAGTTACAGTACTATCTATGGCTCTGTTCTTAGCTTACGTTTAATGGAACATTAATGTGTTTGGCTTCTACTATCCAAAGGTATTTTGAATCCAATCCATTCGAGCATCCTCATATATATATATATATATATGTATCAGTATTCTTATAAGATATACATATATGTATACTTATTTGAGAAATGTATGTATTTGAGATATATATTGCTCTTCTAGAGATAAAATCAGTTTCAGCATGTAAATTAAAAAGTGGTCTGCGTTCAGAAACGGTGATGTTTCATTAGAGTTTCGTTCACAGGCTGTTTTTCACATGTTCAATCTACCATATACAGAAGAACTGGATTTTTTTTAATGGTGCTTTAAATATTTCTTGAATAATTTTGATTTTCAGCCTGTATCTACGTCATAAACTGATAGGTGGTTGTACAGGCACAAAAAAAAAAAAAAGTGAGCTGTTTGGCAATTCTCAAGCTACTGCTGTTTCCTTGTGAGTTGGCGGAGAAGGGAGGGAGCTGCGTCCTTCAGAGGGAAATTCAACGTCAGCTTGTGAAGCAGGGGGCTGCTTCAGGGCCACCGCTCTCCTCACGTGGTTCCTCGTCTCCCTCGCCCTTGCAGCGGGTCATCGCTCCCACCCAGCAGCCGTGTTTTGACAGAGCTGTTCTGTGGTGCCAGCGCAGGGCATCTTTGGGGAGCCGGGGGTTTCTGAAGCGGCCATTGTCGGCGGAGGGGCGGCTGGGCCGTGGCCAGGCGCGAGGCCTTGCATCCCTGCGGCCTTCAGCCAGCCGCCTCGCGCCGTGCAGCTGCAGAAGCTTTGGGCTCCTGCCTGGCACTTGCAGAAATCGTCGTGGAATTTGCTGATTCTGCCAGACGCGAGCTAAACACTTGTTCCCAAGTGGTGCGTCCCATCAGTACAGCTGTTGGTTATGAAAAACATGCAAGGGCTTTCATCTGTAATAATAGAGCTTTGTTGAAGTATTTCAAGCTCAAAATTTTCTGAGGAATACGATGAAACGGTACCTCCTTGCTTAGCCTGTAGGGAGCTTTATTCCCCCATGCTTCGGTTAAAATGTTCATTTACTGTTGTCACTTATGTCAGAGGTGGGGCGGGAGGGAGGCTCCATTTTCCCTCGGTACTGTCAGTAAGGATTAGCTGACATTGTTGGGCAGTGCTTTCAAAGTATTCTGACCTATTTACACAACAAAACTGATCAGAACAAAATAAACAGTTCTGGTCAGCGGCTGAATGCTGTATTGTGGCAGCTATATTTGGCAGTGAATTTTCTCGTCATTTTTCCAATGTAGACAAAACCTGAATGCTACAGAAATCTTAAGCATTACAAGCAGATAATACCCTTACTGAATAGCTTGATTCTCCTCCTTTGGGGAAAGGGGACGGTTTGGCCGTAATTCAGTTGGAACAAATGCTTATGAAGCAACTGACAAAAAAGCGTATGAGTAGATTTCTCATTTTGCCATGCAGGGTAATAAATAATTGCATCGTTTCCAGCAAGCCACAATATATACCTGCAAGATGGTGGATCTCTCTCCAAGGTGTAATCTCTGCAAAGAAGCATTAAATGGGGAATGTGACAGACTGTAAGAATTGTTGGTTTCCTGCTTGGGTTTTATTTTGTAACAACCGTAGCGGATACTTGCAATTACCTCCTCCTTTTTATGTGGTATCCCCTAAGGAATGAATTGAGAGAAATGTTTCATTTTAGCTGTTCGGACAACCATTCTGTATTTCCTGGATCACAGATTTTTAGTAGTTTGGAGGATGAAATTGCCTGACACTCAAGATAGGAGATACTTCTTTCCATCTTGAATCTTCAGCTCAACATTCTGAGAACAATAAAGTGAAGCCTTTTTAAACTTGTCTTTTTTTTTTTTTTTTTTCCCCAATTCCATTTAGTGATAGTCCCAATGCTGTCCATGAGGTGGAGAAGTGGTTACCACGACTGCACTCAGTTGTCATAGGACCTGGCTTAGGTAGAGATGAAATTCTACTTGAGAACGCTAAGGTAACGTGTATTTTATTCTGTGTTATTCCATGTCTTTATGTTAAAATTTATTAACCAGTTTCCTATCTCTTACACGACTACACAAATGTTTTTTTGATAGGTTTCCTAAATAACAAATTTATTAAAATATTGTTGACTGGCAATTACAGCTGTTAGACATGGTCTTCATTATTAAACTGTAAGCATCACTCTGAATTTTAGGCAGCCATTTGGTTGTTTTGATTTGCTTTTGTTCTGATTGTGAAAGCTGCTAATTAAGAAATAGATGTTGGCATCTCTAGATAAAGGGCTCTGTGTTTTCTTGGGTGCAAAGCACCTGTACTGTAAGAACATAAATATGAATTTGAGTTCCTAATTTTTGGAACTATATTTGACAACTTGTATCAGGAGAGGTACCAAAGAACAGGGACTGTGTCCCCTTGCAATAAGAAATAATACTCTTAATTATAAAGTGTTGCAGATTTCTACTCTGGATAAGGAGGTAATCCTATTTTCTGTCAAGCCTTAGTGGAGAGCTGAAAACAGGAGCTTAGATAATTCTGTACTCTAAATAATATGTAGTTACGCCATCTTCCAGATGATGTCTTCTATTACTGTCAACACATCTTTGCACATGCAAAGTATATCTTTCAGTCTAATGTCAATCTAATTTTGTACAGTTTAATTTTTTTTTCCTGAGAAGTATTACTGAATTAATCGCTAGTACTAACAAGTGGAATTAATATAATTTACAGAAATGTTGACAGTTACATAGTGAAATTGCAAAACAGGGGAGGCAAGAGACTGGAGACCATGCTGTCCAAGTAGTTTAGAATACCATGGGAGCTATGGAGGGTGGTTTTGCTAGGCTTTTGTTAGAGAAAGTTGCTATTGGAGCTCTTTGCTTCTTTAATTCTCCTTCTGCTTCCAAAAAATGTTTGATTTAGGATAAAGAGGTGCAAAACTAATAACGAGCATTGGTTCAGAAAGAAAGCAAAAGGAAATTTATCACAGCTGATTAAGAAACAAAATTCTGTTCCTAATTAAAAATTTCAACAGATTTTATTATTTTTTGAAAACATTTTTTCAGAATTCTTAAAAGTTTTGGGTAATAATTTTTCTTTTTTTTCCTATTTTTTTAAAACATGGTTTTTTTCTAAAGGAAAACAACTACAAACAAAGGAAAATGAGAGTTCATGCAGAATATCTAAGACATCTAACGTAAGCTTCTTTGATAGAAGAATTCTATCTGGGTCTTATAAATATCTGTCAATGTGCTTATGTGTATTACAGAAGTATCTGGAAGATTCCTTGACTGGTTTTGTTTGGGTTTGGTTTTTTTTTTTCAACATTGCTAAAAATAATTTTGCTTTCTTAGTGAATTACAAGCATACTTCTACTTCAGCCTGGCTGTCCTGTGTGGTGAGCTAGCTTAAAGTTAAAGAAACAAACCCAGCCAATGTAGACAAGGCGTTTGGAAGTTACTTCATGCTAAAATCTCAGGCCACGTTCATAGGAGCTGTGGATCTGACCTTATTAATTTCAAGTCACATTAAAGCTCAAGTTCTTTGTCTTCACTGTAATTATGTAAGTGTTCATTAGTTACCCAGCGTTGTTTTTTTAACATGTAATTGGGGACAAGCGAACCCTGGTTGCCTGCTTGAGGAAGACTGGTGCTTCTCTGTGCTGAGGAAAGGCTGAGTCTCCTTGCTACAACAGTGAATTTTAAGCTTTGTGTCACTCTTCACCTTCAAGAAAAAACACAAGTGATGGTAGCGTTGCTATTTTAAACTTTTATAGGGTCTGGGTTAGTATATAATTCTCTGTTTTCCCTTCAAGCTAACTTCAGCGTGCTGTCGTATGAATACAGGGCTGAGATGTAGATTAGTGTCTGGTTTTGTATCAGAGTGGCAGTGACAATGGGAGAGAGCTCCCTCTCTTCCCCCTCCTGCCCCATTAAAGTGCTGAGGTGTAGTGGTCTGTCACCTCCCTGATGCTGTTCTTATGTCAGTTCTTGTCAGTACTGGGCCAGCACATTGCCAATCAATGTGCTTGTCCAAACAGTCATGTGTTTTGGGCTGCTTCTCTCTTCTGAGCATTGAGAAATTAGAATACTAATGCAGTAACCTGCAATTTGTGGTATATAGCCCATGGACAGTGTTTTATTTTGGAATAGCCTGAGTACTTGTTGACTAGATAGTGTGTCTTCTCTCTCCAGACCAAAGAATGCTTTTCTTCCTCAGCATCTTTACTATGTCACCTGCCTCCCTCATGCATAATGCCTGCACTGTGGCATTTCAGCTCCTTTCCACAATCTGATGGACAAGAAGCACCTTGTGATCAGTTTCCTTTGGTTGTTTTGTTTGTTTGTTTGTGGTTTTTTTTCTTTTCTTTCTGGAGACCATAGTGATATTCTTCGAATACACACTTATTGGCTTCTTGTGATCATCTGGTTTGGGCTGTAATTCCACTTACAAGCCCCATTACACGAAGCCGCTCTGCAAGTTATATCCTGCTCTCATATGCCACTTGTGTGGGTCTGTGCCAGGACCCTCCATGCTATTCCTCAGTTGCCTGGGTGAGGGCTGATGCTCTGTCAGAGCTTTCTAGCCATGGGTTTGCAGGACCAGGAGCTGCAGCTTCAGAAAAATCTCCTAAAGAAAGTGTTTGTTGTCTCCTAATAGCGGTGCAGCTGGATCCCATGCAGATGTGGCAATCCTAGTCTTGGCCTGGTTACACCCTCCAACTCTGGAGCAAATAAGCAGTCCAAGTTAGTTCCCTTCAAGAGAAAGGAACAAACCCAAATTTCTGCTTCCCTTCTCTGCTCTGTAGTGTGCACACTGAAGCATCTCTCCTCTCCATCCTACCTCAAACTTCCGAAGTGCTGTAACCACATCTGATGTGGAACTTGGCCACCACAGCCAGCTTCCTTGTAGGCAGCATCAGGCCACCTGTTTTTCCCTTTCAGTGTCCGTGATTGATTCTGGCCAGAGCCAACAGTACTGTTACCTGCCCAAGCTCACCTCAGTTGGTATGCTGCTGGTTGTCGTTTCGACTCTGTTGAGAAAGAGTTTAGCTGCCATGTGGAAGCAAGGCCAAGGTCCCTGTGACTGTCCTCTCTCAATGCTTAGAAGCAGCATATTTCCAAAGCCTCTGGATATTCTCCTTTTTTCACACAGCAGCAATATTAAGCGCCTACCATATCTACCCACCGCAGTGTTCTTCATGCAGCTGTTCCAGTTTGCACTTCTGGTCTTACTCTGATCTGAGATTTCTTGTAGCCTGAAGCTTCGAAGTAGGGGAATTCCTGCCTGTACCATCAAGAGCTGTTCCTCAGGTTTGTGATAGAACCAAGTTCCTCTCCTGCAGCGTGATGAGTGCAGCTCCTGAGAGGACTTTGGAAAGAATATTCTATTCCTTGCATAGCCCTCTGGGAGAGGAGACAATGCTGCCTAATGCTTCAGGTTGTTCTACTTTCTGCTGCTGCCTAGCAGTTAGGCAATTACAGGTTTAGCTATGTCCTTTATCAGTTTTCAGCCTCTTGTCATCTTCTTTCCCCTATTCCTTCTGGCATGAATGGGATGTTGCTGTCAAACTTTCTGCTCCTGAGTTCGGTGAATCTTTAATGGGTACATTGCTGGCTTTGTGGTCAAATGGACTGATCCAGAATTGTTGAATGGAATAGCAGTTACTGTCGGCATCAGGTAGAGAAAAGCATTCATTCTTACTCTTCATAAGGCCTGTCCTTAACTGAAGTAAGACTTTGACATTGGCATCAACTTCTTTTTTTATCACTGGGCTCCTTTCCTCTCTCCCTGAAGTGGTAGCACCGAACCCTGGACTCTGCCATGCCAGACTTGCTATGTTTTGTTTTACAGCAGCAAAGTTAGATGCTGTTTTTAGCAGAGCATGCTTGCTTCCCTCCTGTAAGAGAGGTAATGATTAACAGCAAGAATGGGTCTGTGTAACTCAGATTACATGGTGAAATCGACTGGGTTCTCAAACCACATACTTGTTCCTCTTGCTCAATTCTCAATCTTTTAGCTCCAAGAAAATGTCCTGAATACCAGCCTGGGTTTTTCTTTTGGCTGAGGCCCTGCCAGGTGCCATTTCTGCCCATTGCTGTTTCTCTTCCCCCACCCCCCTCACGCTGCAATGCTACCCTCAGCCAGTCATTTGCCCTTAAAAGATCTCTGCTATCTGTTGGGATATAAATTTCAGAAACCTCATTTCCCACCCCTAGTGACATCATCTTAAGGTTGTGTGGAAATGTCTTGGCTGTAGTTAATATCTAGCAAAGGGTGGGAGAGGTTTGGGCCATTGTCATGGATCACCTCCATCGAGTGTGCCCAGAGGGAGCCTGTTCGAAATTTTCTCTTTCAGACAGATTCTCAGTTCCACCTCAGCTGAGGTATCAGCCTTTCTGTGTTTGTTTTTGGTTAGTGGGATTAATTTCCCCCTTCTAAGCCTCATGCCTTCAGGATTTAAGCAACACTTCACAGTCTTAATAAATTGTGAGAACAGGACCAGGTGCGTCAGTACACTATCTTGTGCTAGTTCTTGCAAGATCAAGAGGACCACAGAATACAGAGCCACCTTTTGTTGTCACAGCAGTCTGTTAAAGCTAACTCTGCCGCTATGGGCCTTAAGAAGTGTTTTCCTCTTGATACCTGAGCAGCCCCCAGGTTCTGTTTGTACCAAGTATAAGACACCTAAGAAGCATCCCAGGGTAATGCTGCAGTTGATGGATTAGTCTGTGGTACCTACCGCCATGTACAAATATGAACAACAGGATGTGTTACTCTGCGGGATCACTGCTCATGTTGACTCAAGTTAGCAGAAGAATTATTTACCAGAAACACAATTCTTCACTGTGTGTCAGGTGCATTTGCTTCCTGCCCTGTTCATGCCCTCTGGAAAGTCCTTTGGAGGTTCTTGCTGCGGGGATTCAGCAGTTCGCAGGGAACTGCGGGAGCAGCGAGGACATGCCACTTTGTATTCTCAGCCCTCAGCTGGGCTGGGGTGAGGTAGATGGGATCTTGCACCTGTGATACTGCAGAGGCAGGAACCAGAGGGGATGTACATGCACCCACTGTGAGTATGTGTGTGGTAACTGTATTTCTCTCAGACCTCACCCAACACTGATGCATATACCACAAGTAGTATCCAGTGAAAAACTACTCTCTTACTAGCCAAACCTCTTGCTTTCAGACAGCCTGATGAGAGTCCCAAGTTGCGGATGTCTTCACCTAAGATGAGGCAGTTGCTGGGACAGGATGCAGTTCTTGCTCTGTGATGGTGGTACTGGTGCAGATAAAGCTTGGGAATGCCAGCTCGAGGCAGAGAGATGCTCTTGGTTGTGTGAAGAACTGTTGGTATTCCGTGGCTTCCTCACAAATGTCTTGATTAGAAAAACAGTGTTTGAAAATATGCTAACAGGACCCTAAATACAGGTTTATGCAGCTTGCAAGCAGAATTTATTTTCTAATATATGTAACAGATCTTGATGAAAGTCATTCACAGTGAAGTGGGATGTTTATTTGCTTTCTGTGTGTAGGCTTATATTGTTGTTTAACTTGATTTTGATACTTAAAAGCATTTGTAAGCAAAATGCTGTAATTGGATACCTTTTCAACTCTTTCTGAGCATCATTCAGCTAGAAATCCTAAAAAGAAACTGGCAGTGATAAATTCCAGAGTTCATTTTAAGTTTGTTTATTTGTTTTATTTTAAGACAAAATGCCAACAGCCGACCATGAATATCTTAAGCCAAATCTCACACTAACATAACCAGCCGTAAATTGGAAACCTTTGTAGAGTTTGCACTGTGAATGCAAACGCTCAATGGATGAGACAGCATGAGAAAACTTAGTGCCTGCCTTTATTCTGATTTAGATTTTTTATTCTGGATTGGAGTAAACAAGGTTATTGCTTAAACTGGATTTGGATGTGTTTAGGGATGGAAGTGTATAAATGTAGCTTCTCAAGAGGTGTCTGGATGATTGAGAATTTGGGAGGGGATAGCTAAAAAGGAGTGCTCTGGTTTTTTGCATAACTAGGACAGTATTTCAGAGGTTTTTGCTTTGTTTTCTTGTGTTCCTTACATTCAGGCATTACTTTTGATTCTGTCACTTTAAGAATTTAGCCTATGATCGAGCCAGATATTAAGAAACTGTTAGCTGCAGTTTTCCTCCAAGTTTGACAGCAAGTGTTCTACCTCAGATTCAAAGAGGGAATCTACAAGTGAATCATTCTCATTCCCTCTCCCCCCCCCCAACAGAAGAGTTTTGATTAGCTGCCATCTACAGCATCTTCAGCTTTGTTAGTTCTAACAACAACAGCTTTTAACATTTCCCAAAACACTTAATGAGCTTGATGATGTAGCGGGGTACTCTTTAGAGTCTTTATCACCCTCTGCCTTGCTTAAATTTTTTCCTGTGCACCTGAAAATCTGTTTTGGAAAACAGGGCCTAGCATGTGGTACTACAGTTAAAAGGCAAAAGACTCAGTTAAATTGAATGGAGCATAAACCATGAGATAAGAAGCTCTTTGTTTCAAAGAAAGGATATTCACCTCTCATCTGACTCTTCATTCAAGTAGTACAAGTGGTGGTCATTTCTTATGTGAGGTTTGAGACGTTAGTGGGGCAGTTATGAGCTAGTCATAGTTATGCATACAGGAATATATAAAGTAGAAGTCAGGCAATTAGGCTAGTTAAAGATGACTATATGAATCTTGTCCGCAAACACAGGTTTTGATTGACCTTGTGAGTTTCAAAAGGAGGATGAGTTCTTGGATCAGATTAGTTTGTGGGAACTAATGAAAGCAGTTTCAGAGTTAACTGCGTTTTTCCATCAGTGAATAAATAACCCAAAACCAGTTAGTGAAAATCTGGCTCTAATGTGAAGAATCTCAAACAGTAAAACTCTATTTTTAATGTTGTTTTTTTTTTTCCAAAGCCTCCTGTATCAAATAGAATATATTTAGGGAAGCCTCCACC
>JANZLQ010000060.1:1145587-1156687 GCA_026212715.1 Elanus axillaris
GAAATAACAGACTGTATCATAAGCTGCAGCCACCCCCCCCAGCCCACCCTGACAGTAGCCATGAGCACAGCCTGTGCTTGGGATATTTGCCTACCTCTAGCTGTGCAAGATTACAAACTTCTGCTTGCCAAGCCCATTTTCCAAGCATCTCTGCCACAGAGCTGCATCCTGACCTCTATTGCAGCTGAGTCCCTGCTAACTCTGCATTTATCCAGACTTGAAGCAGGGAATGCAGAAATGCTTCCTAGGGCTTTTGGTGCCTATTTGTAGGAATTGATTTGTGGTGTGTTGGGGTGGAACTTACTTGTTTCTCCCGGGCACCTTGGGGAAGGGGGTGTGCAGAAATGCTCCAGCTGCAGCATTTAGAGGGAAATTTTGGCTTTTTTTTTTCTCTTTTATCTCTGTTCCAGACAAAAGCATGGATTCAGGATTGTTGGATGCGAGCAGCATCCATGCAGAAAATACAAGTGATTGTAGGTGGCATTTCAAAAACAGTTTCTGACAGCAGCTTTCAGTAGGGGCTTCTTTGTAAAAGGGGCTGCCACTCCTTTTTGATTATTTAAGGTTGTATGAGACATAACCAGTGCCAGGTTATGCACATTTGCATGACTCTACCAAACCACAGTATGTAATTACAAACTTGGCATTTGCAGGTTGCAGTAGAGGGCACTTTCAGTGGGCTGAAGGCAAGGTTATACTGCTTCCTAAAATGTTCGGATGTCCTTGTGGTCAATGCTATCCATTATTAGGGCATGCTGAAGCTTGAACTTCTTTTTGAGCACACGGGTAAGAAATTTTGCCAAGAGTAGGCCAAGACATGACTCTTGAAGGGACTGAGGAAATGCACTGTTTGTTGCTGGCATCAGCAAAGGAGACTTTGGCCGCAGTATCTTTCCTTTGCGAGGTAGAAAGATGACAATGCGATGCATCCATAGTGAAAATTAATTACTGTTGTGGGATAGATGTTGCTTTATATATGCTGCTATTGTGGTTTTCTGTTTATTTCATTAAAATTCAATCTTTTATTAAAACCACAGGCTCTAATTTCCTGATTGTTCCCTTTGCAAACACCAAATGCCAACGTTATTGTGTAGCTAAATGAGTTAATCAAGAAAAACACCAGTAGTGATACAACTAATAATATATTAAGCGTCATTGCAGGCATTCTGCTGCCAATCCACATCTAACTAAAAAAGCTGGGAAGTGTATCTAAGTCAGGTGTGGGCAAAACTGTACATAATTGTCTGCTCTGAGGAACCATGGAGAACCGGCTTGAATGCTGTGGTATGCAGGCAGAGTAAATAGGGTATGTGTGTTATTGCTGGCTCGTGGACTTGGGTAGGGAAGTCTAGACTGACTGTAGAGTTTTGCAGGAGGCTGTGGGTGCTCGCGATGCGTGCACCACCTGCTGTCTGCTCCTGGTGAGTGGCTGCTCTATGAAGACTTCCATGACTGATTAGCTATCCTTTGATGGTATCTAGGACTTCCACAGCAATTTATTCCCCCCCTTACATGCTACCCCGTTCCCCTCCTTAGCTGTTCTTTTCAGCCAGTGTCTTCCACTGGCTCATCTCGGTCCGTTCCCTTTTTCCATAATAATTGTGGAAGTGTGCAGGGGTCCTGGATGCCCATGTTAGTGCAGCGCAGGTGAATCTTGTGTTTCATAGCACAGCCGCAGGCTATCGCATGGATAAATCGTATCATGCTTTTCTGCATTACTGTGCCCTCTTTCAGCAGTATCCTGTCTGTTCATTCCTTCAGACTTCTTCCTCCTGCGGTCCTTTCCAACCTGAATGAGTCTGATTCCATGCGTGTGTTGTTCTGGTTTCAGTGTGTTGGGGGTTTCGTGTTTGGGTTTTGTTTGGGGATTTTTTTGATTATTTTTTTTTCCCCCCAAAATATTGGAATTTGGTTTGGGGGATCTATTTTAAAATTCCCATGTGAAAGTTGGGACAGAGAACACCAATTTCTACTAAAATAAATGCATTGCATTTCAAGGAATAGTTTCCAGGATAATAAAAGAATTAATTAAAACACATAAATTCTTCACCCTTACTTTGTAAATTTTCCTAATTGCAGTAAAGGGTTACCTTTGCTCAGATAGAGCACTGATTTCTACTGCGACACAACTTCTTTTTCAATTCTTACTGAGTAGGTTGCTTGCATACAAGTCTTGGATACCCAGCAGAGAACAAAGATTTTTCAGGAAATAGTGTATTTCAAGAGTAGAGTGGGAGTAATGTCACCCCCTCTGGCTCTCCTCCCCTCAACCACCTCCACCAAAACCTGCAAGCACTGGAGTACTATTTTGGGCATTCCTAAATGTCAGGTATTTGGTACTGCTAACAAATCATAACTCTGTGGAAGGTTGTCCCATACAGCACCTTCATGGGATGTATGAATCCCTCATCATTTCCTCTTTGGCTTAATTGGGGTAGAAACTTAAACTTTGGTCTTCAATTATTAGGAGAGGAAACTTGTTAGAGATTTGTTCTAGCGCGAGTCCTGCAGTCTTCTAGTATACTTCATCATCGCTGATTTTAATCACAGGAGCTGGAACCTGTTTCCCTTTTCTCATCCAAATGTTGTGGGCTGCAGAATCACTGTTTCAGAGCCACCAAGTATTCAGCCAACTGATACAAAGCAGGATACCTCTAGCAAGAGACTGCCCAAACGCCCATTATTAGGACTTTCTACATGAAAGGTAGGAGACTGAAATTTGGGCCTGGCTGTGAATATCGCAGAGGAAGGATCCAAATTTCAGTCTTTGACATCTTGGCTAACTAATGTGGCTGTAGGTGATGAGGTTGGAGGCCAGCAGCATGTCAGTCTCCTCTTCCTCATGGTCCTCTCTGCTTTGTGACTAGTGCCAAGGTTGCCCTGTGAGTCCAGTCCTTTGTTTCTGGATGTCCTTGAGTGCTTAGGAATCGAGTGAAGGAAATGCTTGTGCCTTGGTCTGCCCCAAGCTGAACCACCACTGTTGTATTATAATATATTCTGTGCACAGATAGATAGTCCCCTGGGATATCTTGGAGCTAGAATCTCAATAATCTTAATATTCAAAATGCTGTTTGAAGGGAAAGGGTGATGTCTTGGGTTTATCATTGATAACTGTATGTGTTGCTGTTCACTTGTGTAATTGGTGTTTGGATTTCAGGTCTGGTCTTAGTAACATTTCTTAGTATTTTTAATTGGCAATGTTCTTTTCTAACTCCTTTCCCATGTAAATAATGGTTACATGACATAAAACTGAACAGATGGTTTCTCCTCCATACGTAGAGTCCTATCAGAAACTGTTAAATACGTTTTGGTGTGAAAGTAGAGTTAGTCTGAGTTGTAATAAGTCTGCAATTAGCGGTGGAGGTTCTTCTGTATACTTACAAGTATTAACCAGGAGAATCCATGCCAAATACTGAGATACAGATTCAGCTGAAAATTGATTTTTGCTTCCAGGAACAAAATACTCTGCATAGAGGATGTTGCCATTATTGCTGTAAATACCTCTTACACAAGTATTTTTGTGTTTTGGTTTGGTTTTTTATATATATGTACAGTATCTGCAGTAACAGTGTTTAAAAGTGGGCTTCATCTCCCCTAACTCTTGATGTCTAAAAATAAAGCAGTGGAGTGTCTCTGCTCCCTCTGTGATACCTGGGGAGAGACAGGTATGTCTGTTGGTGATTCATCCCACCCTAAGTGCAGTGTCTAAGCTGCAGGGGGTGAATTGCTCTCCAGTGGTGAGCCTTTTGACCTTTAAATGGCAGCAGGTGAGATGTGTCCTGTCCATAGTCAATAGGAAGCAGAGGTTCTCCAATGAACGTTGTGCCCTTCAAAGGGGTGGTTGTCTTACGGGGCTTCTCTTATCTCTGATACTGCTTTATTACGGTTGCCAGATTACCCCCTTCCTCCCCAGAACTTCCTTCCTCAGGTTCCTTGTCAGTCTCCAAGCATTTTCTGTCTGGGTTTAAGGAAGGAAGAGGAAAGGAAAATAATTAGGGTAGTTTTTTGTTTGGGTTTCTCTTTTTTAAAATAAAAAATGAGCTTTCTACATAAGACTAAGGACTTCGTATCCCCTGATAATTTGTTTTATAAGGAGAGAAAGAAAAACCAAAGATCACTCAGTACATTAGATTAGAAACCAATCCCTCGGAGACTTGGTATACAATAAAAGTTGCTTGGCCAGTAGGTTTTACTTGGCAAGATGAAATTTCTCTTCAGAGGTCAAATGTCTCAGGATTGTAGAGGACGTGCTGGAGAGGTAGGAACTCAAAACATTATTACAAAGAAATGCCTTTTCTCTGGAGTGTAACAGTGGCCCAACCTTCCAGAAGCTATTTACCTGTACGTATACATTCATGCTTTGTAACTTCCACCTTTTTTTTTTCTTGCGTTCTTTTGGTGAACAATGAATCTTCAGAATTCTTTGTTTAGCCTGTTGTTAGATAGATATATATAGAGACAAAAAGATAAGTTCTAACCAGTAGTCAAGGTGACAATTATGAGGAATTATGAAAAGGGGCCAAACAATAACAGCAACAGTCAAACCGTAACTGTATCGGGAACAGAACTTTGGCAAAATTAGTTCACTGGATTGCTCATAATGCGTTTAAGAGATTAGTTTGGAAGGATAAGGGCTTCTGAGACCTGATATCTTCCTTCAGACTTCCTTATGGAGTCTGCTGGGGAAATAAGTCTTTTTTGGTTTTAAAAAAATGAAGTGTCATGAAGGACTGGCTTACTAAAGTTGACGTACTAGAATAAACTGGTGATTCATATTAGTGGGAAGTGGAGCAGTAATCATTTTAAGCGTACTGAAGGAGTTTGGTAAAGCTGCTAATGTTCAAAAATACTCTTAATTAAAACCAGTTAGAAAATGACATTCCAGTAAATGGTATTTGCATCTTCAGAAATTGGGAGAGAATGATGTGAATGCTTTCTTACATGATCTCTTGCTAACTTCTGGGACTCAGTGCCATATGATACCTAAGCAGAAGAGCTTAGTATGGTTCAAAAATAATCAGACTGTTGGATGTATAACATTAGTTTATACAGAAAAAAGATCCCAAACCATAAACCTGGTTGCTAGATCCACAGCCTTACTTTATTATAACCAAGTGAGTCAAATTAAACATAACTGTTAACGAACTTAACAGCAGGGGCAAAGCAGTACAGCTTCTGTGAAGGAAAACTGAGCTGTGCATATCTGTGCAGATTTACATTCATGAGTAAAGGAATGAATTTGTCTCTTAAGTTTCTTAACAGCTTTGAAAGTAAGGCTCTCTGGTTTTCATTATGCCACAACTCATTCTAGGTATGTTTTAAGATTCCATCCTTGCACAGCTGTTAAATATACTTATTCAAAAATTTGAATAGTTTAGCAGTAGCTGAATGGTATGAGTTGTGTAAAATTTGTGATTGGTTCAAAATTATTTAAATAACTGAATATAAGAGAAGACTTGTGATGTTCCCTTGGGATCCCGAGGAGGGTGGGCACCTGGCAGTCTGTGACACACAGCCCAAGCCGAGAGCTGTGCAAGCATGTGTATGTCATGGAAAGGTTTTTGTTCTGTAGTAGCTTCTAACGTAGCTGCAGCTGTGTGCTGAGACAAGTCCTAAGGCTTGGAGCAGTGGGTCGTGTTTCAGTCTCATGCTTCCAACGTGCAAACAGTGCCCAAACAAACAAAACTAGTGTTGGGTTGAAGCACACTGCTAAATTCTGGCCATCCATTTAAAAATAGAAGGGAAAGATTGCTACTGCTATCGGAAAAATCAGAATCAGGTAGGAATGAGTTTGTGAGGATATGTATATTCCATAATCAGTAATTTACAGGAAGCAAGGTGGGTGGTGTTTATTTTGACCACAATACAAGAACAGAGGGATAATCAATACCCTGAGCATTAATTAAAATCTACTGCCTTATTCCTTACATAATATCTTGCTAACCTGTGGAGCTCAGTGCCATGTGATAGCTAATCTGAAGAGCCTAATAATGCTAAAAAATAATTAGGGTTTTGGATAGATACCATCCTCTCTTATCTTATACAGGAAAAAGATAAACTCTCCAGCTTCAAGGACAAGTTGGTGACATTGAAAAAATTTGACTGTCAGCCGTTGCTCATTAAAAAAGCTTGAGTATCAGTCGTTGCCACTGCTCAGTTAGGAGAGAGAACAAGGGCAGACAGTCTGCTAGTAGATACTGCTTGCTGAAAAAACACTTTTGCAAATGGTCTAGTGTCTGGGCCACCTTGATTTTACTTTGAAGGTATTAAAACCTCCAGGACTATGAGTGAAATGACATCTTACGTACTGCATGTCTCAGGATGTTTGTTTGTACATAGCCCCATTGCAGTATTTGAGTTTATTATCAGAAAAGCAACTAAAATTAGTATTACAATTATTGGTAGATTTCTATCATGGAAATACTTGTTTGGATTTTTCTTTTTTTTTTTAAACTGGAGTTGTATGTTTACTATGTGTGACTTGTGTTGGCATTGCATGCCTCCTACAGCAGCAAGAGTGAGTGAGTGAGATTGCTTGCTTGTTTGCATATCAACACCAAGGAGTCAGTTATGGAAACCCTGTTGACACTGCTTATACTTGAACCAGGGAGAGAACAATGTAATTGTAAAATTACCAGTTGATATGAAAACATCTTACATTAGTTTGCAGAATATAACAGATTTTTTTCTGTCTTATTTTGTAAAAACTACTTGTCATGAGATTTATTGTATGAATTTGGTTTGGATCTTACGAGATTTAAATTAGCAAGGATCTTAAAGTTATCTGCATTTTTTGCAGGGTATTATAGAAAAATCGAAAGTGAAAGGAATTCCTATCATTATTGATGCTGTAAGTATTTTCTTGATACAGTCAGTGGTTTTACATTTAAGAATCTATTCAGTAAATGTTCTTCTTGCTGGCTTTTGCAGGATGGACTGTGGCTCATTTCCCAGCAGCCTGCTCTTATTCAAGGCTACCAGCGAGCTATTCTTACTCCGAACTACATGGAGTTTAGTAGACTGTATGAAGCCATGGTGAGCTGTTTTCCTTTTTGATATTTAAGTACATGTAAGTTTAGTCTTTTAGTCTTTAAAAACAAACAACTTATTACTGGCTTAAACATTATGTGCTGTTTCTTATATGCAAGAGAAGCATTCTCTGTGTTTTTATTTCATGGAATAATTGCCACAACAATGCCTATTCTTAAACAGAGCTCTTCTTTAAAGAAGACCCTTTCTTATGCATTTTTTGGCACTGCAGTGGGCCGACTGATGCTGCTGCTTTTTTTCCTTTTTTTTTTCTGTCCCCATACATATGCTGAAGTAGCATGTGTTAGAATATGTTGTTCTAGTAGTAAAATATGTACTGTGTATGGAATTCTTGTGTTGTAGCTTAGAGACCCCGTAGACAGTAGTGATCATCATGGATGTGTATTAAGACTCAGCCAAGCCATGGGGAATTTGACAATTGTTCAAAAGGGAGAAAGAGATCTTATTTCAGATGGAGAGAAAGGTAAGTGAAGCCTTTTGCTTTTAGCAATGTGAATATTTTGTTCCGTTTTGTTTGCTTTCGGTTGTAGTCCAGTGGTTGGACTACACAGTAATTGGTTGACTGTATTCCCCTGAAGATCGAAGGGGAGGGATGGCTGACTTTGCAGATCACCTTTAGATGATTTGTGTAAACTGGTATTTTTAAGAGTGCAACTTATTTTATTTGCTGAAAAAAGTTGCTGATTTTATTTCTCATTTAATTGGCTATAACTCTATGTTTTACATTACGCAGGTATTGAGAAATGAATTATTTAATCTTTGTGAACTGTTTTAAAATCCTTAGCTGAGATGGTCTTTATAACTGCAGATGTCATTGAGAATATGCAGAATAATACTGTTGTTTCACCATATATTGGTGTGTGTGAAAAATGAAGACATCTTGAGGTTCATAAGCTGCTCAGTTCCTTGATACTGTCTGCCATGGGGCTGTAGATTAGTATGTACATATATGACTTGTACATTAGCCCTGACAGTTTAAAAAAAACCAACCAAACAAACAAAAAACCGAAAAAACCTCCAAATTAACTGTAGATTGCCATTACAACTTTCTAAAACAGTCACTTACTAATATGGTTAATGTGTACTTAATAAAGTTAGCTGCGTGTCTGATGCTTTTTATACTGATCATTTACTGTGATCAGTATAAAATTAATTCATGAGTGCCTTCGTTGTATTTTGACTACATCGTCTTATTTCGCATACATAACAAGCAGCAGCTCTGCTCCTAATTACTTGAAATGCTAATCTCTGATAAATGTTTATGCCGCTTCAGAACCGTTTTGTATATACAGTCAATTTTTCATTATTGGGAGCCATGGGAGTCTTTTGTAACAGAAAAACAGATGTAATATGACAACTAGTTTGTGCAGAGCCACCTTCCACATACCCCCATTAGTACAGATACTATAGCAGACTGTGAAGCAAGCTGGGATCTGGAAGCAATATAGTTACACCTATGTGGTGATGGACTTTGGTCATATAGTACCCAAGTTGCCCTGCATGAAGTCTGCTGTCATATTTGCACCCGTAGCAGGCTTGTTTTGTAACCTTGGACAGTCAGGCCAGGCTTAAGGGAGGATGAACTCTACCAGAGGATAAAATATCCTGGCTCCAGGATCTGTAGAGAGCTTTAGAGTACTGTAGTGTATCTTCTTTCTCTGTTTTTATGTCAACAATGTTCCTTTTATGCAGGATTGTTGCTTTTTTAATGAATGTCAGGAAAACTGGATGAGTGCTTTAGATTGAGCACAGTACCTAGTATATCTCTGTTCTTCTTTTGAGCTGTTACTCTTGAGATGAGTGTACCCCCACTATTGCTGGAGAGAGGGGACACTGTCTCCATTGCCTCCTGTCATGCAGGATTCAAAAAAACAGGAAACAACTCTTTCTGTTTTCAGTTTTGAATGTTGAAGTGTGGCACAAGTTTGGTGTATGTCTTGTGTGCTTTTGGGGCTTTTTGTTGTTCTTATTTTTTCCCCACCTTGCTCTTTGTCTCTGTTGTCTTCTGATATTTTTTTCTCTTAGTTAAATGGCTTTTTTATTTGAAATAAACAGTTCTGTGCCTTTATAGCAGTTGTTTGATGTCCAGCTATAGGCTGCTTTCTTCTTCTTACCTTGGTTCTGTCACTGATGCTTTTTCTCTCCTGGATTACAGACATTACAGGCAGCATTGCTGAGCTGTAAGAAAGCAGTTGTCGGGTTTAATACAGGTTATAATGTCTGTTACAAACACTGGTTTTAGGGTTTGTATTGCTTGCAAGAAGGTTCCTGAGAATTTTGCAGAAACTATAGACTTCAGCTTCCTTTAACAAGAATGTTCTTTGGGTTTGGGTCAGTCATTTTTTTAAAAGCTTCTCAAATGCAAAATTATGTTGAGAAGGGAGATTCTACTGTCTGCTCTTTGCCACAACGCAGAACATGTTGTCATGTCACTGACCTTGAATTCTCTCCCAGGTTTTTCGCTCTTAACTTCTTTTTCATCTGTCTGTTCTTTTGATCTGATATCATTTTTTTTCAGCTAAGACAACATACATCATGATTCCAGTGTGAGGGAAATCCAGATCATTGGATCAGGCCAATGTCCTCTGAGCACAATCAAATATTGTGAAACGATCTGTGTACTCCTCTTGCCTTTTGTTTTTCACGTCATCATCCGTTTGTGGTGCTTAAGCCGTACCTATTTTCAGGCATTTCCTGCTTGAGCTTGTTTGCTTAGCTGTAGTTTCCATATATCACTTTTAAACTTTCTCCTTCGGGAATATCCTGCATGCGTGCTTTCTGGAAAAAAAAAAAAAAAGAAAGAAAAAAGTAAGTCTCAATGCTCTCCAGGAAGACCAGAAATTGCAAACTTAACTATGTAGCTTTAGTGTTCTGTGCTTGTCTGTTGTGGAAGAAAGGCTTTCTGAGGATGCTGAATTTTGCAGCAGGGAAGACTGGCTTGGTGAATATAGCTTAGAGTGACTGTAGTGGTTATTTTCACGGTACTTTTATTCATGAGTCTGTAGGAAATTCAGTAGACAATTTACCTTTAGTTGAAGACAAAAAAAGTTATCAGGTGATTTGATAGTGAGCTGGAAGTACAGGTGTTGGTGAAGGATTACTGTCAGCAGATAGCTCTGTAATCTAAGCAAACAGGTACAATAAACTCTGACTGAAGCTGAAGCTTAATAAATTCAGATTAAAAGTAAGGCAGATTTTATAACAGACAAAGAAATTAGCTATGATAATAACATACCTAAAACTTTGACAGCTTGCCAAATAGTGAAATGTCTGGACATCTGTGAGGTTTGTTTTTACAGATCAGATTAGATGATGCAGGTGCTTCCATATGGCCTTAAAGTCAATACTGAATCACATACATAGCCTCTGTCCAATCAGTAGCAGTCCTCCACTATAAAGGACATTTTTCTAAAATTTATCTACCATTTCAGTTAGGAGCTGCCAACTGCCCTGTAAACGTAATCACCAGGATTTTAAATTAAGTTTTATATACTCTTTTTCTCTTTCCTTTTGCAATTTCACATTATAGCTTGGTCTACAGTTGTTGATTCCCTGCTACAAAGATGAGCTTCACCATGCTCTTGGTAGGTGATATCAGTGCCATCACTGACCAGGGTAGGAATGAGTACTCAGCCTGTGGGTAAAAGGTAAGTCAGCTTTTATTCACTATGGCACAGCTCTCTGAGGTTTTCTTTTTATTATTCTTTGGAGAACTGGTCAATTATAAAGTGTGGTTATACCAGTCTTAGTACCTAACATGTTTAAAATTTGGTTAGGTCCTTGAAGTAGAGGATTTGGATTTTTGTTTTTAAATGTTATAACAAGTTTTTTTCTGTATTTTCCTCAACACCTGTGTTTGTCCTCTCCTCCCATTCAAAAGGCAGACTTCATGGGTAACCAGCCTGCTTCTGGCTGTGACTACTTTTACCTGGAGTCAGTAGCCAAACATAGTTTCTCTCCAGTTGCCCAGCTGCAGCTATGGCCAAGAGAAGCAAAAAAGCATGCTGGGGCGGGGGGGGGGACTACTGAGTACTGAATATGAGGTGAAAG
>JANZLQ010000060.1:1156787-1194143 GCA_026212715.1 Elanus axillaris
CCCCCCCCCCCCCCCCCCCCCCCCCCCCCCCCCCCCCCCCCCCCCCCCCCCCCCCCCCCCCCCGACGGAGGACTGAATCTGAGGTGAAACGCCAACTTTTGCCATACATCCCCGAGCAGTACTTCTAATTTCTGCCATTCATTGCCTATACCGCTGGAAAGGAGGCTGTTCAGTCCTTGTCAGTCCCTGGCTCACTCAGCTAAAAGCTCTTACAGCTGCCCAACAAATTTTGCCTAGATTTTTAACTGAGAGGCAGCACGTTTGTCTCCATTCCTGCTTCTGCAGAGTGAGCAAAACAGGGAGGTGATGGTTCCCATCCACTGTGCCCCTCTGCTCTCCACTGACCTCGCAGCCCAGCCTGCTGTCTCCCTGGCACCGCTCACTTGTCATTGCATCAGTCCCCTGGCTCCTGCACCTATCCAAGAAAAGTAATGTAAAATTTGGATCATTTTATTTTAACTTATATTGCCTAATGTCTCACACTCAAGGACCTATCTAAGTTTTAAAAGTGTGATTAGGGAATATAAAAGTATAAGCACCCTTTATATAAAAGCCAACTTACATTTTCCACATCAGTTGAGCGATTTCTTCAGCCAAAGTCATTAATCTTGGTTTCCCTGTCTGTGTGCACTCTGGGACATGGTTCTGGGAGTCCATGATCTCCAGCTATGTGCTTTTGTGAACTAACTTGCAAAAGGAAAAAGATAAATTTCTTACTAGTACGAGTATCTGCCAGGTCAGAGATGTACATTGGTAGAAGATACTATTCAAGATCTGATAATGGTCTAAACCTGAATCTTGCATTTGGTGGAGCAAAATGGTCCTTGATAGCTACATTATTATGCATAGGAAATGGAAATCTTGAGCCTTCTAACTGACAGTATTTATTGTTCTGTGGGGTAGCTGATCTTAGCTGATCCAGTCCAGTTGGATCATAACCAGAAGTCAGAATGGTCATACATTTCATACATGGATTCCTGAGCACATTAGGATAAGTGTAATACTCCTGCTCCGTAAGAGGAAAAAAAGTGCAAAGAACTTGGTCAGGACGTCCGAGATTCAAGAATTAAATTTTAATCTCCAGGCTGTCTTTTGGACTGCAGTCTCAGTAGATGCGGTGTTTCACAGAGGCTCTTTAGCCTTCTTTATTATCATCAGTATTATGTGTTTAGCCTTAAATAGCTGTCCCATATTTCACATTCTGTGTTCTAAACACAAACATAAAAAAATTAATCCCTGGGATTGGGTTGGTTTTTTTGCTACCGGGTGAACATTGTGAATCAAGAACATGCAGACATGCGTTACTTCTTATACTACATGGGCCTTTGGTTTTCTAACTGTAAGGTGTTTAGGAGCTAGTGTTGTAAGAAAGGCTGGCAGCGTACAGCCATATCAAAATTCCTGCTTCCTGGTTAACTCGTAGTGTTTGATCACAGCAAAACTACTAAATTCTAATTTTTTTTTCCTTCAAAGAGAGAACAGCTATTTTCAGTTACATAACAGCCTGTTTTTTTTAATTAAGCATACAGTACCCATAAATGGGTCATTCTTCTGGGCTTTGATCTGCCAGCACAGTTTGGGGTGGGGAGTCCTTTCAGCTTAAAACATGCTGGCAGTGGTGTAGTTAAGTGTTACATCATGGTCTGAATGCTTCCCCAAATGCTACTGTTTATCTTACCTTCAAGGAGTACTGAAAAGGGAGTGATGTTAACTTATTTCATGGCCTGAAATACCTCAAACCTAGAGCTACTAAATGACTTGGCCATAGTTACCCAGGAAGTCTGGGGCAGAATTTTGAGTTGTATGGAGCCTAAAATTCTTTAATCTCTACTTTCCAATATTCTGTCAGTATGGCAGCCTTCATTTTTTTGTTTCTGTTGCACTCATGTTTCAGTGCAAATTGTTTCCATGGACTTAGGTAAGCAAGAAATCCGGGTGACTATGTGAGGGGACATGTTGTATTAGCTGCATACAGCCCTGGCAATATTTATGTGCTGTTTAATTGCTGAGATTATGTTGCAACTGTTGAACAGGGCAGTGCTTGTTCTGACTCTAGCAGATCTCCTTGCCATACTTGGTTCAGTGATTTCTTCACTGATGACATTTTTGTTTCACCTAGCCTTTTCTTATGACAGTATATGTATGCTCCATGGGTAAGTGCTAGGGAGCGGGGCTTTGTCCCAGGAAGTTACTTAACATAAATCAATTTTCATTAAAAGACTTCTATTAATTATACTGAGGCAGGGTCTTTTTGATTCATCACCCTATGAAATAATGACATCAGATTTGGTTGCCCAGACCTCCTAAAAACCAAAACAAGACACCCTGCCCCAAGAGCCAATTTGACCGGTGTTTGGTGTGTGTTTCTGTCTCTTAAGGTCTGTCAGTTGAACTATAGATGAACCTCTCCATTATTTTCATTGGGACTGGTGTCACACTAATTGACCTTAAGTGGCCTTTCAACATTGACATGTTGCAGTGATTTCAGTCTTTGCAGTTTCCCTGTTGTCCAGCATCCAGTTGTCTTGGTCTTCTCAGCTATTCCAAGAACTACATTTTCTAGGCTTTCCGATATACATGTTCATCCCTAGTTGAATGTGGTATAGCCTCATTGAGCAGTGGACCAAAGAATACTTCATCCTCATGTAAATACATCGTTCTGCATCTCTCCAGGGAATAGAACTGCCCGCCTTCTCAGCATCGCCGCTGACTATTCAGTCGTGTCCATCTAATCGATGTCTTGTAACGTTGCCACCGGTTGTCACTGCTCAGCACGGCATATAAGGATGTCACCCCCATGGTCCTTAAAGAACTGCTTGAACTGTCTTCACAGTGGGTCACAGACATTTAGCGAGGGATGTTGGACGGGGGGAAGTGGGAAGAGAGCAGTTTTATCTTTGTTGTTCTAGGAGAAGGCTGGGAAAAGCATCGGGAAGACTTTGTCCTTTGCGGATTTGGCAGTCTGCCGGTTTGTCTTGATGGTAGTGTGGGATTCCTTCTTTGATTTTAAAAGCTCTTAACAGTGGCTGTAGTTCAGAGGAATTTTTCATTCCTTTTCCCATTGCCTGTAGTAATGTTCATCATCCTTTTATTTTGAAATGTTCTTTGAGGAACTGAGCCTCTGCGCAAGAATTGCCTGAGCATCATACCTTTCCCCCCTCATTTAAGTGAATTTCCTGTAGTTCTGCTTCTTTGAAGGTATTGCGTGCGTTTGTCTTCCAGCATCTCTGTGCAGAGTACAAAGATCGGCTTTTGTTGTTGCCTGTGAGGTAGTCTGCACGTATTTGAGCCTTACTTTTTAAAAAACCACAAACAAAAGACCATTCCTTTTTTTTTTTTTTTTTTTTTGTAGCAGGGTATTATAATTGGCCTAGTTTGAGGAGACCTTGCTTTCCTGTACAGCTCAAAACTGGCTGGAAGGTTGTGGGGCTACAGAATAGTGGCAGATGGTGACACACAGCTAATAAGCAGGGGCTTGTGCTCAGCTGTCAGTCAGAAGGCCCCAAAGCTTTTGAACAGAGGATTTCCATCCTGCCTCCTGCCAGGAGTTCAAGCCCTCAAAGTGAAAATCCTGTGAGATACCATCTTCAAAGTAGCAGAATTAGAGGTGATTTCTCCAAAGCACCGTATTTAAAAAAAACACCAGAAGAAACAAACCACAAAAACCCAACCACGTCACCTAAAAGGCCATACCTTCTTCAAATAGCTAACTCAGAAGAGCATTACACTTGTGAAATTTGACATTAACTACTGCTCACTGAGAAACACATCCAGAATCTTAATTTGGGGGGGAGGGGGGGGGGAGAAGAGCGATTGGGAGAATTAACTGCTGGCAGCGCTGCAGCGGTGTCTGCTGTATTCCCGGTGACTAATGAATCTTTGCCCTCTCAGTGGCAGCAAAAACGCACAACTGCCTGGCCTCACGAGCCCAGCAATTACTGCTGGAAGAATCGGTAGGAAATGGAAGTGAAGTACAATTCTTTGCTGCACCGAGTAACAAAAAGCAGAAGTGAACTATGCTAATGACCTGGAAAGGATTTACTTGCATTAAGTAGTTTTTTTACCTCTTGCTATTTAAGCAGATTTACCTGCAAGCCCTTCAATTTTGTGCGGTTTTTTTCCCCCGTTATTTTGTAAGAGGAAAAATTCCTTTTAAAAATATGGACAGTGCTCCCTCTAAAACACCTGGGCTGCTCTGTTCATGCACCTTGGAGAAACCCAGCCCAGATGACTTGAGAAAATTGAGGTAAGAGCTGTTGTCCAAGCAATGTCTTGCTTTATGCTTCGCTTGTGTAGTTGGCGTGCTCAGGAGTGCAGGAACAGTGGTGTGCGTGGTCCTGGACCTGAGCAGCTCCACAGTAGCTGACTGGAGGTGCTAAGGATCACTACTTGGCCACCGATGATTCTGCCAGCTCTTTTGTTCTCCTAGGAGAGGAAAATAAATTATTCCTGGGATTTTTTTGGGAGCCAAGCAAGAAGGAGAGCCAAGGGTAGATCCATACCCACAAGAGAGTTTGGAGAAGGGTAGCAGAATCGATGCTGTTTTCTTTTTGTGTGCCTTATGTATCCTTCAGGCTTCCTGCTTGGGCTTGTTGAGACTGGAGAACAAAGGAGTTAATTTTAGTGAAACCGTTTGCATGTTCTTCATAGTTACAGTTCCACAAAGAGATCAGTTTGACCAAGGTCCTTCGTAGATTTAAAATAGAAATGTAACATCTGATATTCTGACAGAGCCTATCCACAGTGACACAGTGACACTGCTGACGGAAACATCCGCAGATGCTGAGGACACCGTTGCTTGGCAGAAGGAGTTCTTTCCTCGTGTGTGGTTTTTACAAAGCCTAAGGCTGTTTTCAGTAAAATACCTTTCTGATGGGCATAGCAGAAGATTTGAGATTTTAGTTCTATTTTGCATTTGATTTTTGTAAAACACCTTGGTTTACATTTGAAAACTCTGAAGGTCAGAGCCTCTGGAGAGTTGCGTTTGTGGAACACCTTTGTGGAGGGACCTGGTCCAGTCTGGGGGGATTGCTCATCACGGCAGTATCAATTCATGCGAATCACTAAACTCATTAGTGACTGAATCTTCTGTGCAGGCTGAGTGAAGCGGAGGAAGAGTATACATTGTGCGGTGTTATTTGTAAAAGACTGAAAAGTAATTAGAAAAGTCTTTTTAAAATGTTAATGCAATAATTTTTTTTAAGAATAGTGTATTTCAGCATATGTTACTACCTGTGATTAATCTCTCAGCTGTTAATCACTGTGTGCCTCAGAGGTTAACCCTCACAGCTATGTGATACCATTGTAAATAGAAGAAAAAATGCACATTACTTTGTTTTTGGTTTGTCTGTTCATAGTACTTGTATGCAGTCACGAAGGAAGCAGCCGGAGATGTGGCGGACAGGGGGATCTCCTTTCTGGTTCTCTTGGAGTCTTAGCGCACTGGGCGTTTCTTGCTGGAGCAGAAAAAACAAATGGGTATGAATATTAATTAATAACTTCTTCATTCTTCTGAGTCTGTGTTCTCCTATGGCAACTGTTGTAGAGCTGCTATAGAAATTTCCAAATTGGAGTCATTGGGACTAAGGTATTCATGTACTTTTAAAAAATGTTAGGGTGTTCTAGAGCAGTCTAGATAATAGTTACAATTTTAATAAGACAAACTCTTCAGTAATCTAACAGCTCCCGAGTTTGAGGCAGAAGAAGAGTGTGAACCTGGATCAATTCCCAAGGACCTATATATATGGGGTATGTGTTTTCAAAACAGTTCAATGTAGGCAGAAAGTATGAAGAATAAATAAGTGGTAGTCACTGGCAGTAACATCTGTATCATTCAAAAACTGCGTCATTTAGCTTTGTTTTTGTAATTTGGTGAATCCTCTTGCACTGTACCTAAGTATTTCAGTGGGGTAGGTAAATTGAAACTTGAAAATAAAATATAATCTCAAAGAGGGTAGCCATTTTAAGGCCAAATGGCAGTCCAGTTTGGTCGAACATAAAGCAGCCGTGCAGCTGGCTGTTGGCTCTTTTGTTAAATTATGTCAATTCCTGCCCGACTAGTTGGTCCATGTAGACGTGTAGTCTTTCTGTGAAAGTAGCTGCTTTAAACAAAGTTGAAAGGAACCCTGACACAAGCAGTTGGGGAATAACAGTCCCTCTTTCCAATAAGTAATGGGCTATTGAAGCTTGAGGGGTGGAGATCTTTTGTAGTGTCTTGGTTACTACATGCAGATGCGCACAGTTAGATGTCCATGGGAGTTGACTAGTCTGTGCTTGCGTCACTGTGAGAGCACAGCACTAGGTCCCTAAGGAGGAATGAGGGACCATTTGAACCAGACTTTGAAATTCTGGAATCTATCAAACCCAGAGTGAAAAATGAAACCAGGATTGTTTGTGTATCTGAAGTTGCAGCTGCCATTAAAGGAGGAATTTTGTTTTCCTTCATTAAAAGGGTGACTTCATTTTTGCATGGTGTACAACAACAGATCAGTATTAAATTGTTGGAGCAATGCGCAAACACAGCATGCGTTCTCTGGGCTCTCCTGACTCTGGGCTCCTGCAGCTTTTCCAAACAGCTCGCTCTGAAACTCTTTTATTTTATAGATGAAGGAAAAGTGGGAGAGTATAATTGGCATCAGCAATACATTGTGTCTCCTGTGGTGGTGTTAAGGTGACCCTTCTCAAACACCTGCTGTACCAATTGTGTTTATCTCATGTGTTTCAGGAAAGCAGGAGCTTTTGGGGCTCCGTGAATCAGGGCATCAGCTAGTAGACTGCACTGCAGGCAGTCCAGCCAGTCCTTCCATGCTTGTGCCTGGCTCTGTTGTTTCGAGGTCTGTGCAGAGCAGGATTTTGAAACACCGATTGCACTGGCTTTCAGGGGTGCTAATGGTGTAGTAGGTAGGATTCTCCTGTGAAGTAGACAGGATACTAAGGTGATGTCTTCGGAGTATGGTATCAAACCTTAGAAACAGGTGCTTTGGCTGTCTTGAGCCCAGAAGCCTGTGCACAGCTCTTGTTTCAGAGCAGTATTTAGGCATCCAGGGTGGACTCTCAAGGCGGCTTAAATACTCACTCCTGCACCTTGACGAGTGTACGAAGTTGCTGTTTTCAAGGAAAAGATACTCAAAGCTGCCCTGGCAACACCCAGTTGTAAACTCACATTCTGCTTTGCCTGTGTTTTATGTAATGATCCTCCACAAAACCCTTGCTTGGCACAGGAGGCAGTAGCTCCTTAGTGACTTCCAGGCAGCCACGTCCCAGCCGTGGCTGAGCTTTGTGAGGTTTTTAACCAGCCAGCACCTGGAGCCCAGGGCTGGCCGCTGAATCCCTCTGCAGCCGCTTTCCTCTGCTCTGGTGCCATGAGGCAGCAGAAGCGGCTCCCGTGGCCCAGCCTGCGAGAAGGTGCTCTGGAGGTGGCCGGGCTGTGCTGCCTTCTCCCAGGGGCGTTCAGGACGAAGTTTCATGTTGTTAAAACTAAATGCAGAACACCTTCTTACCCGCTTCTCAAGCAGGTTTGCTTTCTGCATCCTTTGGCCCTGGTGGTGTTTCTCGCTCAGTCATGTGCTGTGCCATGGGAAGGGAAATATTTGTTAAAAATACTCAGCCAAAGGTGCTCTGCAGTGCAGGAGTCGTGAGAAACACAGGCATTT
The DNA here is from genome assembly GCA_026212715.1 of Elanus axillaris. Lineage (NCBI taxonomy): Eukaryota > Metazoa > Chordata > Aves > Accipitriformes > Accipitridae > Elanus > Elanus axillaris. The sequence continues at coordinate 1,164,440 of JANZLQ010000060.1, forward strand.
GCTTAAGAGGCCTTCCCAGCAATGCTGACAAACATTTATGGGTACAAAGATTATGTCTACTACCTTATGAATTACACAAGAGTTTTCAGAATTTGTTTATAACATTGGTGTTTTTTTTTTCTGTTTAGTCAAAATCCCTTTCTAGTGGCTGCATTTGGAGCTTGCTCTCTTACGCGGCAGTCTAACCACCAAGCCTTTCAAAAATTTGGACGTTCAATGACTGCCTCTGACATGGTTTCAGAAGTTGGAACAGCTTTTAACAAACTTTTTGAAACCTGAAGCCAAAGGAGCAGAGAAGAAGAAAAGGAAGAACAATGACTGCAAGAGTAATTACATTTACCGTAGAATTTACATAAGTAATGCACCCTTTCAAGTGCTGTAGCAGCATTGGTATGCTAGGTAGATTTTTTTTATTTTTAAGAATAGAAAAATATGATTAATGTAGATATTTTTTAAGAGTTTGGAATACAAAAATGTTTTGGCTGAAATAAGCTGTAGTTGCAGATCTGTTATAATATAATAAAACTAAACTGAAAGTATTCCTCTGTTCTTTTTGATAGTTATTGAGCAATAACTAAAGTGTGAAGAGCAAAAAAAAAAAAATGCACTTGATACTTAGATAAAATTCTTCCACCAGCTCAACTGAATTTCTTGGATTGCACCAAGGTTGTCATGTTTTCATTCTTAGACCCTCTGTCTAGAATTAGCTATTGCACTTCATTTTTTGCCATGCTAGTATAGTAAGAAGCAAAAAGTAAGCCTCTTTGGAAAGGGAATGCATGAGAGTTGCTGTAGATTTTGAATGTAATTAGTTGCCTTTTCCCATTCCTGGTCCCAGAGGCAGCACTCATATCGACAAGAGACCCCTTTGTGCAGCGTCTTGGGTTTTTTTAAAAGGTTCCCCCATCACAGAATAAGAATCTACTGTAGGTATCTTAGCATTAAACAGTAATTATGCTTACCTGAAAAAAAATTCTTACCTATTCCTTTTAGCCAGCCTTGGCTCATCTGGAACTCGGCATGATGGACTTTGTGAAATTACCATTTGGAGAGGTACTAGGCGGGGTAAGAAACTTGGTGATACTAAACTGGTCAAACTCTCAGTGATCATGGAAGCATGAAGTGCTTTTAAAACCAATTGCCTGAGTCAGCGGCAGAGGTCGAGAAGCTCAGTGCACAGATGCGTGGGTGGGTCGCTATTACCCAGCAGGGATAGGAATCAAAAGGCAGCTGGCAGCATGTACCTGTACCCCCTTGGTGTTGCGCAGGCAGCCAGCCCTACGCTGCAAGTCAGAGGCAGGAACAGAAACAGGGCAGCCGGTGTTGGAGCACGGACCCTGGCTTTAGGGGCTTTTGGCTCAGTCCTTAGCAAGACGGGTGGGACTTGTACTGCTGGGCCGGTACCGAGCTGGGTACAAAGGGGAAGTTGCGTGGCATTTTTGCACAGCATTTCTTAAATTTTTGGAAGTTCAGTCAAAGCTTGTAGGGCTTGAACCACGATGGAGAGAGGGGCAAGTTCACAGAAAGTACATTGAGGTGGGTACTGCCCTTAAACCTACAACCTAGCTCCAGTGTATAGTCAGGAAAGCACAGGAACAAGCATGTAACGTGTCTAGTTATTGCAGAAGATGTTCGGCATTCACTGCAGCCATCCTTCCCCAGCGCTCTAGCTTGGAATACGGTGTCACGCATCCCAGTCCACCTGCCTTCTCGTACCTTGCCATAGCTGCCCACAGAAAGCACCTGGAATCAGAAAGGCTGCTCCGAGAATTTCCCTTCAGCCCTTAGAGTTGAGATTTCTGGATGCACTGTGACTACTACCTCACCCCAATGCTTTTTTTTTTTAATCTCCTCCCCCCNNNNCCCCCGAACCTGTTACCTATTTTTAAAATAGGTTTTTAAATGTTTGCTTATTTTGGTCTATGAGGGTTCACAGACTTTTTAGATTAGAGCAATGTCTACTCATAAGAGATGGGGTTTTGGTGTTTAATATAAGCAGTTTTGTAAACTGTATACATCTTTGGGGAAACTAAGCTACTATTGTTTTTTCCCCCTAAAAATAGCTGAGAAGCCTGACTGCTTTTAAATAAAATCAGAAAGTTAAAACTGATTTTAAAACAGCTACTCAATTTTCTTTAAAAATAAGCAATCTTTTTTTGTATTTAGAACATCACTGGGATTATAATTATGTGGCATTTGTAGGCGAAGTCAATCAATTAACAGAGCTCAGTACAGATTTCAACCTGCCATGTTGGTTTTAAATCTACACCGAAGTTGTAACTAACTCTGTTATTCACTAATGTATACAACTTGTTAAAATTTTTAAACATTCTGGAAATGTAGCAGTTTCTTTTGGTAGGAAATAAAAATAATAGAAAATTACTTGTGGGTACTTTGTTTGGTGTGTTCAGATCCCATTTCCCTCAGAAGCTGAGCTGACTGTTCCCATTTGTTCTAGTTTACTAGAGCCATACAGCAAATTTAAAATACCAAAACAGTGTCAAATAAGCATCTAATTAGCACCCAAGTGCTAATGAAGATACACACACAGACACCCCCCCCCATCTTCTGTAGGCATGCCAATAACCAGAAATGGAGCAGAAAAACAGCTACGTGTTTTATTCACAGCACGATGAAGGCAAGCCTTTATCCTTTTGAACAGATCACTTGTGTGAAGTGTATTTTCAAATTAAATTCCTTGTAAGATGAACCCCTGTTCTTATTTCTAGCTTTTCATAAATTTTTATTTAAAGAATGACCAGCAGCAGGTAAGTACAAGCCCCACATAACGTCAGCCACCAGAGCCCAGGTACAGGCTGTGATGCAGCCTGCTGCATCTGCTGCAGCCACACCATCCAGGGGGGGATTTTTTTTTTAACACAAACATAGCAAAACAGGTAACAGAACAGGTAATAACCAAACATCTAATTTTCTCTTTCTTCCTTGCTGGAGAGATCCTGAGCACGTTGCACTCCCCCTGCCAGGGAAACCTCAATGTATTCTGTGCAAAAACAAACTGAAAAGATGCCAAGCCTTACTGATTAGTGGTAATATGATGGTATCCAGTTAAGATTTCACAGGACCAAACCAGCAACACTGCAGTAAGGAAATACTGCAAGGCTAAAAGTGTCCCCTCTTCCTATGTCAAAGAGGAACACAACTGCTCAAACCAGTGAGCATAAAACGAAGTGTTTTCACCCTCAAAGACAGGCTGAAGTTCCTGCCTCTGTCTACACTACCTTTTAATTCTCAGCGCCAGCTCGGCAAAACAGGGCACGAGTGCAGAGCACGGAGCAACTGGGGCTGGGGCAGCTCCTGTGTCAGACTGCACCGAGGCTGCTTCTACCCTGCGTCCTGTACTTCGATGCTTCCAGCACCTGCGCTGCATTTCACTCAGATCACATCTTTGCTAGCCCTTCTCTTCCAAAGATTTTATTTGGAAAGCATTAGTATTTACAACTGTTGCCAAAGCAGCCGAAATAGAAAAGTCCAGGGATGAAGTTTCAGCTTTTTTTCTTGGTCTGCTGCTCCACTTGCCCTCCTTCCTCCATGTCCCAGGTTGAAACAGCAGCTCTGTCCTGTAAGAAGAATTAAGCGGGTCAGCCCCAGCAGCCTGGATCACACAGGTATCACACACACGTAGGTATCTGGAGGTTTTTAACCGAGCCTCATCCAGCAAAGCTCTTAATCCAATTGGGTAGAAGAGGTGGCGGTACCACCTCACAGGAGTGCTGTTGTTACTAACAATGCTCAAAGTCATAAAACAGACAGTTCTTCCCAGCTGAGAAGGGAAAAAAACGCACAATGCAAATGTCACCTCCTCAGTGTGCGATGCTGCAGCAGTGCGTCATCTCTCTCACACAAGTACCTTCTGTTAAAGTCGGGCAATCACATTTTCATGTTTAAATGGCTCGTGTACACGGAAAACAGCCCTTCTTACGGCCAGTGCACGAGAATGTATTGCCTAACGTGTTTGATTTCCTGAATTTTAGGATAGCAGCCTGTTGCTGTAAATATCTGTAATGCAATACTGTCATATTTTTGAAAGAATATTAGTCAAACTGAGCATTTCTGACTGTCAAGATGTAGCTGTTGGACTGCAATTGTTGAAAATAAAAGTTAATCTGAACATTGAAACATGACAAAGTTAGATGAGCTCTGACTCACAAGAGAGGCTGGAATACAATGCAGAATTTTCTTTACATTAAAATGAAAACTCATTTTGATGCGTAAATACCTAATTACTACATTTCATTTATTAGCACAGATCAACTTGCCTTTGGAGCACGCTATAGCAACATGAAAAGGCTGGTGGGTATTGTAATCGGTTTGTTGCAAGTTCTGCAACTTCAAACAGCACATTGTCTGCAATGAGCAGCATCAGAGAAGAAACCAGTGTACAGAAACTGCAAAACTTTACAACCTAAAGGAGACAATACCCTTTCTACAAAACTGATTTTAAGGGAATTAAGTTACTAGCATTCTCTTAAGTTGCTACTCACACCCTACAGCAGCCAACCCCTCCCTGCCAAGCCCCAGGCCAGGGGTTCCTAGTCTGCACCAGGTGGAGATGAGGCTCGTCCGCTTCATCTGTTCTGCCGCTTTTCCTCCTGCACATGGAACTGAGAAGTTGCTACTGACTTGAGCCGCACGCGACAGGGCAAGCGCGTTAATGGACACATTACTGCCTGCATATCGTGGGGCTCAAAAGTTTCATGGAAATCAGAGGCTGGATAGAGAAGAGAAATTCAAATTACTTCCTCAAGCATCTCCTAGGCCTGCAGGACCCAGCTGCCAGGCACCATGTTACCGTGGCATTTTTGGCAAGAGCTGACCTAGGGCGGCCATCCAACCCAGCCAAGCAGCCTCGTGCTCGGCATGAGGGTGGCAAGAGCTGCTTTGGGTAGGGCCACGTCCTGTCGCACGTGTGCTCCGGTCAGCCTGTGTGAGGAACTGCAGCGCTGCATCGCTCCGTTGGCGGGACTCTCTGGGATTTGCAAAGGTGAGATCTGGGCAACCATCACAGCACACCTTCAGATACTTCCGCAGTATCAGCAAAAAAAGCAAGAGTTCAGCTTTGGACGCATGCTGTGTGTGCTCATACGTGCATACATGCTTTGTCTTCAGGAGCAAACTATTCTCGGACAAGCAGGAGACAGATTATGCCGAGCTTCAGATTATTAAAAAAAAATTGAAATAAATGGAATGGGTCAAGTCCTGGCTAAGGCTAATTTCTAGGAGGCTATTAAATGTCCATAAATCCCTTTAAAGACAAACCAAAACAAATCTTCAGAAGGGTGGAGGTGGGGCTGTGGACGTTTTGCCAAATAGATCAAAAGGGAGTTTTCTTCTTCAAGACTTCGTCTCAGTGCAGTTGTTTGGATTTGCAAACTGTCTTAACAGTAAGTGCAGCAAGGATTTAGCTATGTACAAACAAGTTAAGGAAGCAGATGTTCTAACTTCCCACAGCCTTCCTTTGCTTTCACAGCTGTAGCTCACCACCAATGCGATTTGGCCCTCACCCCCGTTTGTATCGGCACACTCACTTTCATCCGAGATAATGAGACAGCTGACCAAACTTCGTATTTGCTTTTAACAGGTGTGTTGACAAATTACAACTCTCACATTCAGCAATTAAAGAGGATGTATGCTGTCAATCCCCAATGTCACTGTGCTTTATATCCTCCCATTGGTAAAATGATGCAAGGACACTATGCAGGGCTCAGTTCCCGAGTGAGGGGAAAATCAGCAGGGGGAGAGAGAGACACTGGAGGATTATTCTGCACGTAAGGAGCAACACTGACCCAACGAGGCCTGGAGCAGAGGTGAGAAGGGCAGTGAAGCAAGAGGAACTGGAAGAAGCAGCACCCGTTAAAGCAACTTGAAACCAGGAGGAGACAAGTAAGCAAGTGAAGGGATTTCTCTCTTAAGCAAGAGAGACCATTGGGGTAATGGAAAAGGAAGAGAACAGCAGCATTAGATACAGGCTAAAAGTAGAAAGCAGGGTGGAGAGAGGAGTGGTACAGGAACTGGGCAAAGTACTTACAGCTCAGGAAGAGTTGGGAATGGAGCTGCTGAAAACAGAAGAGGCTTTCGCATCAGGACTCACCATTTTTGGTAGGGGAATGTGGGGAGGGTAGAGGGAAGGCATTACTTTCAGAAGTCATCTCAGTTTACTTTCCAGCTTCTCTGCAATCTTTTGAAAGATTGCACACATTACTCATACCTTTCCTTCTGGATTGAACTTGGGCAATTAAGGATTTCTGAATATTGCAGGATTTTCAGTGGCTAAATAACACATCCTTAGGAACTGCAGAAGTAGCTGCAGCTTGCATGGGGACACAAGGCTGAAGGGGAGCAGAAGAGAAGGCTAGCGTACAACCAGGCAAAGGCTCAGCTTCAACCTCCTGCTACTGCAGTTGTACGGGGAGCAGGGCACACCACCAACAGCTGCTGAAGGAGCACAAAGGGCAAAAATAAATGCCGTCTTAAAAAATTACTTATGATCTCACAAAGACGGTCACTGTCTTATACCTTTATGTGGATTCCAAAGGCAGCAAGGTCTCCACGCAGACTGTCACAAGCCTCCAGGAGGGGTTTTCTCTCCTGCATTAACTGCTGCCTCTTTTCCTTCTGTTCCTGTTTCGCTCCTTCGGCTGCCGCAGCACCCTCCATTGGCACAGCGTCTGCTTCTTCCGGCAGAGCAAGCGCGTAATGACGGACCTTCGCACGGAACCTTACAAGCTCATCAATGATGTTAGAGAGCACAGCAGAGTTGTCTCCTCCCAGAGCCACCTAAAAATCAAACAGGTTGCTTTACAAACATCTGAGGATGATGATTTAAAAATCAACCCCAACTCAGTAGCATACACTGAGGTCTCGTCACTTCTCCTGGTTGTGCATCTTCCATATATTGGTATGATTAAAATGTCACAATCGCATTAATGCTGGACAAAAAGTTACAGTGGCATCATCCCTGGAAGTAGTTCAGCATATTCCTACACAGGAAAGCACCTATCTTGGAGCAAAGGGCTCTCACATAAAACATAACACACTGCATAACCCAACTGTGGAACTCATTGCCACAGGAAACCTCCAAGATACCAGAAGGGTGCATAAATTACAAAGGGATTAGACAAATGAATGGAAGAAAGGCCTGGAAATAGCCATCCAACACAGCAAGGGGAAGCCCAGCCACCAGCTCTCACAGCCCCTCAGCTGTAAACATCTGCAGACCTAGCAAGTACATCAGCCCCTTGCTCTGCCTTTGAGCTCCAGACCTTCCTCGGGACACACAAACCAGGAGAATTAAGTATTTTGGTTTTAAGTGTCTAGACTACCCTTTCTCCTTACATCTACAGAAAACCTCCCCAAATCCACAGAACTTTTATCTGATCCACCTTATCCAAAATTTCAGCCACCCAAAAAGACCTGACCGAGCAGCAGCCATGGCACGCAGCGGGTGTTTTCTGGCTGCTGCCTGGCCCCCTCCTTCCCTCAGACAGCTCCGAGCTTCCTCGGCTGCTCTGGCTTGGCAGAAGTCTTGCTGGTCAACACCACGGGAAGGGAACGGCCTCACTCCGCCTAGAGGGTCCCGCTCCGACAGCTGCTGGGATGGGAGCTCGGGTGCTAGCAGAAGAGGAAGGCTGCAGCCAGGCTCCCAGTCTCGCTCTCGGCAGAGAAACCACCCCTGTTTCTCATTACAGGCAAACTCCTAAGGGGGAGGAACAGGACAAACCCCCAACGAAAAAGAAAAGGCCTTTGTGGTATTTTATCACTAGGACAGAAGAGAGGGAGCGGACAACGGAGCAGTGAAATGTAAAGAACACCAAGACTGGGGGGCGAAATTGCTGGCAGCAACACTCGACTGGGAGCAGAAGAGCAGCTGAGTAATTAAAGCCAGAGGGGGCCGTATTTAAACACTGAACAGCAGGATGGAAATGAAAGGGAGTAGTTTCAGAGGTCACTGGCTGAAGCAAACAAACAAAGAGGAGGGGAAGGAGGTGGCAGTAAAGCTATCAAAGATAGGAGTCCAAGATGCTCAATGCTCTCCACAATCAGAAGGCAGCAAATTCCCCAAACTTTCAAAATATGTAAACATACTAAAGAAGTTTTTTACGAGATTGAAAAAGATAATACATCTAAGTGCTAGAAGTGCTCCATCATAACCTGGGGCAGGTAAAAGAGCAGGATAAATGCTTAAATACAGAAGGGAGAGGAAAGAGAAACGGGGAGCAAGAAACACACCTCTTACAAACACCACTCCCAAAGTTCAAACCAGGCACCTACTCATGGCACACACAAGGCAAGATCCTCCAAGAGAGGCAGCTTTAGGAGACGAACCGATCCGATTTCCATGTAGAACACTGTGTAGCCGCTCAGGGCTGACCTCCAATTTCTCCTTCTGCAGTACCAACCAATCCGAAATGCTCATAAAAAGTTTTATATAGAAATTTCGCCCTTGCCTACCCTAGAGATGATCACCTGTTTGCCCCCAGCAGCACCTGTAATACAGCACTCCTCGGCAGAGCAAAAGCCCTCACTGTTGCTCCCCAGCTCTAGAACAGGCACAATGGTTTCCACCCATCGTCTTTTCAGGCACATTCACCTTACCTGCCTGTGGCTGTGCAGGCTCCTTCTCTTGCCAATGCAGACAGAGAGACAGGCAGTCCTGCTCTATACCGGACTAAGATGAACCGTCCCTTAGCAGTGCCCCTCTCTCCACCCACTACTGCAGAAGTACAGGCAGCTACATCAGACTGTCAGGCTAATTAACAGAGATGAATCCCATCCTAAGGGCAAGAGAGACCCACAGGCTATATGCAAACATCCAAATGAGGAGGGCCCAAACACCGTTCCCCATAGCCTCTAGGTTGAATTGTTAGCACAGCGGCAGCCAGGCCAGCTAGCCCTCTCCCAGGCAGCCCACATGCTGGGACCAGTGGTGGTCAGGGACTGGTCCCAGCAAGCTGCACACCCAGGGCCACCTGGCTAAGGGGCAAGAAAGGTTGGACGCTAAGCTGTTGTTCTCTGACCTCGAGACCAGCCACAGTCCCTGCACCATTTTATTTACTAGCTCGCAGCAGCCCATGGACCTTTCCGATGAAGATTTTGATTGATTCATTTACTGGAAGCTGAAAGAGCAGAGGGACAGAGAAGAGTCTGACTCAGTGCTCTTTCCTTCCTGCCTACCTCACACCAATGTCTTCTGCTGACCCTGCTGCCCCAGAGAAACTAGCACAGCATACAAAAAAAAATTCAGACACTTGTTTCAGCAAAAAATATAGGTGCAGCAGGCACCTGCATACAAGACAGCCCAGAATCTGGAGGAATGCCTTTGCCATCCAACTTACAGACAAATATGTGTTTAGTACGCCACTAAAAATTAAAAGGACAAACCACAGGTTATGAGGAGTTAACACACAGCCAAATCCCATCCAATCGCTATTTTGAAAGAAATTTTGTAGAAAAATCCACAAAGAGGCAAAGTAAATAAATGCATTTATGGCTATACTGCCCGACTTTCAAAGGATGAATAATGTTATTTACACTTTCTTATCCTCCTCTCCCCCAAAAGCAATTTTTGCAGAACAGTTTCTGTGAAAAAAGTTTCCGACTCCTTGGTATTCAGCTCCAGATGCGAACAGGAGAGGAGCACAGAACAGCATGCTAGTCTCCAACACCTTGTGTGATTTTAAATGCTCCCCTTCTGTACATCAGGATGTCACCTCCATATTTATCGCTCTCTTCCCTGTGCAGTACTTTGCTTTGAGCTTCTCTCTGCTTTTCTTCCCCTCCCCGTTCCTACCTTTCCAAGCACTAAAGGATACGTAAGGTACTTCCAGCGATGCCCCCACCGCTGCCCTCCCCTCCCCACACCCTAGCACAGCTCAAGGCACAGCAGCCCCTTTCCCCCACATCCTGGCTTTTGGCAGAGGAGCTGGACCCCGGCTCCTGCTGTGCAGGAGGTCACAAGCGTAAATATTCACATGGCTGTTGAAGTCAGCCTGGGTGCAACCATCTGAAAGAAGAGGAAGAGCCGGGGGAAAGCCAGATGTGTAACAGGACCAACTTAAAGGCCTCCAACGGTAACTTTTTCTCGTTTCGTTCCCACAGCACAATTGCTGCAGAAGTCATACAGGAGTACCTCTGAGAAGAAAAAAGCCCACGCTTTGTTCCACCTGCTCACATGCTCTCCTAAGACATCACGGCAGAAATTGCAAGCAGTGCAGAAAGGCTTACTAAAACCATAAATAACTTTGTTAAATCTGACGCTTTTAGAAAGCATTCCATAAAACATAATGCTGGCGCTGCTACCATATACTAGTACACACAGAAGAGAAGTTTCGTACCTGTCTTTCTCCAAAGGACATCCCAAGGGCATTAAAAAAGCCTTCTATATAGGAAATAATGCTTCCATACACAACAGAGCTTCTAGGAGATCCAGCATCCTGTTTAAAAAACACTCAAAAGAGATTGTCGAGTCAATACATATTACAGAACTCAGCATCTCTCTGTAGCCTTGTCCACAATGGAAAACTATTACTAATTATATAGATCTATCTCCACCAGTAACACGTGCCCAGACAGGAACTTTTACAGAGATATAAAAGCACCTCACAACACAAAGGGAAAAGAATTAAGTAAACAGGGGAGGGGAAGAGCTTATTACCAGCGAGGAGAAAAGATGCATGAAGCTGCCGTGCATTACATGCGTGCAGTAAATTAGACCTAAAAATAGCATTTCTGGGCATGAAAGGGCTGTGTATGAAAAGAAAATATAAGAACAAAATCCCAGCTTCAAGGCCACCTATAAAATGAATGATTAAACCCAAACCTGAATCCCTTTTTGAGCGTTACATCGATTTAAACAACGTGAAGACTGCTTTAACATAGCTTATGGCATTTTGTCATGCCCCGGTAGCACCAGCAACCACCAGCAGCAGTGACAGAATAGCATTTTTAAGAACACATGTATTTCTTTCTTTCCTCCATATTTATCTCAGAAGAAAAAAAAAAATTAAAATCAAGGTTAAATGATGAATGAATGGATGAGAAGCAATTTAAGGGACTAACCCTTGCCTAGAAAAAGAGTGATGACATACACAGCCAAATTAGCAGCTGGTACTGGATTTTATCTGACAACTCCATTAGGGCCCAAGATAAGCCATAACCTAAAATTTGCAAAAGACCTGACCTAGAAGGAGCTGAAGTGGACCACTGAGGGAAAGAAACAGGAATGTGCCAACTAAGGTAAGAATGGTGAGAAGGTTAAGAGAGGAATGAGTAGTTCTGTTTAAGTGAATTTACTCTCAGTTCTTAAGGAGAAAAACTACGTACACAGTCAGTAAAAGGTAACGCTCAGACAGCTGGGCTGCACCCAGAAAGGCTCCACCACCACAACCAGAAATCCAAGCCAGCTGCCCCACAAATACCCCACCCAATTCTCAACAAAATGATTGACAGAAGGAATACAGGGGAAAACGAGCAAAAACTGGCAAAACTAGACTACGTGTATTTAGGTAATGCTGCTACAGATCCCCACTGCAAACTGGTTTGGGTCAGGGATTTGCTCATTTTGTGAAGATAAGGCTAAGGACAAAATTTAAAGCCAGCACTAGAACAGGACCAGGAGGCGGCAGGATTTCTAAACCAACAGTCTAATTTTCTCTTAAAATCAGTTATTACTATGTACTCAAGAGTTCTTTTACAGCACAAACATGGTCAACATGATGACACCAGCAGTCAAGGAGCACAGCAACAAGGCTGAGCTGCTCACCTTGAGTGAGAAAGGGAGCTGTTGGAAAAAGGAGACCCAGAACTGCTTCAGACTGTTTGCTGCTCAGGTCTTGTCTGGTAAGGATGGCTCCTTTGGGTCAGCATCGAGAAATCTTAACAGGGTCTCAGTTTGCCAAAAGCCATCTGAAGACGGACTCATGCAGGCATGCTGTTAGGCCACAATTATAATTTGCTGACAGCAGAAGCCACTCGGTCCCCAAAGCTGAACTCACCACCGTGACTGCCCCGTGCACCTCAGACTGCCTGCCAAAGCCCCCACAGCCCTCACCACCCCCTATTTCCCAATTTAGGTTGATTTCTGTGCATGAGCATTAAGCAAAGAAGCAGGGTAAGGATATAAAACCAGCACTAAAATTAGCAGCATGCCACAATGGCTTCAGGCCTTCTAAAAACCTTAGGTGTAAATAATACAGGGCAGCAGGAAAGAAACAGCCTTCAGACACAACAAAGCCCAAAACAATAGCTGTACATAATTCCTGCAATACAGTCAGGACAAATGGGCACCATTAAGGTCAACAATTTATGGAGCTTTGTTTCTGCTCGTTTCTTATGTGAACAATAAACTAATCTGTCTGCATTAAACAGTAGGACAGTGGACAGCTGTCATTTTCTGATCTCTGTATCCTAATGGGTTACCTTAGTAACAGCCTTAAGCTGTCTGTTGCCATGGTGAATGAGGTCCATAATTGCTGCAACAGCCCTGGAGGTGTCAAAGTCATCTGCAAACGCAGCCTTCACGGTTACTTTTGTGTTGGCTAGCCTTCAAGAAGAAAAGGTAACGTTTAAGATAAGACAAACAAGATGCCAGCAGTACAGTGAATTCATCAGCTATTCAGCCAGAAGGAGTCATCGAAAGGACACTGTCATTTCCTTCCGAGCCGTCCTAGGATGGGCAATGCTACGCTGAGCAGGGAGAATACATCTTTCAGCTGCGAAGGGAAAAACTTGACGGACGTCAAAATCCAAAGTGCTACATCCGTTCGATAAATACATGGTTAATCACAGGAGCCAACAACAGCAGAGCAAGGCTTGCCTTAATCATTTAAAAACAGATGGAAAATGAGGTTGATATTAAGCATGTTAAAGATTTTGCTAAGTTTTTTTTTCTTCCAGCAGCCCGTTTTTCAAGCTAACAGCATGCTTCTCATCCAAAGCCACATCACACACATCACTCCAGTGCCTGGCAAGAAAGCTGACACAGGGTCAGCCAGGAGTTCTGTTGGCGGGATCCAGCTCGGAAGCGGGCGCTGCTTCCTCATTTCCCAGGCAAGCCCAATCCCAGCTCCAGGACTTCACTCAGCTTGGCCCAGATGGAAAGGTCTGGTGGGACCGTTCGTGTAGCAGCACCAAAAGCCAGCGGGCAACCAGCACTCGTTGCCGCAGAACCAGTGCCACCCGCTGCAGCCGCTTTGAGCAGGAGGACGAGGACAGCAGCAGGAATAAATAAATGGTGAGCAGCAAACAGCTGCTGGCGGCGTGCTCTTGTACACAGCCAGGCGAACCGGACCTTGACAGCACCGACCCAAGGATGCTGTTTCACGATAAAGCTCGGGGAGCAGGGTTATCTAGGGAGCCTCAAGCTATCCTAGCACCTCTGGGGTTCTCCTGAACCCTGTTTTGCCTGTTTCTGAGTGGTTTTGCCTGGAATGCCTGCCTCCCCTCAGATATCACATGGCTGCTGCCCTAACTCACTCCTCCCAACACTCTTCCCTGTAAGCTTCCCCCTCTCCGCTGGGTATCGACCACTTTCCTAATTAAAAGCTCTGTTTCATTTTGGTTGTTTTTACATCTACTGATACACAAGTCATGCTCACCACTGACAATCCACTTCAACTTCCCCACGTGCCTCACGTGTCTCAGCCTTATCTCTCACCAACAGGTCTCCTGCAGCCTCCTGCTGAAGGACTTGCTTTTGCCAAATACCACAACTAGTTAATTCATCTCCACCTCCCTGTAACACGTTCCAGTGCCCCTTGCAAGCCACAGTCAATGCGGCCGCAAGCTCTCCGACGGCGAGGTGCCCGCACCACAAGGAAGCCAGCCGCCTCTCACTTTTACAATACAGGCTGTTTCCCTCTGATCCTACGAACCAGAACTGCACGTACTTCGCTGCAGGGTGCTCGATGCCCTTCCTACCCCAACTCCAGAGCACTGCGCTCGTCTTCTCAGCTCTGCTCTCAACACACAGCACGTCTCTCTCCTAAAAGATGATCTGGTTTTCCTAAGGGACTCCAAAGAAGATTCTCCTCGTCACTGTCAGGGTCACAAGCACCATAATTTATTCTTTCCCTGTGAGATCTCTGCCCCAGCCAGTTTCTCAGTAACCCCTTCTCTCCTCTGCTGCACAGCAGTGACAGCCAGCTTGATTACAAGCTCACATACCCAAGGCGTATTACTATCCAGTTGTCCTCTTTCTTCTTCAGCTGCTAATGCAGTTCTACTTGCAAACTAGGTAGCCTCGCAACTTCAGTCATAGCTTTGCCTTTTACATCACCCAAGGTGGGCAAAGATGCCTGTGTTAGGACAGGCACACTAGGTAAGTAACACGGATTTTAAAAACACAATGAACCAAGTGTAGCAGACTATGAAGAAAAGCAGCTGGCTAGAAAAAGAAGGGGAAAAAAAAGCGGCACCTGGTGAGGGCTGGCAGGGAAGACTACTTCTCTGTTGTTCTTGTCCTGCTTCTTAAACACAACTCAGAACACTACACTGTTCAGCCCTCTAAGCCTGTCAGCAAACTATTGCTCACATAATCACAACCTTTAAGATACAAGAGGTGTACTTACCTTTCCCACAGTATGTCTTCTCTAACAGGGTCACATACCAGCTGTCCTTTTATATAAGCATTTGCATCTCTAATAAATGAAGAGATTGCCTGAAGAATGTGCTTTGCATCATCCATGCTCTCATCACTAAATTCTACTGCTAAGAAAAAAAAATTAATTCAGACGTTATGATAGAGAGAGAATGTTGTCTGTCATACATAGAAACAATATTCTGAGATTAAGTCATTCCAGGAAAAGTTTGTTATTATTTGCCATAGCAAACTTTTCTTACAATTAATTGCACATTTAATTAAAAACTGTTCTTCATGCACACTCGGTGAATTAAATCAATACAAAAAGACCATCATTACACATGACAAAGTATAAGCTACTGGAAAGGTATCAGACTGCTTCAAAAAGTGTCTGGAAGGTGACTGAAGCAATAGCTACTTGATTTTAAATTTTTTTTTCCATTATTGAATGTCTCTGTAAAGTTATTAATCCAAAGCATCTGGACTGGACATATTTCCAAGTGTCCCCCCAGATTAAGATGGCAAGACACACCTTTCGTCTCACTCCTAATTTTGTTCCTAATTTAGGTGGACACGATCTGTATTTGGAGACCTCTGAAGAGACCTAACGCTCACCACTGACTCTGTGAGTAATATAGGCACTTATAAAGGGCTGCTTCATCAGCATGTAAAGATCTAGATGGACCTAAAAGTTTGCAATCCAGATTCTGCACTAGATATACAATTCCCTCACAGTATCAAAGCTAAACTTTCAATGTTCAATAAACAATTCAATTTTCGAAGGCGACTGTTAGAGAAAATACAAAATGCTTAAACTTGTAAAGGCATGTCTAGGATGGGATTCATCACTCCCAACTTAAACACTTAGATTTAAGCCTCTTGTAGTCACTGGAAAGAAAGATTAAGGTGAATGATTCACTGCACCCTAAGCAGAGCTCTGCTTTACGATGAGATCTGCTATACCCTAACCCTAGGTGCTTCTCTTCCAACAACTGGAAAGCCAACATTAGCCCCCCCAGCCCCACTGCACTCAGCGGGACTCTAGCTTTGGCAGGCAATTCCACCTGGGGAACTATCAGCATCCACTTCTGCTGGCTTAGGGTTAAGCAGGCTCTTCTCGCCTTCCCTAAGCCCTCAGAAGCGCAGATGCTGGACTGGCCCCCGGCACTTGCACTGTGAGCTGCCATCAGCAAGAGGCAATTTTTTTATTTGTACAGCAATGCACAATTTTCTGTAGAAGAGCGCTCAGACCGCACACATGACAGCTCACCCCGCTTCGGTGGAAGTTGTGTCCGCCAAGGACTGGCCTAGGTTTAAATGCGCTCCTTCCCACAGTATCGCATCAGAGCCGATTACTTGAATCAAAACACCATTTGCAGCCAATGCAGCATCGCTTCACCGTTTTATGCCTGACCTCTGCACTAATGTACATCCAAACTACAGCTTGCAGCGTATTCCTAATCTCATCAGCACTGAGCATCACGTGTAGTTTTCACAGCAATCTCACCTCTGGTTCTGCACATCTTGCAGCCAACTGCTTTGTGCAATTACCCAGCGCTGCCCAGACAGACACAGCCTCTTTAGAGCAGGCTGAGCAAGGAGACAGATCTAAGAGGGCAGAAGCAACCAGATGTAAGATCTGATCTTGGTTCCACTAGCCTAAATCCCAAAGAAGCCTAACGGTTTGTTTAAACAGACTTTCCACAGGATTTACTCCACTATAACTAAGGCATAAGTCTGGACCCGTATTTGTCAGATTTTCCATTTGTAATTAAAAATCTGCATTACTGCCTCATTAACACTGGTCTTTAGAATTAAGCTTTACTCAGCTTTTTAAAAGACAAAGGTACAGACTTTTAGAAAACAGTGAGATACTGAAAGAGATCATCTATATCCACTAAGATTACTCAACTGATTACCCTGGTTACAGGAACTCCACAAGGAATACGTGATCAAAGTTTATCCTGATGAAGCCCGCTTTGATTAAACCCATTCTTCTTCCCGATTCACAGCACTCTCCTAAAGCATCGCCTACAGGCACTGCAAACCCACAGCACAGGCAAGCCCAGCCCTATAAATCTTCACCATAGTCCCTATTCCTTCCCTCCTTTGCCACCAAGGGCATCATCGCTACATCATCAAATTACAAAATGTATGTTTATTAGCACCAACAAGTAATTAAAGACCAGAGGGACCAAAATGTTACAGTTCACTCAGGTTCACAAAATCACGGAGCAGTTCTGGTGACCAGGAGAACGTTTTGGGGATGGAACCCCACTGCCTGCAGCAGGCTCGCAGCCCCTCCACCTAACCACATAAAGCAAAGCCATGGCTGATGAGATGCAAGGGGAAAAGCAGTGCCTCACGACAGGGTCCCACAGGGCTTCAGAAACAGCACTCTCCTTTTAAGCTGCACCCAGAAGCAGCCTGGCAGGGACGCTCGTGGTGGGGCACCATGCTGCTGCCTGTTGCACCTAGGAAAGACCTTTTTCCAATAGCCCCAAGTGGGCTGAAAGGTGGTAATTCATGCCAAGAAGGGGACAGCCAAAGGCATCAGCTACAGCAAAAGCCCTGGATCACCACCACTACCCCCAGAGCTCAGCTTAACCCCCAGCAGCTCTACCACACCAGCCTGAGCAGGCAGAGAGGGCGATGGAGCAGAGGGACTCCCTGCGGAGACATGCCATGGAAGGGTGGTGTCCTGCATCAAAGCCTCTTAGCTCTGACTTCTCTCCTCTTCCCCACGAGCAAGGCATCCAGCTTTATCCTCCCTGCAACAGTGACGGCCACGGGAGGGGGCCCCCACTCCCACAGAACACATGCAGCCCTCCAGCCCTTGCCCCTCTGTGGTTGGGGTGGTTTGGAGTTGAGTTTGCCCAAACCACAAAAAAAGGCCCATTCCAAGCCCAAGATCTGCATAAACCACAGCACCAAGCGTGAGCCATTCCCAACTGCCAGGCACTGCCCTCATCTGCATGCCTACGAAGATCTTTTACAGGCTCGCTCCACTGAGCACAGTTCCATCACCCGACCCCCCAAACCTGGATTTCAGCAAGTACAAAAGGTTCTCCTTCACAGGCAGGGATGGCAGGAAGCATCGCCAACAAGTTTAGGCTATGAAAACCTTAGGAATAAACAGAAGGTGCTTGGGATCTCACTTCTAGTAAAAATACTTAGGAAGCAGACAGCAAGACGAGGAGTGCAGTAAACTTATCTCTAGACCAAAGCGAGTTGATGGCAGGGACACAAACTGACAGGCTGCATGGTAAATACCTGGCTCAGCAGGGCCTGACTCTGGCTCTTCATGGAACAGCAAATAACCGCACTCTACCTCATAAGGTGGAGGTGGCAAATGCAGCAGACCTTCAAGCAATCCTTATCTGGCGGCTGGCTTACTGGCACTATACTCTGACATAACACCACCGTATCCTTTCAAAGCCACCTGTATTTTCACAGGTAGCCCTCTGTTTCTATCACAGGAAGGTGTTTAACCTAGAAGTAAGGCCAAAAAAAAAGGGTCACATCCTTCTTGCAGGAGTTCAAATGCAGCCACCTGACATGCAGCAGAGAAGGGGTGCAGGCAGCCCTCCCCTAAGGGGCTCCAGTGCCATTCCTTGCCCTGAGGCAAACTTGGAAATTGCCAGCAATTCGACTTTTGTTTACTGGACAAACATACATATGATAGTGCTGTAGGTGTTAGCCTTTTTTCCTTCTTGTTTTATATACACATTTGTTCAAGACTCCGAAGTGTAGGGAGCCATTTATATGTGCACAGAGTATTTCACCTCCTGACAGACCCAGAGAAAGAGCCAGGCGTGCCACCGTCCCACAGCCTCAGCCCATCCATGCTGGCAGGCTTCCCCACTGCCTGCCCCCTCTCCTGCTCCAAACAGGGGCTTGTTCTGCAGCAAACCTCCCACCTGGATTCGCTCCTCCCTTCCTACCATGGTGGAGATCAGCAGTTAATAACCAGCAGTCTCTTTACTATCTCATGCCTCAACATATTTCAGGGACACATGGCATTCCCAATGCCTTCAGCTGCCTTAGGAGAGGGAGGCTCCACCAGGGAAGATCAGACAGGTGACTCCTGAGAGCAGCGGGAGATATAAACAAGCAAAAAGACTTATCAGTCCAACAACTGCACATCTATAAAGGCTTACAGCGCATTGCACGCTAGCAAAGCCGCAGAGTCTTAACCAGGCCAGTTCTCCCAGTTAGAGAGACTGCTAGAGGTGCTTTATCTGCGTCAGCTAGAGGCCCCACCGAAATAACGCAGCACGTGTTGCCCCGTACTCCACCATCCCCTTACCATGCCAGGATGGCCAACAAGCCAGATGACCCAGAAGTGGTTAGGGAACTACCGTCTGCTTTTTGGCAGGCCCCAATAAACTAGTAAAAATACTATCCGTGTGAAAACCTCTTCCAGTTCAAAGTAGCATCTGCCAGCTAGAAACACCACAGCGTAGACAGGGAAGCTAACAAAATCTCCCGCACCTCTCCTCACCAGCAGTGTTTGCCAGGCTAAGACAATCATTAGGTTATCAAGTGCTGGTGTAAGCGAGCTGCACTGCGCCACAGAACTGCTTGAACACTCAGTAACTCCACAGGACAAAAAATGATAACACAGCAGGGAGATAAAAAGTTATTAGCAAGCCCTTGTCATACCCTACAGGAATATAAGGTGAAGCTCTACCTAGATACGTCTCCAGAAACAGCTGATCGTGACTGAAATACAAGTGACTGCAACAGACGCAAATCAGAGATGGAGGTAATTCATTAATTGAAAGTGCAATTAATTGAGAGTTGCAATTAACTGTGGCTCAGGAAGGTATTTAGACAAATGGTTATGTACTGTGCTCGGTGAAGATGCTTTTCTAACCGAGAGCCAGAGAACAGCCCCACAGAGCACTGCCAACCTTTCCACCCACCGGAGAAGTGCCAGGCACCGCAGGGAGAGCCCGCTCCACCACCACACCTCTGCATCAGCAGCCGGGGGAGCGTGCGTGGAAAGCCATGCCTCTCTCGGCAAATAAGGGTTTTTTTCCTTACCTGAGCTGTATCTGCTGCGCAGACAAAACATCCTGAATTGATCCGACGAAAATTTCTTCAGGAAATCCTAAACGCCACCACAAAAAGACAGCTTTAGCATTATTTCGAACAATTGCTTCAGGAGTTGTTCCACCCCCTTACACTAGTTTCACAGCATATCTCAGGCAAACTAACATGACAAATAACCCATCTTTGTAGTTTAAGATAGCAGGCATAAAGCTTTAAACACTGGTTTAATGTGTAAACTAAATAAAATCCAATTCCATATGAGATATATGTGCATACATATACACAAGAAATAAATATACACACAATGCCAAATATAAGACAGTGAAAAGTACTTTGTAATTATGATCAAACATACACTGTATGAAGACCTTTGCAAAAAACCAAACTGAAATTACCAGGCTAAGACTGGGATACAATCTTACAGGAAAGGACAGCTCCTGAGTTTTGCAAACTTTATGAAAAAAAAGAAAGATTTCTTGAAAAAGAAAATAAGTGTACTACTTCTGCACGACTAGAATATGAAGGAAAACAGAGCGTGAACTAAAATAACTTTTTTCTAAAATATTGCTGGAATTTATCTGTGTTAATTATGAAACCTCATTAACTTAACCCTAATATTTATCTAGCTTTACAAACAATTTACCATAATAAACAGTAAATTATTGATATTACAGCTAGTGTAATTAATTTATACTACTAGTATAAAGAACTATTTAAATGCTTGGAAGCTACACTGATAAAACAATCACTTCCAACTCTGCTCTCAGCAAGGCTGGACACTATGGCAGATTGACTGTGAACAGTGCATTCCTGCTTTGGGGTTTAGTTTTTTTTAATTTGCAAATTGGTGATGCTAAGTTTGTAACACTGAAGTGCCACTGAAATAGAAAATCATAAGAAGTCAGTACCGGTGAGAAAACATGGGAAATTTCATTTGCTTTAAAATGCACATCACAAAATTTAAGTTTCTGCTACCAGACTAAACCAGCCTGAACACTGAAGGCATCAAAGCATCAGCAATGTGCTGTCTCTCAAGTGAAAATAGAAATAATTGAGGCAAACAGGGCAAGCTAAATCAAGAAACAGACAGTGATACTGTTTGTTTTGCCAGGTGGTTTTTTTGTTGTTGTTTTAAATAAACTCGATAAAACTCAGTGTATTCAGTGTGCCCAGAAGCTTTACACTAATACACAGAGGTAGAACAATATGAGTAAACTACGGAAATAAATTCAAATTTGGGAAAGGACCATCCAAACTGGAAAAAACAATTCTGCATTTCATTAAAAACAGAGTACTGAGAAAGTATCATAGATCTTTCAAAGCAGGTTGCTCGGCTGTGTGTTATAGCAATGTGCTATTTAAAAAAAAAATAAAAATAACAATTGGAGAAGGGGACAAGGGGAGGGAAAACAGGGTAGCTGGATGTGGAGGATGCAGGGCGGCCGTGCCAGGGTGACAGCCTGGAATGCAGGCAGCCACAGGGAAGGTCCTGGATAGGCCTCCCCTTTTTCAGAGTGGGCACAAAAACTTCCACGTAGGGCTTAACTTTCAAGATGCAGGAAGGCTGTACAGGAAGAAATTTGTTTCACTGGACTGAAAATTGCTTACAAGGGAGGATTAATACTTGTCAGCCGTGTCTAAGGGTAGACATTAAAAGCAGAGACCCACAAGGGAAGAGAGAAAGGCCTGAAGTTTTTGTTTGCTTGACACAAAGAAGTCCCACTGCAGCCACGGAGGGGAACATTTCTATACGCTATTTTTAACTGCACACATTGTGTTCGTGGTCATTTCTCCACCATGTCCACAATGTCTGCTGAGAGTCAGGAAATTTCTGTGAAAATTGTGAGCAATGGGTAATTTTCCTGGGGGAGACAGGGCTTAGCTGTACCCAGACAGCATCAGGAGAATTAATAAAGCAGCTCATATTGAACTCTTTTTTAAAGGGATTTTAATTAAGTCTTCTGAGAGGGCAAAGGGGAACATATGTGCTGAAACAGCTTCTCAAGCTTTGTCTAAAGGAAGGAAACTACCCACTCCTAGCAATAGGTGTCGGCCATCACGGGAGCCATCCTAGCACCGAGCACAGCTGTAGCACCCATGCCTGGCAGAGAAACCCTGCTCTGGGCTACAACAAAAAAACTCCGAGACACAGAAGAACAGGAGATATTCACACAGCTTGTGGGTACCAAAAGACAAAAGCTCTCTGTGCATCAGCAAGGTCACTGTATAAAAATAAAGGCGTATACAAGAGACCGCTGGCATAGTTCGGTTGCCGGACACCCAATAGCTTCCTGATAAAATGCTGACGACATGTCCCATTTTACCTGAAGCAGAACAAGGAAAAACATCTGCTCTAAGTCCCAAAAGCATATGCACTATTAAGAGCAGACAGATGAGAACCCATCACTATAGAACAGAATCATTTAGGTTGGAAAAGACGCTTGAGGTCATCAAGTCCAACCATAAACCTATAATGCAGAAGTCTAGTATTGGGCACAAACGCTGCTCCTACAAACACCCTCAGCTCAGCCAGATCCACGTTGTAAGCAAACCCTGACTCTGAGCAGGATTCCTACATCGAGGTCCACAACAAGTACATCTGCACTAGAGAAACACTCCACTTCAGGTCTTCTGTTGCAGCGTAAGCACACGCTCCAAAGTCTTCTCAAAAGAGGGCTGTGATTAATATATTACAAACATACATTGCTTTAATTCACAGAAATAGATTACCTTAATTGTTACGAAGTTTTTTAATGACTTGGACATTTTTTCTTGACTTCCTTTAACATGTAAATGCCCTAGAACAAAATATAAAAATTAGGATAAATGAGCATGCTTTTGAATGGAGAGTGAATGAGAAAGACTGCACTGAGACACTGGAAATGCTGGAGGCTGCATTTGCTGTCATGGGTATGTGCCAACCATTTCAATGCAACATGTAACATTTTTCCAATAGCTTTGCCTATAGTCCTGCACACCTCTCCATCCTCAACTTTCACTGAGTGAATTTTAAAACATAAGAAAAGAAAATGTTTTTATAAAAAAAACAAACAAAAACCCCAAAAACTACATCACCACCATCGTGAGCAGAGACATTAATATGGAAAAAAACCAAAAAGTCTCCCTGCTCAGAACTGATAATAAACTGATAAAAAAAAAAGCAAGCAAATATTTTTTCAGTCTTCACAGAAAAGCACCTTACCTTTAAAGGTGCTTTAACACCTTTAAAGATCTTCCACTGATCTCACATTACAATATTCTTGAAACTCACACAATTTTCTGTACTTATTACTTGCTGGTGGCTGTTACAGTGGGTTTTTTTAATCCAGAATTTTATTGTGCTGGTTCAAAATACCTCATGTGTAAAATAAAAATTCTGCACATTCCCTGTTTCTCCAGACTTTGGGAGACTAAGAAAAATTAGAGGGAGGGAGGGATGCAGCTATGATGCCTAATTTGAATTAGCTTATTTTAAAATGCAATCTCTGACCATTGCTAGAGCTTTCAATAGCCGCATGGGCCACTGGTTTGCAGGGCTGTGGTACAGGAAAAAGGCAGTACCCATCTCCATCGCATTTAGGAGAGTATGTAGAGCTCAGCTTCAGGATTGAAAGTTCTGTCGAAGCAAGACAGGAGATGGGCAACCTCAGGCCGTACACTCCCAGGCCTCATCCATGCTAGCCACAACACCACCGATGGAAAACATCCAATTATTCACAGCAGCAGAGATGCCAAACATGCAGCCAATGAAAGACTACTTAGCATCGTTTCAAAAGCCTTAACTGGCTTCTCCTAACAAAAGAGTAATCCTGTAAGTTACCCAGCACCCACAACTAACACAAAATTTTCAGGCACTTTGTGACCTGCAGAATCCAGCACTTAATCGTACTTTGAGGCAGATTTTTAAGTGTGAATTTTTCCTTACTCTGTAATACCGCATCAACACTCTGCGTTCTTTCAGATTTGGCAGTCCAGTGTTACCAATGCCCCGGAGCGCTCCGCAAGGGCAACGTACGATCATGCTTCTGCTTTTACAGGTGGTGGCAGAGGTGGCATTTCTTGCTCAGCAGCCCCAGCAGCTGTCTGAATTTTGTGCTACTCTCCACACGGCGCTGCTTTGCCAGCCTTGCCTGGAACCCCCTCTCTACTACAGGCAGATAAAATTCCCATTATGCTTGTCGGGATACAAATCAACATGCTCAGGCCTAGTAAACGGACGTGAAAAGCATCTGGTTTCACTTCTTCGCTATTTCCGACAATGATTCAAAGCAGCGGGGATTCACCATAAGGCGGCTACCTCTGGTCCTACCCCCACCACCTGGAATTTAAGTTCGCACAACACACTCTATGGACAGTAGGAAAGAATCAAGAGATCTATGGATACAGAATCAGCTACGCTGGAAATCTATGATCAAACCAAGATTTCATTTTCATTGTATTTGTCCTTGACTGCTAGCAGGTGAGGCCATTTTCACCGCTACATCATTAAACTCAGGGCCCTCAGTAAGAACATTCAGACTGTCAGAGACACTGGACTCCTGCAGCTCTTGCAATCAATTAAAACCCACAGACAAACTTCTCCTGGGAGAAGGGGAAGAGCCTGGGTGTGACTATTTTTTTTTCTTTTGTAAAAGTGCCTAAATATTGACTTAACTTTAGGCAGCCAAGCTTAAAATAGTTTGATTGTATTTGCCTAATAAGGTACAGGTAACATCTGAATTTGAAATAACACTCCTCTACGAGAGTTTCAGCACTTAGAATGATTTCATTAAAGAATCACAAAATACAAGGATTTTCACAACTTTGGCTTGGCGCTCTTCCCAGAGTACAAGTAGTCTAAAAATAAAGTCCCTGTAAGAAGATTTATCCCCAGTGCAGGGATTTTCTTCCTCTAATGGGGATTGCTCCTCCAATTCTGAGCCTGCTAGAATTCTGAAGTCTGTTACCAGAATAAATTGTTTCTGAAGCCAATTCATTTGCCCTAAATAATTCACACTATCATCCTCCAGCAAAAATTTTTTGACTTAATGAACGTAATCTGTCAGCTCCTAGAGAACCTCAGTGTACAAATTGCCCTTGGAATTAAGGAGGTTTTTTCCTTTTTTTTTTTTTTAAAGAAAAATTGATGCCTCTTTATTTAGTTAGTTTCAATTCCAAGCTTAAAAAGTCAGATTCATTGGTTTTCAAGAGAAGGCTCCACCTGGCAGTAACCAGTGCATCTCAGTGGAAGCACAGAGAATTCCCCAGCACTTCAGGAGCAAAGCACACCCTGGAGGATGCACCAGCCTCTGAACAATTGCTATTGATTTACAACAGGCTCTACATGGGGAACTGAAGCTAGAATTCAATATTCATCCCATACAGTACAAATACATAAAAAAACAAGAAAGCTGGAGTAATTCCCATAGCATACCACAGGCTTAACTCTGCAGCTCTTAGAGAAGCAGCTCAAAGAGTTCACTGAGGCATCTTGCACAAAATGCTGTTCAGCAAAAAGAGAGACTGCAGACTTGAACCTGACTTTCTATTGACTTCAGCTGACCATCCAGAACAACCATGACTGCAATAGGAAGAACAAATTTCAAAGTTTCCACCAATGGGAAGAGTGCTAGTACCATCAGACAACGGCATAGTTAAAAAAATCACTGTACAGCACAAACTTCACTGAAGCACTGTTGTGCAAAGGCAGCAAGGAGCAGTTCTACGTAACGCTGGGCAGTATCGTATGTAGAATACCAAGTGAGTAAAAGACACTCTGGTACAGTTCAGTCAGGCATAGCCAGTGAGGTCACTTCTGGGGGAAAAGATAAGGTCCATGACATCTACAGGCAACACCAATATCAAGTCACTCACACTCCACAGGAAAGCAGAGACACTCAAGTTGGTCAGAGCACTAGAGAGGGTTAAGGAAACACAGTGACAAGACTCAATGTCTCCACTTCTCTGCAGAGCCAAGGGGTGAGACCTGGTCTTTAGGTCTTCTTCCACAGAAGTCACAGACCTCCATGTCCCTACCCAACAGCAACCTCATTGACCATGCCTGACCAGAGTAGACCAAAGCATCTGATTCACTTGGTATTCATCATGAATCTTGTTTCCCATACCCATCACTAGGCATAATGCTACTGGTGGATAAAAAAGGCTTCCCAGGAGAATTTAAACAGTTACAAGTATGCAAATTGTACACATGGGACATCCAGTGGTTGGTTGCTGCAGCAGAGCGTCTGCCTGCAAGGCTTCCCCCACATTTCAAACCATACAAAACGTCCCAGCTCAGACATTTCTCTGCAGGATCACAACTTTGTGAGCTTTGTTGGTTCATCAGTTCACATATATTAGCATTCTCTCCATTCTTATCTTCCATTAGTACAGATGTCTTGCCTTATCATGATTAAAAGCTTTTCACCATATTTATGAACACAGGCTATTTGATTCTGCATGCTGCTGAAAACCTTTTTTTAAGCCCACAAGCAACTGGTGCTGAGACATCAGAGAACAAGTCTGGTTTATTCTATTCTCAATGCTTTTAAAACATTAGTCAGCTACCTGCTCACCTGCCATTTCCACTCCCTGCCTTCAGATACTGCGGGTTCTGGTTCTAACACAGCAGGAATTTCTGGTTTTAGGAGGACTATATAAACACATATAGAAAAGATCAACTCTTTTCACCTTCTTCCTGCAGGACTGTTACAGCCAAAATACAATTACAAAAGAAAGCCTATCATACAGAGTGCCCTCAAATTTTGAGGAAACTCATATGAAATGGAGTAAGATTCTACAGGAAAAACTCTTTACACATTTTAAATTAGAAGTAAACACTGTACACGAGCAATGCATATACTGTTGTTATTTGGAGATTTCCTCAGATGACATTCAGGAATATTTCACTGCAACTGCTTTATTAATAAAGGCATTCATTCTACAGTTTCAAGATTCACTCTCATTTATGTTTCTTCACTTAGTGAGGACAGGAACCTGGTCACTGTAGTAGAGCATCTGTTTTCATACCATACAAATGCTAAAAAACCAAACCCTTACATTTTTACAGGCCTCTCAAGTGATTAATATTTTACTTACCAGAATGCAAAAAGTAATTCCCCCATTGCTCACACTGATGATACACCTCGCACTGTGCGATTTCATTTTCATGATGAGGAAATGCAAGATCTATTCCACCAGTATGGATGTCCAGCTGCTTTCCAAACACTGCACTGTAACAATATTTTCCTGATCAGTAAGTAAACCACTACAAAAGCTTTTTGTAAAAGAAATGCAGAAAAGATTAAGAGGAAACATCAGAAATTTAAGTGTACAATTTAATGAGTGCCAGTTTAGAACAAGACTTTACACAGATCTTGTATACCAAAACTGCAGCAAAACTTGTATGGACAGGACCCATACTTGCCCACAGTTTATTCTCCTTAGTAGGAGGAATTATTTTTCTAACTTAGATTAAAGAATGGTAAGCAGGACATCTCCTTTCCTTGTTCTGCTACAGTTTCAGTATCAAACATCTGCCTTCACCTGCAAGCCTAACAACTTTGAAGTGATGAACATTTCTGTAAATTTGGTATTACTGTTCTTTATCTTGTACCTTTTCTGAAAGAATTCAGGCAATACTGTATGCAGCCATGATAGAAAATGCTTAGTCCTAGATTGTTATAATGGCAAAAGAAAGCGTCAGTGCCTCTGATCTCCCAAGGCCATTCCTCCCATTCCAACAGCACGCCTCTATCTGTGCAGGTCACCCGCAGGCTTGCCTGGAACAGGCATCTCCGCAAATACTGGTGGCTGGAAGTGAGGTATTCACGTGGCAACAGGACAGACCCAGACGCTTCTGCTTAAACACCAAGAGTCAAGGCTGCTACACTCTGCCTGCTGCTCCGGCAAGTCCCTGCTAGGTCACACTGGGCAAGTTAGTAACTTCATTTTGCCCATCTGTTAAACAAAAGACAACACTTAACCTACTCACAGGGAGGTAAATCAACACTAACTGCCCAGAAAACAGGGACACTCAAGCTGGGGAAGATGCAAGGTCTGCACAAATAGAAAATAAAAGGCAAGCCCCACACTCATGTGCACATCTGTGTACACACAGAGACACGCAGTCTTCCCATATGTCATGTTAACAAGTTGTTCCTGGTAGCTGGCTAGATATTAATACTTTGAGATCTTTAGCAACACAGACAGGTAAGTAGATATTACTTAAAATGGGCCTTGGACAGCTGACTGGGACCTTTTAGGTAAAACAAAACATTTTAGGTAACTTACGAAAATAAACTCTCCATTTTTCACAGTCCAAGATTACTACAGTTATGCTCTGCATGGGTCAACTCTTATTTGCATGGCAGGAGCCTCATCCAGCCACAGTAAAATAAGTTTTTACAAAAAGAAATGCAGACTATAAACAGCACTGCATTAGCAGGTAGGCCATTTTGTAACTGGCATTTCTTACCTGTGCATCTCTGTCCCAGGTTGCACTTGAAATACAGCATGTTTTTGTGCACTTCACTTGCTTTAACAATGTTTCACTGTGCTGAAACTATTTATAGACAGAAAATCACCCTCATAAATGCTTTCCACAATCAGGTAGTAATGACTAACTCCAGGTGCACCAGCAAAGCCTATGAAAGAGAAACCTAAAGCACCTGTTCCATCTACTTTCAGCTTGGGTTGAAGAATTAAGTTAAACGGGGCCAGATCTAAATAATTTGTTACTAGCTTCCAAAAAAAGATCTGAGGCTAATGCAAAACTAAGTACCACTATCAATCTTCCAGAAGAGAAGCTTTAAAGTCTCTTTTTTTAAAACACAAATTAATAGGTCGCAAGTTAATACAGTGCAGGACAAAGTACTACCATCCTGTGGACAAAATAAAAACTCCAAATTAGAAGCAAATTTAATTTAAACCAACTACATGCAAAATGCTACTATGCACAATTCACATCATGCCCACAGAATATACTGCCACAGAGAAAACAATATTTAATACTGCGGCTGACTTTTAAAGAAAGATGAATAACATCTGGATGATCAGCATGAATATCCACAACTGCTGTTAAGATAAGGCCAGCAAGATCCCATACACCCACTGGAGTCGGGATGGAATCCCACACCCTGCATCCTGACACAGCACTACATGCTGGACTAGGTCCAGTGGAGACTGCAGGAAGTGGAAGGGAGGGGGGGCAAATGAAAGCCGTACCACAACTTTCACTAAAACTTTGGTTGCTCAGTTGAAGTTAAAAGACTTGCTAATCAACTGTGTGATCCTGCATGGCCTATTTTAAATACCAAAGTCTGTCTCAAGAGAAGGTGCCAAAACACAGCAAGACAGCTACGCCATTAAGGTGGAACAGAGTTTGCTCGGGCCACATGTGACATCCCAAATTGCACAAAGTATTCACATTAAAACTGGTACTTTCTACTGATCAGTATGAACACTTTCAATATTGCTGCTACCCTTGTACTGTGACTGAAAGCAAAAACCAGCACTACATTTAAAATCCAAGAAATCCGACCTTGATATTGTGGAACACTCAATGTGCCATCCAGGTCTTCCTTTTCCCCAGGGAGAAGTCCAAGATAGCTCTTGAGGTTTGGCAGCCTTCCACAGGGCAAAATCTTTACCATGTCGTTTATCAGTATCAACTGCCAAGAATAAGTGATTTATTAATGGCATACGTCTCAAAGAAAAAAAGGAGGGAAAAAAAAAAGAGTAAATTAAAGTGGAAATGTGTGTTTAGTGAACTACTCAGATTTTAATCCCTTTCGCTCAACTTCTTTTCCTGCAACTTTCCTCCCTTCCCCCTTATATGGGGCTTCCAGTTTCTCAATCAAGGGTTTGAAAAAAATAGTATATTGAATTAGGTTTCTGCAGGCTAAAAAGATGGATTCAAAATTCTTTAATACATCCTATCCTCTTAGTCCTTTTGGCCTTCTCTCGTTTTACATCATTCATTTAGTTACTTAGCCAGTTCCCCAGGACAAAAAGATTGCACCCTAGCAGAAAAGGTAACAAAAACAACCCAAACCAAAACCCACCCAACCC
>JANZLQ010000060.1:1194155-1204688 GCA_026212715.1 Elanus axillaris
CGATCTCCCAAAAACCACAACTTTTTTCTCTGGGACACAAATACTTTCTGGTTCAGATTCTATAAAACCAAGAAGAGCACAGAGATGAGAATCAAAACTGTTCTTGGACAGCAGCAACCTTCCAGTACCATTTTCACCTATGGCTTCCCTACAAAGGTCTCCTCCCCAGCTGTATTTGTTGCCTCCTTCACTACGCAGCCAAGGACGTAGTCCTTTCTGCCACCGTTCCGCAGAGGGCGGTTCATCTCTGCTGGCTCCTAAGCCCCAGTCAGATATACACCGTTCCCTGGCAGGAGCTACAGAATGGGGTTCTGGACTCTTTTTTTGTTTGGGGTTTGTATTTTTCTTTTTTGCTAACAAATACATGACCTCGCATTTGACTGATGCAGAACAATATATCTATTTGGCTTGAAGGGATCCAGCTTGGCAAGCAACTCGCACTGTTTTAAATTCCCTTATTTAACACTGCTCATCTGTTTTATCAGCAGCTGATGCTAGATTTACTTCTTTCCTCTACTTATTTCAGATCGCTAACAAATCCATGCTGTATCACTGGGTCTAAGCAAGCCCTGGAGCATTCCAGTGTCAACACATTTTAACGATGATTCACAGCTATTTTTGGAGATATTTCAGATGGTCATTTTTCTTGAGCCATTCCGCTTGTCCTTTATTGATATTATACAGAGTCAGGTTTTATTCGGAACATCATGCAATATTAAGGGAAGCACATTACAAAAATCCATTACATGCTTCATAATTCAAAATTGATAAGAAGTAAAGGGATAGAAATATAACCCTAGTTTTAGCCACTGAATCTTCATCTTGGCTCTTTCACTAGTTTGCCCAAGTTCTGGCTGGCCAGCATCTGTTGACTCCATCCCTCTTTTGCCTTTTTTTGAGTATACTGCTACAAAAAAGCACTCTTCACTTTCTCAGTTATAAGCAAAACACAGTCAAAATCTGTAGAAGTAACAGTAAATTTAGTTGTAAGTGATTTGAGGAGAAACAGGGTAAAACACAGTCACAGTTGAGCTGGAAGGCATCGTCCAGTTGGGTTTTGAGTATCTCCAAGGATGGAGACTCCACAGCCTCTCTGGGCAACACGTTCTTGTGTTAACCATCCTCAGAGTGAAAAAAAAAAAGAAGGGGGGGGGTTATTAGGTTTAAATGGAATTTCCTGTGTTTCAGGTTGTGCCCATTGCCTCTTGTCCTGTCACCAAGCACCACTGAGAAGAGCCTGGCTCCATCTTCTTTACTCCCCCCATCGGGTATTTGTGTACAAGGGTAAGATGGCCGTGAGCCTTCTCTTCTCCAGGCTGAGCAGTTCAGCTCTCTCGGCCTTTCCTCATATGAAAGATGCTCCAGTACCTGCACTGTATTCACAGCCCTTTGCTGGGCTGTCTCCAGTATATCCATATCTCTCTTGTACTGGGGAGCCCAGTACTGGACCCAGCACTCCAGACATGTCTCCCTGGTGCTGAGCAGCGAAGAAGGATCACCTCCCTTGACCTGCTGGCAAAGCTCTTCTCAGTGCAGCCCAGGAGGCTGTTTGGCTGCCTTTGCAGTCAGTAACTGCCTCTAAATAACCGTTGACAAAACGCATTCCCTCTGTGAGTTGTAATGCTGAAACAACTCCAGAGTGGAGCTGTGAGAAGCTTCTGGCTGCAATTCACCTGAGCATCAGCCTGCCAGGCATTTTCAGTAATTGCAAACAGATTTTTTTCAATGAAGAAATATTGAACTTCAGCATGCAAAAGGATGCAGGAGACCTGCATCAAATTCTCCAATGCAGAGACCTGATCAGATTCAACTTAGAGAAACTACAAAGAGGCTCAGCGAACCTCCTCAGCAGCCAGACAACTGCAGCAAAAAAACATGCAGCCCAGGGTACAGGCATGCTCTAGCACAGCCTATCAAGAGATTGCTCACCCTCACACAACTAGGCGGCTTAGCAGTAGTCCAGTGGTAAGTAACAAAAGAAGCAAATTCATCCTGTTAGCGTGCATCGGAGGAGCGCAACTGCCCCAGCAATAACATAGTAGATGAAGTTTCCCCTGCATTTACTCTTGACTATCTCACTGCTGGCTAGTGCAACAGCCAAGACCACCACCTCACTATGAAGTCTGTATGTATCCCTCCCAAGTATTTAAATAAAACTGATTAAGAAGTATGAAGAGAGACCACCGAGTTTCCCCTTGCACTAGCAACACTGAGTGCCTCAATAAATAATTACGAAAACAATGTAGTCTTCATTAACCAGAAAGTTGGCTATACACAACAGGTTAAAAAACAGTTTCAGACTGTTGAATCAAAGTTTATGCACAGATACATCACGAGTTCAAACAATGCATTAATACAAACAAGTTGGTGCCATGAACTTACCTGCTTCATCTTGAGCATCAGGATAAATAGTAGTTAATACTCCGTATCTTTTCCCCCAAGATTTAACATCAAAATAAACATTGCCTAATAGAAAAGAAATGTTTAGTTCTACAGCAAAGATGGGGCACATTCATGATGAGGAGATAACGTTTCCCTGAAAGCAAGCAAAACAAAATGCCCTTCAAGTCCCATTTTAAATTCTGATTTAGAAATTCAGAAATACTGCAGGAGTAGTAGCAGATGTTTCCATGTTACCAGCCTTTCAGTAACCTTACTGCATGTGCTTATTCTGCACACAGGATAACTTTGTATTCTGGAGATCTCCTCAGGTTCTTCCCTGCCCATGCACAACCAGCAATCCCCTCCCTGACTGCAGCACAGCCTACTGCTACTCCAGTTATAATGCACTTGAATCCTTCTACAACCACCAGCTCTGCAAAAAAAAAAATAATTCACACATCGTGCTTTGCAGGCACATCTTTTACAGCACATAGGAGATACCCACCTCCTGCTTAGAGCTAAGAAGTTCCCCCAGCTCTCTGTAGAAGCCAGGCCAGGACTTCTCCACAGGACCCTAGACAGCATGTCATTACAGTAAATAATTATATTAAGTAATGAGCTACATTTAACTTAGAAATTGTGCAATAGTTGCTCTGCCCACTCATGTCATCACAAATGAGTTGCTCACACCCTGTCTGTTAATCAACAGAAGGAAAGCCTGGCACAGGGTATCTCATCTGATCCCAAAATAAGGATTACCAAGAGCGCTGATTCCCTGTACTTGTGCTGAACAAGCAGTTGCCTTGCTGTAAGTCTTACCTTGTGAGGTTGCATAAGCTTGTCCACTAGCAATTATTGTTTTTATAAAGGAAATTATCTGAGGAATATTGTCAGTCACTCTCATATATACTGTAGGAGGAAGAACCTTAAAGAAAGAGTAACACCTCATTAGCTTCTATGAAACGCACTGCGGACAAGTTCCTTCACTGTAAGAAACAAACTTTGAAGAACATTCTCCTCAATTTTATCTTTGAAAAAAAACCAGTTTCAAGTATAAGAAAAAGGTCATAAGCAGCCTTTAAGATAATACACACACACACAAAAAAAAATATTGAGGGGTGGCAAAAAAAAAAAATCCACTAATTTTTCCCAGTGGCTTACTCTCTGCTTCTGACAAGCATTTTGGACAATAAGCAAAGTCACCTGAAGTCAATAAAAGAATACTTGATGATTCCTATGCTTTAGATCAGGCTATTTCTGCGTTATAGTAAACAGGTATTATCTGTGAACCAAGGCTCTATTGCATGGTGAAAAAACTTGTATTCCTAAGGAAATTTAACTTGTTCATCCCAAAACTAGGGTTTGCTTCTCCCCCCATTTCCTTACTCAAAAGGTGCACAGTATCTTTCCAGAAGAATGAAAAAGTAAATTAGTACTCAGTTTCCAAGCAACTCTTCATCACACAAGCAATCAATTTATTTTTTCAGATCAAACTGTGAAAAGCAGATTTCTTACCAAAATAATTGCTTTAAAATACTCTTAGATTTAGAAGTTTGAGTATCTGTACCTTTAAGGCAGCCATATCTTGTTTAAAGTCTTCTTCATAAATACGAGCAAGAGCTACTGGGGATATATTCATCTGAAAAAAGAGAGAAGCAGATTAGTAAATCATAAATCAAAGTAATAATATAAAATATTGCAATCTTTTATCAGGCAGTTAATAGCTAATTGGAAGACTTACAGAGCCCCCAAGGTAAAGAGTCAGAAAGGCTTATTAATCTAACATTCATGGGGAGGAGATGCAAGTTATTTATAACTTAAAAGTAGTATTTTGTTTACGCTTCTGAATTGCCAAAATATTAATACATGTCTTTTAAGAGAAAGCAACCAAAGATTAAAATAATAAACTCCTTCCCTCTCTCATTATTTTCCTCTTGAGAGGGTCTTCCATTTCCAGTGACAAGATATACTACAGTCCATGGGACATGAAATTCATTCAACTTATTGGCAGGGGACACCAATACCACCTACGTGTCAGAAAGACAGATCAGAGACTTGCAGGATGAGACAGTGTATTAATTTTCAGTGATTAAGAAAAATAAGCTATTTCAGCTGATCATGGTTACTCATAGATCTCAGTGCAATCAAGGGAAATGAACTGAAAGTCGGTTCCACGCTTTGCCAAGTGCAGCAATTCTCAAGCACCTTCTCTGCGTTTCTCATTCACAGGGTGATGGACAGAACAGGGATCCTTGCAGAGGAACAAGAAAGCGCAACCCGAAAGGAAAGAGACAACTTGCACATGACAAGATATTTTTTCTCAAATATTCAGGAGAGGCCAGGGCTTGAAAGATGGGTGACAGCAAAACCTGCTCTAGCAAGCACAAGTATGATATCAAAGTGTTTCAAATGTGAGCTTTTACACCTTCTCTGAGGAAAACCTACCGGGGAGAGGCAACATACCATAGGTCTCTCCAGTTTGCAGATAACCAAATCATTAACAAAATAAATGCAGTTTCATGACCTCCAATTCACTACTGGAGCATCTTTAAGGGGTCTGATTTTCAGAGCGCAGGTGAGTACCACTATTTGGATAAGCTCCTGGACAAGGCAGGAGTTCTGGTGAGGACAGACCAGGTGCTCATCCAGCAATGAGCCGAGGAAGATGCTCAGCACTGAGAAACAAAGGCATGCTTCTGCCTACAGACCAGAGAGTGCTCTTCTGGACCCCAGCGACGGGACTCATCTCCCTAGACAGTTCAGCTGCTTCTTCAATCAAGAGAGACAAAGGTGCCTATAGGAGGAAGATGGGGAAATTCCTCCCATCCAGAAGGACGTTCAAAACACAGAGAGACTCATCTCTCTCCCAAAGGACCGCTGAGGGCATGCAGCACGCTCAGCCTAGACTAGATGTCCAACTTTCAGTTTTTCTCTAAAAGAAGGATGGAGAACAACCTTAGGCACATTGATCCTACCACTGTAACGCTTCAGGTACAGAGGTCCCAACAACAAAATCAGGCTACTAAGGTAGAGGCCTTGGTCATCCAAATAAGATGTACAGAGAAGAGCAGGCGTTTCAAAACATCACTAAGAAAGCCATGAAAAGATTACTTCATAGAACCAAAGAATGCAGTAAATGAACACAGTTTTAAAACATCATGCCATTTCCTCCTCAAACATACAATCTCCCCAGTGATCTGACAATAAGGAAAAATTTTAAAATGCACACATATAGATTTAAAATGCCTGGGGGTTTTGGTGCTTTGTTTGTTGGTTTTTGTTGCTGGTTTGTTTGTTTTGTTTTTTTTTTTTAAGATGGCCTACTGCCTTAGAAAACTGCAAGTAAATGGACTGAGGGAACACACGAGTATTTCTACAGGAGCAGCATGCTAGTATTCATTTGAATGCAGTGCCCTATATTTAACTGCAATAGTAACTGTTTACTTAAAGATTAAATAAAAGTGACAGCTGTCAAATTCTCTGGCTCCAAGAAACTAGCTTAAAGCTCGCAACTGCAATTTGATCCAACACATTCATTTAGGATCCAGAAGACACAAGTTGCAGATTCCAAAAAATAAAACAAAAAATTCAAAATGCAGAATAAAACACAGAACACGTTCTTAGCATTTCGGGGCCCAAAAAGCTTTTTTTAAAAAAAAAAAAAACAAAAACAAACTGGAATAATCATTCACCAAGCTCAGCTGATAAAAAAGGTCTGATTCAAATCCGACTGAGAACCACTTATAGGCCCAGTCTTACCAAGAATCACCCCTGCACTCAACGTCAGCTTTCAGGTGACGAACTTGAACAAGACCAATAAAGCTTTCCAAAGCGCTGACGTTACAGCTAGATGGTGCTCGGCACCTTTCAGGAACTGCCCTCAGCCTCACACGAGGCAATGCTATATATATACTGTCTTTAACGATCAACAGCACACGACACTTCACACTCAGCCAGAAGCCTCCTGGCTGCTAAGTTTTGGGTTGCTTTTGGGATAAGATACCCTTCACTCTGCGGAGGATTCACCCCAGCTTTTTGTCCCCCGCTGGCCTCCCAGGCAGGGGGCAAGGGCAGGAGGATGCCGGCCATGGGTGCTGTAACCCCCCCAGCCTCTCCCCCTCACACAGCTCTGCACCCATTTACCTCCACACAGCTCTCGACACCCAGCCCTCCGGACTCCCAGCCCCATTATAGCCACGCTAGGGGACCAGAAATCTCAACATTTATTACCTACTACTTAAAACAAACAAAACTCAACAAAAAAACACAAACCCAGGTTAATTTTTGTATGTAAGCAGCTGTAGAAAGTACCAAAAGTTTGGGTCAAAGACTGCAGCAAACACCTACCTCGTTGGCTCTTTTTATTATCTTGTCATCTATGTCTGTGATCCCCATCACCATGATAACTTCAATTCCAAAAAACCTAGTCATTATCCTTCGAATTATATCAAACCTAACATAGGAGCTGGAAGAGAAAAAAATGAGCTTTTAAACATGCAGTAGTAAGAATAAGCTCAAAGAAAAACAACAGCAGTAACAGCCACAGGGACAATCTAAGTACCCCAACATTTCCAAGGAGAAGGTCTTAAGCACATAAAGTGCTTTTCCAAAACCAGTTACCATCTGCACAAATGTCAAGCAAATTTCCCTTGAACTGGTCTACCCTCTTCTGGCATTAGTGACACATTACATCACATTTTCTGAGTGTTTTCTTTTGTTACATCTCTTTATTCAAGGACCAAAGCATGTTGGAAGCTATGTGTGAGCCAGCAGACTCTCAAAGTGTAGCAAGGAATACCAGCTCACTGGGAGTAAGGTTCATCTAATGTGGTGATACGATTCCATAAGAATATTAAATTGGTCTTTGGACCGTGTTCAGAGGAACAAAGCCAGCCTCAAAAGCTTGATATTAGATTTAACAGCCCTGCAGTTGCAGTCTGTAGCAGGCACAAATTTTGCACTGCTCCCTCTCCTCTGCTCTTCCAACTGAACTGATGGAAGAAACACTGCAAGAGCCAGAGCATCTCAGAAAGCAGGGTCCTTACCTCTTCAGGACTGAAAAGACAAAAAAAAAAAAAAAAAAAAAAGTCAAAATCAGGGGGGTGGCAGAGCAGGCACAAGGGACTGAACGAAATCTCCTCTCATGCTTGATTTTAC
The DNA here is from genome assembly GCA_026212715.1 of Elanus axillaris. Lineage (NCBI taxonomy): Eukaryota > Metazoa > Chordata > Aves > Accipitriformes > Accipitridae > Elanus > Elanus axillaris. Next base: position 1,201,695 of record JANZLQ010000060.1, read on the forward strand.
TCTTATTTCCAAGCATTCAGCCAGGAACCCAGATACCAGCCAGGCTCCAGCTCACACAAGCATGATCAAGGCCAGTCCTAGAACTGAGGGAAAAGATGGCATTATCTGCCCACCTGGTTTTTTTTCTTTCTCATTCTACAGAATGAGTTTTGGATGTTGTTATTGAGGCATAGAGAGCACCTGGTTTTAAGACTGGAAGTACAACATACTAGAGAAAGTTGCATTATTTAGAGAAGTAAGAAATCCTCGTGGAGGGTAAAGAGAAAGGGAGAAAAATAATAATACCACTATTTGCAAATCCTTTTCAAGGATCTCAAGCTCATCTCCTTTATTAGTTTCTGCGTTATTACCTGCCACATTTGCCATGTTTGCCACAAGTCAAAGGTAAGAAGGAGGGAAAAAAGGAATTCTAGTGATAAGATACCATGTTGCAAGAGTAGAACAAGAGGATGGCATTTTACAAGAGGGGCACAGCGGCAAGAGCCCTTTCTCCATTTGACTTCATGCTCTTGCTCAGTGCATGTCCTGGCCTGTAGACCCCCACCAGCAGCATGCATTTCAGCTGTGCCTACCAACCTACAGTTGGACATAGCTGCTGGGAAAAAATATACAATTTTTTTTTTTTTTTTAAATGTAAAATCAAGAGTGCTCCACCATCCTGAAAAGACCATCTGAGCAACAAGATGTTAACACCAACGCGTGCAAGACCACAGACCCTGGGAAGGAACAACCAACTCCTCACATGCTGGAGGCTGGAGGGTTTAACTGATCAGAAAAGAGAGAGGAATATCTTCAGCACAGGAGTCTTGCCACACAACAGCACTACAGGAAACAATGCGTGAATGCGCTGAAGAGGCAGCAGAAAGAGTGTAACACAGCTACTTATCTGCATGACACACCGCTCCAAAGGCAATATTCAGCCCTAACAATTCTTTCTTAAATCAGCAAGCGTTCAAACCCAGGTGGCACAGACGTACGGCATACCTCCACACCAAGAAAGCTTGGAACTGTTAGTTCAGACATAGGATAAAAAGGTATGGGTAAGAGAACAGGCAGAGCGATCAAGGCTTTCCTACTCCCTCCTGTAATCAAAAGAGCCCAAAGGCAGGAGAACAAGGAGAACCACTGACAAAAACAGACATTCAAAAGCCACAGAGAGCTGCAAGACCAAAAGGTGACATTTGCCACCACTGTAAACATTGTGCTTTAGATCCACTATGGCCCTTAGAACAGGGGCACTTCTGCAATTCCCTCCCCTGTTACACCACATCAGGGAAGATGGGCCCTACCGTACTAGCAAACCTCAACTGAGTGATAAGAAACATAAATTTATTAGCATCTTTTTATACAGTTGCTCTTATGTGATGATTTTAAATTGTAATTATTTCAAGGTAAACCGGAACTTAGCCTGTATTACAGTAACTGTAGATTTAAATATACAAATTGCTATGACTTTTTTTTTAAATATTAAAGTTCCCCTGAAGGTACCAAGTACAAACAAAATAATTCAAGATATTGTTTTCTTGATTTTTAACTCACCAGTAAAAAGCTAGGTTAGTTTTCTGCTAAGACTGGAAAAAAGCAAGGAGGAAAAAAGACACCACCACATACACACAGCAGTACAGCAGCGTTTAAAGAGATGTTGCCAACAGTATTTTTACATGATTGGTATTTTAAAACTCCCCTTTTGGAGAAAGAAAGACCAGTTGTGCAGTACTGCGATAGCTCAACACTGAGCAAAACCCAAGTTTCTGAATGAAGCTGAGACGGGACCAGAAGCTGTGAGGTGCCCTACATTAAAAGGGAATTACTCAAATACACAGCATCCAATCTTTGTACAGATGGCAATTATCTGAGAAACCCCTGCTCTTCCAAGGAACCTGACGCATCTTGTTCTTTTAAGAATTAGGAGACAGGAGCTCAAGAGCAGCTCAGCTGCAGCAACTCCCCTCAGCTTCTCGGGAAGCCACAGGCACCCTGCCTCTCTTCTCATCAGGGGCACTGCTTTAAAACAACTGGCAGCAGCCTTCGCTGGTGTATTTACAGTACTTTTTCAGAAAGTTACTTATAATGAAGCTGGTTTATTATTGTAATTATCCTAATGACCCATGGAGAAAGTGCTGTGCTGTTTTGGGTTGTTTGGTGGGTTGGTTTTTTTTTTAAACACAGTAAGCCACAGAACTGCTAGCATGCAAAAAGACATTTAAACCACCTGGGCTTTCTGAGATTTAAGAGCAGATGCTGTTAACCTTAAAAGCAACTTTTTAATAGCCAACCCTAACGGCTTTTCCTTGGTGCCGACAGAGCGCCTGAGCTACATTCGGGACAAAACTATAATTTCACACGGACAAGACGCTGCGCTCCAGGACCCCAACTCCCCTGCACAAGAGCTCACCTTACGCCGGTATGCTTTGGAACAGCTCACCCTTGCCCAGGAAAACGAACCCCCAAAACCCCAAACCTTCGCGTTCCTAATACTCTCCACCCGCTGCGTTGCGCCTGTCTGGGCCGAGCTGCGCCGACAGCCCTGCCCGGGCTTCCCGAGGCCGCCAAGAGCCACCGCAGGTCGGAGTTTGCCCTTTGCACGGACCCGCCGGCAGCGGCTCCCGGCCCCGGGGGACCCCCCGCACTCCCGTCGCGGGGCTCCCACCCGCGCCGCGCCCACGCAGGACGGGACTGACTCACCAGGCGTGCCCGAGGTGCGCCCGGTCGTACACCGTCGGCCCGCAGCTGTACCTGCGGAGAGGGGAGGCAACCGCACCCGTCACCCCCGGGCGGGCCCGGGCCCTCCGGCCCTCCGTCCGCCCCCACCCCGGCGCCCGCCGCTACCAGGTCGCCACTCCTCCCGTGGCCAGCACGAGCGGCTCCTTGCTCCGGCTCCGGCTGTTGTAAACCACGATCCCGCTGTCCCGCCCCGCCGGCGGCACCCACTCCCGCCTCCACCCCGCGCCGCAACACCGCCGGGCCGCCGCCGCCGCCTCCTTGCCGGGGCCG
>JANZLQ010000060.1:1223105-1251752 GCA_026212715.1 Elanus axillaris
GGGCAGGAGAAGCTGAGAAACCCTTGACTTGGTCTAAACCCCACTGAGCAACCACTGAAAACATCCGCGTGTGATCAACATTCTTCTCATACTGAACCCAAAACACAGCACTGTGCCAGCTACTAGGAAGAAAATCAACTCTATCCCAGCCAAAACCAGGACACTCTAGTTATTCAGAGGGTGTTTAATGCTCACGAGAAACTGCCATCTTTCAAGCCAATTTTCATTATTTCTGTGTGATTTGTGACAGTGCTGTCATTTGGGGAGATCATCTGTTTGAGAAAACACCTGAATCTCTCAGTGACCCTTTCCCACTGGAGGCTGCCAAGAAAAGGCTTGAGCGAGAGGAAAACTCTTCTAAGAACTGAGCTAAGGCTTCTAACTCCTTTCCCGCAGGCTTGTGAGCAGCTATCGGGTACGGTAGCATTAATACAGTCCACAAAAATCAGCAGGTGTTCGCTAAGGAAGAAGCCACAGCAGTAGGAATTGCAGACTTCTTAAAGTTCTCACGGAAAGCATGCGGGCAGCTGTAATCACTGCTGCTCTGCGATAGGTGACACAGGTAAGTCCATATTGTGTTGCTGAACCCTAGGAGCTGATGACAAAGTCCTTCTGACTACTGAGAAGTGCAGTTGCAACAGGCGAGTCGAGGGAGCTGGCAGCAAACCTTACACCCGAGTCGTCCCGGTCCTCCGGCAGCAGCTTTGTTCTGCAGTGGGGCGGCTGGCAGTGAAGAGCTGGCGCTGAAGGCACAAGTCAGGAGGTAAAAGGTGGCAGCGAGGGAGCCCTTCGGGTGCTGGCAGCTCCATTTGCAAAACATTCCCAGTGGGATGGGGAGAGAGAGAACCACCGTGAGCCTGAAACAGCAGAGCAAAGCTTTGGTTTCAACCGTTCTATCACCTGAAAGCATCCCAATTAAGCAGAACTACCATCTCCATTAAACAGCAGCAACCCTGGCCGTGTGTATCATTGGGTTTAAATAGGTTTCTTACTAATTAAGCACAGTTGCTGATTAACTGTGTCCTAATTTTGTGGAGCGTGCAGAATAAATACAATTGGATTGGACGGCTCCACTGGTCTCATTTTTTGGTAGGGTGTTTTTAGTTAATCTTTGAAATTGTAATAACAATGAAAGAGAGAGAGAGAGAAAATACTGTAAACTGTTTCACAGAATATAATACAAAACCAGTTCTCTGTAATAGAAATGCTTCAAACCAAATCTGAATAGCCTCGGAGTGCATTCTGCTGCTTTAGTTAGACTTATCATCATCTTCACAGCCTATTTGCTCTGTGTACGTTAAAAAAACCCAAACCCTTGTGCTAGCCGTAGTTCAAAAGAGCTAATAATTTCCCCCTTCTGAGTATCAAAAGCCGTGTGAGCATTCAATGTAATGTCAAAAAATAATCAAGGTAATAATGCTTCACGCAGCTTCTTACTTTCCCACATATTACTGAAGTCCCAAATGTAACAAGTAGGAGGAACGATGCAGTAAGGAAGAGCACCGGAGCAGACGGAGAAGTGCTGAAAGACAGTGCTAAGGTTTTTCTCCCGAGTTCAGGATCCCTAGATTACTTTTCCCAGTAAGCGTTTATTGTAGTTGGAAGTCAAAACCGGCTAAGGCCGCTGTGTCCCCTCTGTCGGCGCGGGAGTGTGGCCGTGGCCGGGACGGGAGCAAGGAGGGCTGGTGGCTCTCCCCAGTTGCGTCTTCTGCTTGTCGATGGGTGAAGCCCGATTGCCAGGTTAAGATGATCCTTCAGTTTGCAGCATAAATGGCTTTGCCAGTGGGGTCCCCCTCCCTTGCCCCCGCGCATGATGCCGGCCCCTCCGCCGGACCTCACCGCTCTCCCAGCTCTGCCGAAAAAGGCAAAAGGTGCTCGATACCAAACTTCTAAAAACAGGTACCAGCGCTCGCACCTCCAGCTCTCACTTGAGAAGTGTAAGTAAACGTCGTGGCTCATCGTCCTCGAGAAGGACTGCTGGCTTTGCTGTCCTCTCCGAAACAGCCTGGCAGTTCAGCTAAACATTCCATAAGACTTTGCCTGCTGCCCAGCTAACACGCGGCCGTGAGTTCTCCCGTGCCGCAGTAACGGAGAGCGTGGAAGTAATCCCAGTCAGATGGATGGACGCTTTGTAGAAGTCAAAATTCCTTTTAGTTGTTGGGGTGAAAAGCTAACCTCCATTCAAATTTTAGGTAACTAGCGAAGCAGGGAGCAAAAAATGTGTCGGAAATGGCAGAACTCCCTGCAATGCAGCCACTTGAGTTTCTGTGTGCCTGCGCTCCGAGTCTACCCCAGAAAAAAGTTTCAAGGCAATTCCTCAGATTGTTTATCAAACGTAGTCCTATGGGTATCGACAGTCATGTTCATTTTTCAGCTGCTTTAAGTTGTTACTTTTCAATAGCTTACTTTAATAAGTCCACCTTCCTGTACGGCCGTTGGCCGAGACCGAGGGCTGGCAGAGACTCGGGGAGCTGCAGAAGGTGCAGTAGGTGACTCCGTGCCTCTGGTACGTCGGTTTTCCATGCAGGCACTGGCCCCAAACTTCTGCTTCTGCCCCATGCTTTGGGAAAGGATCCCAATGCAAAGAAAATGGAGTCATCTCTTGCATTTGGCTGGCTGACAAGGTGGGTAAGGCCCTAAGAGATAAACGTATCTAGGGCTGGTAACTCAGCATCGTAAAAAAAAAAACAAAAACAAAAACAAAAAACCCAAAAATTATGTATACTTAAAATAAACTTGGATCCTTTAAGTGAATATTGTAAAACTTGGGTAAGACAGATAGTGGCACCTTCATACTCTCACTCTGTGGAAGAATTAATGCAATTTAAATGACTGTTGTCCCCTCAGTGCCATACATCCTGCACGCCCTCATCATACAATGCACTTTGCTAGTTCGATTTTTTTTTTCCAAATAAATCAAACTTGAAAAAAAAAGGGGGTTTTAGTGATAAGGATGAGAAAACCAAGTGAATTGTGCATAAATGATTTACCTGCGTACAGAAAGGAATGTTTTGCTGTGTTAATTAAAAGATATATATCAGGGGACTTTTCTTTCTGCCAGCCTCCTCTCTCCTTGAGATTTGCATGGTTTCATCTGAAATAAAATGCTCTGTTCTCACAATAGCTTCTTCAGTCTTATAACTCTGGGAACAGACAATTTATTGAGAGCCGTATCAGTAAAAGATGAATTGTTAGATGCATGTTCCACACAGCGATTTTATTCAACAACTAAAAGATTAAGGGCAATTCTTTCAGAAAAGTCCCCTGAGTTTGAATGCTTTAGTTTGTAGGTGTCCCTGGAGGACACTGCAAGTAGAAGGAAATGAATGTAACATGTCTTAAACTTTAATCAAGTCTAATCTACGGTCACAGTTACTTAAAAACTTTGATCGTGAGCATATCATTTCAGCATAGTGTCACCGCAGAAGAGAAATACGATTGTTTGGATGCCTTGATTTTGCATTTCCATGCTTTATCAGGATTTGATTTATTTTATGTTTTGTCTCAGTTTTTTTATCTGCTGACCCTATTCTGCTTGGATTGGAGACAGCTTCAAGAAGACAAAAGCAGTATTTTTAAACTAAAATTACTAATAGTGCTCTCAATCTTTGTTGTCCACACTCATATATATATTTTTTTTTTTTTCCCCTGGGAATACAGAAGGTGTCGTGAGAGCTCCCTTATGCTGAACCCTTAGAATGAACACAAAGAAACCTTTACAAAAGGAAGAGAGGGATTTGTGACGAGTGGAAATAAGGCTACAATGCCAAGGTAAACAGCTGGACTTCGATATCAAAAGTAATCCTTCCTGGGCCATAGAAGATTTAAAGGAGTTCTATCTAAATAGCTTCGAGGGGAATAGAGCATCAAATTTCCCCAAAAGATAAACACGAAATATGTGACGCTTCCGCATTTCGGCAGTTTTGGGGAAAGGACGGGAGGCTGTTACGTGCAGGGTGAGCGGCAGCAACGTTTTGCGAAGGCAGAACTGTGTCGTGCTGTACGAGAGAATACCAAGGAGCTGCTAGAAGTGGGTTACCAAGGTGTCCTGTCATCTCCAGGTGTTGTTTTACTGAAGGCACCGCTGGCCGGGAGGTAGCACCCATCTCCATGGAGGCTTCAAGGGAAGCCAAAGAACCTTCTTTGTGCAAGTCAGAGGCCAAGGGTCCGCTTACTGTGTCCGACGGAGCAGAGGAAGGCAAAAATATACTTGACCTCAACTCCCTGTCAAGCCATAGCTAATCAAGTTTCTCAAAAGAGCAGAAATATTAACTTCCATGAGTAAACTGTTAGTATTTTCCATAGGTAACTGAGGCAAATGTCAGATGCTCATATTTCAGGAAATATTTCAGGCATTAAGTGGCGAGATCTGTTATCTAATGCTGCTAGCGGATAAAAGCTGAAAACAAGGGAACTTCTGGAGGACTAGTTGAAAAAGTTTGGACCAAAGCTCAGGACAAACAGGTGTATTTTTATTTGTAAGACTGTCGTAAATCTTATTTTAATTGTTCCATCTAACGTTAGCAGGGTTTGTTGCCTCAACCTTTCTAACACAGGGCTTTTTAAGATTGATTTCTTGCTTGAAGTAAAAACTAGAGAGAGAGACTCGGGTGTGCTATCAGTGCAGGTTGCTCCGTTGTGCGCTGGACCTTCACCTGGTCTTTCTGGGCAGGCTTTAGGGGACGGGCTTGGGTTTCTGCTATAGGTGCAGAAAGGATTGCCATAGGGTTGGCATTCCCAGCTGTCTGAAGAGGAATTTCCCGTTCACAGGAATATGAGCATTTCTCATTCACCCCCCCCAAATAATTTCAGGTAAACTGAGTTGACCAAGAAGATGGCCACAGGCCAGAGGTGAAAGGACTGTACATAAATGATGCCGGGTATGCCGATGACTGCTGATATGTAGCATCATTTGGAAAAGGTTGTTGCATATGATAATCTTAAAAAAAAAAAAGGCAGGAAGGACAATCTGGGGAACTATGGGCAGGTCAGCCTTACTTTGGGCCCTGGGAAAATCAGAGAGCAAATCCCTGTGGAGCACATTTCTGGGCACATGAAGGTGAATGAGAGCCTTCAGCCTGGCTTTACTGAGGGCAAATCATACCTGACCAGCCTGTTGGCCTTCTGTGATAAAATGACTGAACCTGCGAATGAGGGGAGAGCACTGGATCTCGCGGCCTTCAACTTTATCGAGGTAGGTGCCGTTCCCTTCAACTTTAGCAAGGCTTTCAACATTTTCTGCCATGATACTCCTACATCTAAATTGAGAATTTGCAGGCTGGGTGGGGGACGGCGCTTCGGACTCTTGGGCTCCGATGGTCGTGGTTAATGGGTCAGATACCTTCTTCCCGGGAGCTGGTAACTCCCATGACCTGTCCTGGTTAACGTCATTACCCGTGACCCGGAGGAAGCGGTGGAGGGCTCTCTTGTCAAGGTTGCCAGTGATGCCAAACTGGGATGGTGGTACCATTCCGTAGGCTGGATGGTGGTACCGTTCCATAGGCTGGATGCTGGGGCTGCTGTCCAGAGGGACCTAGGCAGGCTGGAGCGAGGGCTGACAGGCACCTTGTGCGATTCAGCAAGGACAGCTGAATTCGTGCGGCTCTCCAGAAGTCCACGGGGAAACACCCGCCATTATTTCAGATGTAAGAACCCATTGAAGCGTTGGAGGGGAGCTTGTCGCTTCATCCACTGGGATCAGCTCTACGAGGAAAAAGCAAGCTAGCAGAGTAACCCTAATAACCCATCCTTAACTGGTCCTGACACAAGTTTACTGCTCTGGAGTCTTGCAGGGTAATTTATTTTGTTTTTTTCTTGGAAAAAGATGTTCCATGGTGATTTCTTTTCTGTGAAATACAAACAGATGAAAATATATCAGCAGCTTTCCTAAACCTTTACCTTAATCAGGGTGCAGGAGAAGGGAGTCCCTGGATTATCTAATTTATCTGAAGATTTATGTTTTGGTTTTGCCTCAGGTAAGTTCCCAGCTCCCCACAGCTTGTTTCTCATCAATTTTAGACAGAATCAAAACCCGACGTAAATTTTTGGCTGCTCTTTTTTTATTACTACTTTAGCTCCTGGATATGAACAGAGCTGTTGGAAATGCTTGCAGTGGTAAGAAGAAGTTTGATGCTGAAACACTCCACAATTCTGAGTTTCCTAATTAAACTTCTGTAGCAAAGGGATTTTCTGAGCTTAGCTGTCCATGCGACCGAAGCAACATGGAACTTGTCTTGTGTTAGAGTGGCGTTTTCATAATTCCAATTTTCCTTCTATACATGCTGTAACTCAGGAAACAGGAGAGCGGCAGTGAAGATACCGTATTTATCAGAAAGGAAGATGAAGTTTTTGATAAAAAGGATGAGAGAAAACAGCATAAAGTTGTGCACAGGCCTATGCCATGGGTCGGGAGATGGTGCTCCTGCCACCTCGTCCTCCGTGCAAGGCGTGAGCCGGCATGGCCGTGGTTGGTGCCGCAGCGATGCTGGGAGGTGTGCGGCTGGGCACCGCACCTCCCAAACCGTACCGATACTGAAGGCTCTGGGGAGAAATGAAGCTTTTCCTATGGAGCTGGACCTGGTCCAAGAGACTTTTATGGGCTGTCATCTGCCTCAGTGCACAGATTTCATGTCCTGGGGCCTGGGCATGAAAGACTGAAGCACTGACCATGTATGACCAGGGTTGTGTGCCAAAGTGTGCCTGAGAAGTGGGTTTTTTTGGGGGGTGGGGGTGTCCCCCACAACAGGTTTACTGACCTACACAGGCCAGTTTGGGGCCGTTTTGGGAAAAAGCCCTCTGTAGCAGGCTGCTGCTGGACAATCCAACTCTTTCTTGGTTCAGGATCCCAGAGGGGAGGTACGAGTGGCTGGCAAAGCCGTGCAGCAGGAGAAGGGCACTTTAATCAGGTTGCAAAAAATAGCAGCTATGAGCCTTGTGGCATGAGCCAAGGATCGAGTGAGCGAGTCCCCGTCCCCTCATGTGCCCTGGGAGGTCACAGGCAGGCGGCTCCCGAGCGGCAGCCGGTGCTTGTCTCGATGAAACCACAGTTTATTGATTTGCTGTGATTTATCTGGTTTATGCTAATAGAGAGCTGTTTCTGCACCTTCTGAATTTATTTAGCCCAAAGCAAGACCAGCCAGTTCTCTTGCGTATACTGGAAGCCTACTGTAAGCAGTAAGAGTGAAGCTGAACATAAATGAACCCAAAGAACAGGTGCTGCTGTAGAAGACTGGGAATTGGGACTAAACTGTCATTCACATGCATAAGCACAATTCCCACTGAGTTCCTATCTCCCATCTCTGACTATCTACATGCACGGTGTCTTATCACCCAGTCCACACCATCCTTCCCATCCTTCTGTGCCCTATTCTGCTGTCAGATGAACCCCTACAGCTTTTACCGAAGCCCGTTGGAATTTCAAATATGTTTTATGTGGTATTTTAAGTCAGTAAGTCTTGCTTTCACAAGACCCAGTACAACCTGGGATTTATTTTGTTGTAATAGTGGGGCTTGATTTTTCCTAGGGTTCCTGTGATGCAAATGTTGCCAGGCTTTTATGGGATTGAAGACATTAAATCACTCTGTATTATTCCCTCTGTCACTATGGAATGTCTTGCCCACAGTAACTGGGTAGCGCAGATTTGCCAGTCATACTGTGGGGAAAGTAGAAGACAATTGCCAAATATACCAACAAGGAAAATAAATTGGTGTCTGTAAGTTGGAATTGCTAGTTAAAAAAGTTAAAAATATCAATATAATAGGATGGTAGCAATTTAAAAATGTAGGTATTTATAAAAGGGCAGAAGCAAAGACTGAATTCAACGCAGATAGATACCTTGAGACATTCATATCAAAAAACTTGTCTCTGCTTCTGTGTCCCCTTACCCGCTAAAGCAAAGCTCCTTTTACATGCACCTGCTTTCCGTCAAATTAACTTCCAGTATCTGCATCAAAACCTCTCTTATCGCCGCGTTGTGATCCAAGACCCAGATTTCCTACCACAAAAAATCCAGACCCTGCCCCTCCTTGAGCCACCGCGCTCGGGCATCCCCACTCCTTTTCCCGCAACGCCGTCCGAGGAACGACAGCCGCCCCACAGCTGCGGTTCTGCCCCACAGTTTGCAGCTTAAAGCCAGACATCTGCTAAAACCGGACTTGCCCGCCATCTGTACTGGGCCCCTGGAAGTCCCCATTCACACGCAATGTTAGGAGAAAGCTGGGAGACACCAGAAGGGAAAAGGTTTTGGCTGCCCAGAGCCTCTTCCCATGGGGCCACCCATGGTCTCCTTTGCAGGAGCCGGCTGAGTAAGCGTAGGTGAGACACGATGGCCCCCAGTACGCGGAGCAGAAGTCCTATTACATGTTTCCTTGTCGCTGTCCCGGCAGACCTTGGGTTTATTTTGCAGATGATGATCCTTTTAACAGGAAAGCAAAGGAATGGCATGAGTGGCTAGGGTTGCCTCGCCTCCCCATTGCGCAGGAATGAGACCTGCAAGGGTTACATCTCACTCAGCCTTAGGGAAGCTATGAAATAAAAGGGACAGCTAGCAGCTAGGGGCAGAGAAAGAGAGGGAAAGAAAGAGAGAGTATAAAAACGAAGGTCTCTATGAGTGGGAAGTTGTAGAAGGATGCTGCAACGGGGCTGGCAGAGCAGCCTGGGCAAACCCTGCTAATTTCAGCCTTTATCCAAACCTCTGTGGTACTCACCTCTGCCACATGAGAGCAGCTCCTTTGTATTAGTTGAGGAGCAGTCCTTATATCCTTTAATTGCGAAAGAGAAGCACCCTCTGAACGCTGAGACGCTCCAGCTGTACTACAGTGCATGCAGCCCCAAGGATTATCCTTCCCCTTTTTCCTTAGGGTCTGTCTCCATCCCGCTTTAGAAAGGCACCGCAGAGTTCCAGGGAGGATGCTGTATGCTTCCGAGTGCCCGTTTGGCTCTTCTCTGGGCTCGTGAGCTCCCGAGGCTGCCGTCTGCTGCTGCCGGTGCCATCCCTCCCTGCAGTTCCGTTGCCTTTAGTGGACTCCACTTCCCTCCACGCCAGCCTCATACGGATGCAGCAGCTGTGGAGATGGGCATCAGCAGGAAAAAGTCACGTAAACAGCCTGCCGGAGTGGATTCCCAGCCCTTTTTCTGCGCTCACCGCTGCGCGCTCTGCAGGCAAAGCATCGCCTACCGGTCTTCACCTGAGCTGTGGTACCTGCGGCACAAAACACGGAGGCGAAGGCCGGCGGCTGCAGGTCTTTAATTTTCAGGCAAGGAGACAGGCCAGAAGGAGAGCCGACTGCCACGTCTTTTCCCTTAAAACACTGGCATTCAGCTCTCCCCGAGCCCACGATGCAATGGCCATCGGCAAGCTGGCAATCCCCGACTCCGCAGGCTTGAGCTACTGGTGTGTCGCCATCAATTGTTTGTACAGCTTTTTTTTGGTTCGAACTAGGTATTAAGTTTTTTTCTTTCTCAGAAATAAGCAACTCGGCAATCAGGCGGTGTTAGAAGGAGTGCTTTAACGAAATGTGTATGGCCTGGGGTTTGAACAGCCTGGTCCCCCTTTGAATATTGATGCTCTCAGTCCAGCTCCGCACAAGCAGCTTCTCTCACGCCTCTACCTCTTTCTGCCTCTGCAATGTGCTAGGAAAATAAAATTTAAAATATAGCAGCAGTGTTAGGACAAATGAAATCCACTATTTTTAGAAGAGTTGAAAAATAATTGATCCCAACAACTTGCTACCTGAGAATTTCTGGGTGGTCTGGAAAGACAAGTTTATCATCTGGAAAGATAAGTTTATCATCTGGAAAGGTAAGTTTATCATCTGGAAAGATAAGCCATCTGTGTAAGAGTGAAGGCTGAAGTACAGAGGAGCTATCGAGGTGGTCAGGGTGGTGCAGCAAGTTGATGGGAGGCCGTGGATGGAGCAAGCTGGGAACTTGTAGCACGTTGAGAGGAGGGCAGAGCAGGAGGCAGGCCATGTTTTGGCAGCCAACGTAATTTTAAATGGGACTGTTGTTACTTTTCCCCTTTATCTTGAGGTCTGGCTAAAATAAATCTATCTACACCGTTGGGTGCCCGTGTTCGGTTATTTATCATCTTGCCTCTCGCTTGAGCTGCCAGTCCCTGCTCGGACGCCTCTGTAGTGTCACTGCTGTTACTACTCCTCTGGAGCCTTTTATTTGCCTCGTTCGTATTCTTGGGGAAGTTGCTAAATTAAAATAGATTCTGTAAATTCCATGGATAATATACAGCTTCAGTGACATGGCCTGAAGCTTTTATTGGCAATTGTTGACTCTAGCTACAGATTCTTTTCTGTACACGATCCCTTCCTGCTAGCTCGGTTATGGAGAGGTTATTGCTGAGGCAATAATTTTCTCATATACCTCTTTATGATTTTGTTCCTTCAGCCCACAGGAGCAGGAAAGTCACTGCCCGAGAAGGGTGTTCAGAGCTGGGCGCTCAGCTTGAAAGCATGCTGCAATTTTGGAACAGGGAGAGTGTGAAGCAGGAATTGCTGCATGAAATTCCCCAATTTATGCTGTGCAGAATTCCTAGCCTGCGGGATTTCCCCTGGAATTACTTTTAATCAATGGCATTTTTTTTTCAATCTCCTGCTTTCTGCCTTAGCAGCACATGGGCTGGTGTTTGGTGTTTGACGCAATCCTGCTGTTTGCTGACGCTGAGGAGGAGTGACGAAGACCCCGACTCCCACTTCCATGGAGAGTTGTTTCATGTCCTGCCCATGCTGGGGGCCCTGCCAACAATAGGCAAGAAAAAGGTACTGTCAGTTCAAGGTATCACTTTTTAATATCGTTCCCAGTTCTTATACCGCAGAGTGATGTAAAAAAGAGCTTTGCCTGGAGATGTCCATTCCCAAAGGCAGTTACGAGCTTGGGGATGTCGTTTCCCGGGGTAGTCGGGCCAGAGCTGTGCCCCTTAGAGCTGGGATCACGCCTGCCAGCAGCCAAGCAGCACAAGTCTCCGCTCTCACCTAAATCTCCTTTGCTGGCTCCAATGTCTCCCACAAATTTGGCCAGGTTGGCTCTGCGATGCCAGCCGTTACGACCGATTGTGCCAAAGCCACCGGTGCCTTTGCCGTGCCCAGTCACCAGTTCCACCTTGCACCTCCTTGGCGGGCTCGATGGTCTTAAAACTCTTTTCCAACCTAAATAATTCCATGGTTCTATGATTCCTCTCCTCCTTTTGCTCCTCAGCTTGCTGAGCCCTGACATCCTTCCAGCTTTACAGCCCTGGGCACCGGACACGGACATTTGCTTTGGACACTCGGTGCAGGGGGTTGTCCTGAGCTGAGCGTGGGTGTGCAGGCACCAGCCCCACGAGGACGTAGCCTTGAGCCCTGACGCAGGACAGCGTCTGACTGCCTGGGCCAAGGTACCTCAGCCAGACTCGCAGTTCCCACAGAGATTCCGGGCACCAGACTCGCACTTTCCTTTCCTCGCCATCCTTCCCACCGCCCCTCCCTCGCTTTGTGGGACTTTTCAGGCATTTCAGCATCACCTGAAGAAGCCAAAAGCAGGGCAGTGGGTTGTGCACCTTTGCCTCCCAAGCAACGAAAGGGCTGAGGGCAGGAGGGAAACTAAGTCCTCAAGGACGGTACATCAGCTGCTTTTACTGGAAATGCAAATTATAGTACTACGTGACACTTGTTAACGTCCCAGGTACAACAAAATAAATTACCTAGCCTACTCATCTATTCTCTGATGAAAACCTACTGGTTTGGACTGGCCTCATTTTCTCTTTGTCTGCAGCTCTCTGAATGCATCCTATTTAATTTCCTCTTCCATTAAGAAACCGCACTTCCAAACGTGAATGTTGTTAGCATGCTCTGCCTAATGAGTTACAATAATCCTTGGTGAGGGAGGCTGAATTCAGAGAAATCCAATAAAACTGTTCCTCCCCACCCTTAGCCTTGTCTGTCAGGCTGGTTTTTTGTTGTTACAGTGCCAACCACAGCTGGTAAAATTTCCATAGCTCTAAGGGCACTGGCAGGGACAGCCGGCATGGAAAGCATCCGGCAGCGTGTGAAGGCGGAGGAAGGCAGGGACGGGCACCAGCAGAAACCTTAGACCGAGGCTTAGCTCACGGCGTACTCCTTCCAGCAGGGATGTTACGGCATTTTATCTACAGCACCTCAAGGTCTGCACTGTCCAACTGCTGGGAAGACACCGACAGAGGTGTTAGGAGCCTCCAGAGAAAGCGATGCCCTGTTTTGCCCTGCGGCAGGAGAGCTGCCGGCAGTACCTGTGTAACCGTGCCCTGAGTTGGACCGGGCGGACGATCCAGCTCGGGATGGATCTAGCGCTGCTTTTCAGGAGGGCACGCTGAAGCCCGTGGGACTTCCGAGGCTCTGGATGCTTGAGGAGCGTCGAGCTTATAGGGCAAGGCAGCAGCAGCTGCCCTGGCTGTGCAAGGCAGTGATATGCCTGCAAGCTGCGGGTCACGTTTTTAAGGGCTTTTCCTAGGATTCAAGAAAGTTTTATAAATGAACCATAGAGAAAAATGGCTGTAATTTTTCAGAGCTCACTGTATATAAAGATGGCATTTAGTCAGAGAAGCGCTGTTTCCACGGTATACAGAGATCTGGAATATGCTGTTAGATTGATCCTTTGTAGCTGAAAATTACCATTACTGTTCAATTGCATACAGACATTTTAAATTATTAATGGGATTTCTGCCTGAGGGTAAACATTGTAGATTCACACGCTGAGATTTTTAAGAGCTCTTTGATTGCTCACAACTAGGACTGTTAAATACAGTTATTTGCTTTATACATCTTAAATGGATCAATATCAGCTGAAGAAATATCAGGGGGATAGTGAGAGTAAAGGAGTAGGAGTAAAGCTACTGCCAGTATCCCTTGGATCTTAAGGGATTTCTAAATCTGACTGAGGTTTCGCCCCTTAACTTCCTGCGGAGCAGTTGGGGAACTGGCCCCAGACCGACGTGCACCATTGCCCTTACAGTCACGGATGTCCCACGGGATGTTTTCCCCAGTACGGAGATCTGCAGCTTACGAGCCGGGAAGGAGACGACCACGCATCCAGGGATGCTGTCCTGGGCAGCTCCATGGGCTCTTGGTCACCCAGAGGACTTGTCTTTGCGCTTCCCTCTCCGTATGGGAAGCTATACTTCACTCCTGGATGCGAACGGCTTCTTTTTGAAAAGACACACCACTGGAGATGGCACATGGGGCTTCAATCTGCCGCTTTATCTTCACGTTACACCTTGATCGGCCACCTGTGTCCGCTGCTGTTGTTCTTTCTACCCTTCTTCTCTCGCCAGCTTCTTAAAGCTGGCTGTCACGTAGGAGAAGTCAGGCTGAGGTGGAAGAAGCTGCTTTGCCTTCTCCTCTCCAGGCTCCCGTTTGTGCTATTCCTCCTTTTGCAGCTGTCTGGGGGTAAGGTTTCATGAGACGGCGTGAGCCAACGTAACGGCTCATTGCTGCCAAAAGGGGATGGTTCCCACCCCAACCCTTGGCCAAAGTTCCTACCACCACCTCTGCTGGGGATGCCACGCACCA
The DNA here is from genome assembly GCA_026212715.1 of Elanus axillaris. Taxonomy (NCBI): domain Eukaryota; kingdom Metazoa; phylum Chordata; class Aves; order Accipitriformes; family Accipitridae; genus Elanus; species Elanus axillaris. The sequence continues at coordinate 1,236,639 of JANZLQ010000060.1, forward strand.
GGCTCCTCCGTGAGCAAAAGCAGCGCGCAGGTTTTGCCATTTCAGTAGGTAAATGGGCACAGGAGAGGGGCTGAAAAGGCTCTACCCATGCAAGGGAGGTGGTGGGATGGTGTGGCCAGCAGCAGGAGGAGCGGGACCAGCTCCCTTTTCCCAGCCCTGGGCAGCTCTGCCGGCTCAGCCGGGTGAAAAGTTTCAGCCGCAGCCCACGGCTCGGCTTTCTGCAAGTGCTTCCCAGGGACCACGTCTCTCCACGCAGAAGGCAAGAGCCCTCAGGGTGGCGAACGCTTCAACACACTGCGTGCTGCGTGTGGGTGCCAGGTGCCCCTGCTCGCAGGAGAAATTCAAGGAAGAATTTCAAGCCCTCCCTTTTGGCGAGAGGGTGGGTTTTGTTATTAAGGACTCAGTCATGCAAAAAGAAAAGCTCTTCTCTAAACAAAAAGGACACATAAGCAGAGTTGTGCAACCTTGAAAAGTACTTATCTTGTGCTCAGACTCTGAAGTAGAGTTCATTTTAATTCTTCTAAGTAAAATAACTTTCTGTTCAGGGTTCCCATTGAAAAGAGAGACCAACCCAGCTATTTTATTTTTAATCCTGGCTAAACCTATGCAGGCACTGGCATATCCTTTCTTACACAAAGAGTCATTCTTGCTGAATTAACTCATACCATTGCTATCTATTCCATTCAATCTACACGTTTCTTTATGCAGCCCTGCTGCCCTCTGACTTTCCAATGTCAGAAAACTTCAGCACTGAAGTAATGAAGGCAGTGATTTAGAATGCCCTTTAGGAAAAAGAGAAAAGATTGGCCTTCGAACATTGTGGAGAGAAGTGTTGTTATATTTGATGCCTCATTTGCCACAAACAGTATCTTACTACAAGCATGTTTCACAATATGTTAATCTTAAATCAAGCATGTAATTATTAAGACTGATGAAACACACCTAGAATCACAGCACAGTAATTAGTCTTCCTAGTGGCACTAGTTCAGAGCATTTCAAAATGAATGGTGGTATTCAGAGATGCGATACAGTACGTCCACAACAAACCGTAAACCAGATGATTCCATCCATCCCAACGTCACCAAAGATGTGGTCTGATATAATACACCCACATGTATTTAGGATTTGAAAGTGAGAATGAATTAATAAGATTTTTGAGTCTGAATAGATTGGATGGAGTCTCAAAGTTAGCATTTGAACCAGATATTAAGTGGCTTCTGTGGTACCTTGCAGTGTGGTCCGTACACAGTCAACAAGTACAGGGTAAGGTTCAAAGGTAATCAAATAGAAAATTTAAGAAAAAAAAAAAACCAACCACATTGCTTTTTATGGAATTACCTCTTCAGAAGTTTTTTGCAGGTAGAATATCACACTGGCAAGGCACAATCATTCCAAATTCCCCAGAAAACAAAAGCCTAAGGGATGCTGATACTACAACATGTATTTTGAAGACTCAAATCTGATCCCTGAAGACATATTTAGCTAGACTTGACATTCAGGCCCAGAAGGCTGTGCCAGGTCATTTAGAAGTCCAGGACTTCATTTTTAGCAAGCCATTCCTACATTACAAATGCACAAATGCCATTCAAAGATGACCTATAAAGAATTACATGACAGTAATATCATAACATGAATCCATCTTCAGGAGTTGTTGCACAGTTCTGATTTTGCCTAATACATCATACTTGTAAAGCTGAGGTTCAGAAGTGACAGTGTAGTAATTTGTTAGCACCAGAGTGCAAAAGCTATCTGACATAAGGCAGGAAAATCCAAAGCCATGATATTTCAGCCATCTATCGGGGCTTCAAAAATAGCTGCCAAAAATTCCCCGAACCAAAGGAAAGTGCTTGAGCACTTTGAGTACGTCACAGTCCATAGTGGGGATATCAAAGTCAGCAAGGCCAGGCTATTAACTATCATCAAATCAGAGGTATTACACTTTTCAGACATGTACATGGTCCAAATCCTTCAGTGGTATAAATCAACCTGATTAGAGTTAAGGAGGTAATAAATGATCTCCTTAAATCATGAACCCTCCCTGGCAAGTCACTCGCCATCAGAGATGTTTGCAAGGGCCGTGGGCTGGCTGCCAGGAACTTCTTTGCTAGGCAAAGCCTGAGACCGCTTTATTGCTAGCCAAGACTCAAAATGGAAATAAAAGACATTTATCTGATCAAAGTAAAATGTTAAGCAAGTGTAAAGTGTTAGCCTGCTAAGAAAAGACTTTATCTGCCACCCATCCCATGTTTTAGCTGATCTCTTCAGCTGTTCTCCCTGCTTGGCACTGCTTTACTTCAAGCAACATCTTTTTTAGCAAGGAATCCTGTTCTCACTCTTTTTATTCCTGTTTGCACGCGGACATTTTATGGTTGTTCTTGAAGTGCACAAGCATGTTGTTCCACAAAGGCAGAACACCTCCGTATCGTGCTGATGCTTAGCCCTGCACTACACTGCTTTTTTTTGAGTAGGTGAGAATACTAACAAAGTATTTTTTAAACGTGAGCTGTTTGAGTAGAGAGTCCTTGATCTGCCAGTTTTTCCTCATCTATTTACCCCTCCTCTCAAGAGTCAAGCAGTTTGCAACCATCCGCTGACCCTACAAATCCCACATAGAGAAGGAGCCCTCTGGGACGGCACTTTTCGGTTTGTCTTCCCAGAGACAACAGGAACCTTTTCGTGAGCTGCATGAACATTTGCCACTTATACACTTCAAAATACACTCCGACTTTTTGACACATTTCTACTTGTGCAGTTCATGTGATGCCCTCAGTATCTGCCGGGGCCGCACGTGACTGTGATAGCGCGGATGTCTGACCTGACGGGCCGAGTGCCGGGGGACCGTGCTGGAGCTTCGTGGGAGAAGCGTGCTTTAGGAGGAAGTGGAAAAACTAATAAAGTCGCCATCACAATGAGCTTCATTGTTTCTTTTCAACTTTTTTTGTCACCAGCCCGGTTTTGATCTCCCTTGATGATTTTTTTCAGATTTCTCCTTCCAAATTTGCTGTGATAAGAGGCTAGCTAAGGCCAAAGTGGTGAGTTGTATTAGTCTGTCCCTGACCTTTAAAATTTGATGCTAACATAATTTGAGGATAGTAAACAAAGAAAGGAAACCTGGTTTTTATTTAAAGGGATTTTTGACCCTCTTGCATAGTAATGATTCCCACTAAAGTGATAAAAATCGAAGCAGCTGCAGATCTCTGTCCTATATTGAGCACTGAGCTCAGAGTCATTTTCTGCAGCCCTTAGATGAGGCTACAGGAGAAGCGGCAGGCAAAACAAGAAAAAAGAGGACGAGCTGGTCTGCCTGTGAAAGGCACAGGGCTAACAGCAGTTTCCTTATTTTCTTGGTAGCCTCATCCAAGGGCAGAGTAGCTCAAGAAATCCCGCGTGCTTCGGGTGCTCCCCCCGACACCGGGCGCGCGAGAGCGTGACGGACACGTCTTTCTGCTGCACGCAGGAGCAAACAGCGTGTGATGTGTGTAGGATGGGGATGTTGTTGTGTTTACTCTGGGCTGGAACATCTGGAGCTCCTGCCTAATGAAGAGCTGGTCTCCATGGCTTGTGCTGAGTGAAAAGCTGGAGGAGAAGGACCACTGGTCTCTGTGTCCCACACATGTCCTGCATGAAGAAGCAAGTGGTCCTTCTTTTATTCTGACTTCCCAGGGGACATATGAGGGAGATAAGAATGGTTTAGTAACTAAAGTAGAATCATAGAATCATCTAGTTCGGAAAAGACCTTCAAGATCATTGAGTCCAACCATCATGCATGCCCACTGAGCAGCAGCAAGTCACCAGAAGATGCAATTCCCGATCTAATCTTGAATGGCACACTAGGCCTGGATCATATTCAATTTAAACATCCTTACAGGAATGGAAAGGTAAAAAGAAAAAAAAAAAGTCCATTCCAATAATGTAGAAGTGAGGAAGCTTGTGAAAAGATACAGCCAAAAGTACCTAATGGGGCTGAGGTGCCTTATGGATACTGCATCAGTGGATAAAAGGAAAAATTTATTTTAAGGGACTCTACAAGGAATCAAAAAAAGCTACACTTCCCTATTTTTAAACTGTAAAGAGCGCTACCAGAAGTTAAGTAAATAAATAAATTCCTTCAGAAAATTGAAGACATCTCCCGGTGAGGGTGATGATACAAAACAGGATAAGTTCTGGCAGACTAAATGGAAAGCCCCAGCATGGCAGGCCTAAAAAAAAAAAATTCCTCAGAATTAGAGAGCAAAAAAACCTACAGAGGCACTTAGGGGAGTTCAAATCTTTGCCTGTGGATCTGTCTCAGATTAATGTGCCACTGGAAGAAAGTCTAGACCCAACTGATAGCTGGGGGTCTGGCAGGGAAAGTCGCGGACTTCAGAGATGGAGGTGCCAGATCCCTGCGGAATGTCACGGGCTGGTGAGGTGAGGCTTCCCTGCACGGGGACGGAGATGGCTGATGCGACACCTCTTTTTAAAATGGCCAGTCCGGAGGTCATGGAGGTGAGTTGACTTTCTGGAAGACAGCCCGGTTGTCCAGCTAGTGAGAGACAGAAGTGGGAGAAACATGGATGAGCAGGATGTACCAGAAAGAATCAATGTGGATTTTGTAGGGGGAGTAACCCTGTTTCATTAGGCATATTTAATCAAGCCAATTCTTTCAAAGCTTCTTGATAAGGTCCTTTATCCCAGATCTTTAGAAGAAATCAGGGTTCAGGAAAGTTTTAAGAGCAGCTTTAAGAGCAGGGAATAAAAGTAAGGATAAATAAGCAGCTGGAAAGCGAATACGGGTGAAGTCTGAGAGAAATTTATGTTGTGACCTACATAATGCAAAATGCTTTTAAGTGATGCAGGAAGAAAAGCATCCTTTGTGAGGTGAGAGAGTTTGTTGGTCATACAAAGTTATCCAGAGTTATCTGAACTGAAACCAGCCTCAGAGAGTTGCAGAAGGATCTCCGGGTACAGATTAACTGGAAATACTCAGAGATGAGAGTTGGTGTTATTACGTCCACAGTAATTCATGTAGGGAAAACAAGCTTAACTACATACATATACATAATGGAGGGCTCTCCATTTCCTCTAACCACGTAAGGAAGATCTGGAAGTGTTTTGAGAACATCAGTTCAGTGTTAAGCAGAAAAGAGACTCTTGGTAACTACTAGGGAAAAACGGAGCACAAGACAGGTACATCATTACACTATAAATTTGTGATACGTCCTCTTTTCATATACCGTCATCTCATCTCAAAAGGTTATAGTTGAAATGAAAAAGAGGTACAGAGAATAACTAGGATTTGCTGTATAGATCCACTTCATAAAAAGTACTGAACAGAATATGATCCCACTGCTTGGAAAATGGATGATGGAGGAGAAATGTGACACAGCTCTATAAAATTGTGTGCTGCATAAGAAAATTTATTCACGGTTTCTCACAGAACCAGGGGTCACCAAATCAAACTGCTGTGAAACAGAGTGGTTTGGACCGCTTAAAGAATCACGTCCCATGGTTTTAGCAAAAAATATTTAACAGGAATTTACATAAAAGTGTGACCTGCACAGAATTTGATGGCAAGGTTCACTCTATTACCTAATATATGGATGAAACGTACACAGGAAAATTAAGTTAGAATCAAACTAGAATTATGCATACAGAGACCAAAGATGCAATAGGGTAAAAGAGAACCGTACCAAGGAAAGTCAGGTTAGAATTGATTTCTCATGATTTGTACAGATGTCAGGAGTATAAAAGAGTAGGGGAAACCCTCCCATTGAGTCATGAGGTTCAGCAAAGACGCCCTTGCTCTCTAAACTCCTGTCGGAGTCTAGGTGTGGCTGGATCAACTCCCAGTCCCAGACTTGGTCAACAGTTTATATCTGAAGAGATTGTGAGTATAATAGCAGCCTGAGATTCATTCACAATCAAATAAAGTTCACGACAGTAATTTAAATATAGATTGGAAAGACATGTTTGCAATACACTTGCTATAGAATATTCAGGTTAGTACACACACATGCATAAAGACACTTAGAGTGTTAAAAATTCCCCTTGAGTTCAGTGAAAATATTCGTGTCGAATGCTTCGTCATCGTTCCCAATGGGCGAAGGGTCAGGCCTCAAGGAGCAGAGTATCAGCCCAGGTCATGTCGGCTCTCACTGATGGACCTCTGGTCTTGGCAGAGAAGTTTGTGAGCTCCGAGAGGCATCCCGCTCTGAGGGAGATGCTGGTCACAGCCTGCTCAAAGGGTCTCCGTATCGCTGTCTATAGATTTGGGAGGTGATTTGCTTTTAGTCATCAGCAAATTACTGGAATTCTAGCTGCACTGGTACCTACCCGCATGAGTTACGACTCAGATAAGGAAGGCTCCAAGGCTGTCTGAGAATGACTTAAGATTCAGATACGGGATGCTTCAAGACTGTAAGGAGAGGACTGAGATATGTCTCAAGGTTGACCGGAGGGAACTAATTATCTCTCCTGTCCCCCGCCTCCTCCAGGCAGCAGGAGTCCTTGGGACAGTCAGCACAGCTCCCTGTCTAAGCCATGCAAGAGTTCCTGGTACGGTCAAGGAACGCTTAACTGCCCAACTCATTGCACTTATGCTAAGGCCTGGTGAGACTTCCCGAGTTTGTAGATCCACCACAAACAGAGAGGGAATAAATGCACCACCACAAACAGTCAGGGACAGCAAAGACAAAGGAGTACTTTTGCACACGGTGTATATTGAATTTGTGGAGCTCATTGGCAAAGACCACTGTAGAAGTTGAAGTTACAAACAGGTTCAAAAATAATGAAACAAACTGATGGAGGGGATGCAGTCAAAGGCTATGGAAAACTAGCATGCAGATACATGCTCTGGCTGGGGCAGCGAGCCCCGGCAGCACAGCCAGCCAGCAGCACCCGGGGCTGCTTGGAGCAGGGGTGTGCAAAGGACCTCCTGAGGTCCCTTCCAACACGAATCCCCCGGTGATCCCACCCTCTGATCCTAATTCCTTTAGGTAGAAATTGTCAGAGGTCAGAAAGCTGTACCGGGGAAAATATGATATTGGATAAGTCTATCCCTCAGTCAGACTTAATGCATCTGTTCATTTTTTTCTGTGTTCTTCCAAAGAAATAAATGTGGGCAGTAAAAAAAAAGTAAATTTAACGAAAAATTGGATTCTGGAGCACAATTCCGTAAGAAGCCCTGAAGCTTGAGAGTGACCTGAGCTTTATGACAAGACAAAACTGCAGCTGCACTTGACTCATGGCTACACTACAGAGCTATTGCAGGGAAGGAAAAAGTAGTTTAAGGCATCCACCCTCTTGTGCATCCTCAGCTGGTTCCTTTTGCAAGTTCCCATTACACGGCCAGTCAATCACGCCTGCCCGTGGCTGCAGGGGTGTCAGTGAAAGCCTTCAGCACCCTGCACGGTCCTGAATGCCCTTGGTGATGTGCGAGGCAGGAAAAATCCCAAGCTCTGAGCCATGCTCATCGGCCGAGTTCGTAGGGTTTGCGGCTGAGAAGAGCTAGCACAGACTTTTTCCAGAGTGACCTGAGCTACTGGATCTGTAGCACAGCAAGCACAGATCCGGCAAGGCCATTTTTCACCTGTTTTCAGCCTAGAACCACATTTTGGTACTGAGTGAATTCCCAAAAGCGGCTGCAAGTGGCAGCAAAACTGTTGGTAATTCTGAAGTCCCATGGTGACGTCTCATAAAAAAAGACATCAGTCTGTTTGGACTGCACGTTGGGAAGGGTGTGAGAGGCATTCCCAACTCTTGATCACAGAGAAGCCTCTGCGGCGCTCAGCATCACCCCTCCTTTTATCTTCTTCTGGTGTAAGGACAAACCATCTCATCCATCAAGTACTAGCCAGAAGCTGGTGAACACTGTTGGTTTGCTCATGTAATAGGGCTCTCCGAGATAGCTCTGTTTTCATGGGCCGTTGCAGGATGATGCATATTCAGTTTTACCCCAAGCTAGATTTTAGGCACAACTGGGCTTTCACATGCAGAGAATGTGACGTTGCACCTGAAATCTAGACCTAGCACTGCCATCAGTTTATATCTTAGTCAATGCCTTGTTCCACTTTGTGTAAGAGCTGAGGAACAAGCTTAAAGCATCTTATTTTTCTATCCCTACATGGTGATGCCTGACTCCCTAGGGCAAAACGTAACACTTAAGTTAATTGGTATAGATGTTTCCAAAGTTTGGTACCACAAATCAAGCAAGAAATTCATTTCAGAGCGCAGGAGCCCCGTACTTTTTCTCCCTCTCAAGTCAATTCCAAATGCTCCGCTCTACAAGTTTCTCTTCTTTTCAATTACAGTTCTCCCATGGTAGTAAATAAATTTGTTTCAAGCACACACGTTTCTCTTCTTTTCAATTACAGTACCCTCTCAAGTAATTTAATTTCTTTTGAGTCTTCAATTCACATCCAACCTTCTCTCCAGCAAATGTATATATCAGGTGGCAGAAATACATCCCAGGTTCTATCTTTATATTGAGGTTTTAGAAGATGGGTTTTGTGTCTTACGTCTGAATTGACTAAAACCTCTTTACAGGTTAAGCGAGAGGTATGCAGACCAAATAACACGTGTGAAAGCTGCACAAGTGGGCTTTCGTTTGGGCCGTCTCCTTTGGTTCCAGCAGCTGCCCTAATCCAGCCGCAGGAGTGATGGGAGCACCGAGCATCTGAGCTCCAGCCTTATTTAGATAGAAATGTATTCATTTTAATTTGCAGCAATAGCTGATGTGATAGTGAAACCCTATAAAGGCTCCATCGTTAGCTGTTGCAAGCTGATATTCATCTCCCTCTTGTCTTCACAGAGTATTAGAAGACGTGCAGAAGGATAAGGCTTTAGATGCACGTGACAGATGGATGGAAGGCTGAAGGAACTGGAGGTCAAGGATGCCTCGGGGTTGAGGCTGGGATGCTCTGTACGGACTCTGGTTGCTCTAGGACCCACCAGAGGCGTATCAGGAAAGATATGCCTGGTGACCATTAGGATACCTTCCACATGTGCAATACTAAATGTTCAAAAAGTGAAACATGGGGAAAAACGCACAGAAATTCATTACAATAGGGGCTGACCTAACCTGCCCATGTAACAATAAGGGCTTCAGACAGTGAGGTGATGCGTGGTCCTCGCTTAGTGTAGCACAGAGATACATGGTTGGACTCTGGCAGATGTGTAAATTCAGCCAGTTGAGTTAGTAGCAGCTGAACAGGCAAAAATATTTCTCTGATGCTTTACTACAGCCACCTGTCAGAGGATGGGTAGAGCAGTCGGTAATTCGTGAGATCCCCAAGGAGCTTTCTTCTGCCTCTGCTCATTTAATCACGGCAGCGAGAAAAGATGATTCAGTCTTTCACAAGAGCCATTTAAGGGTTATAAAAGTGAGAAAGACTTCTTCAGCCAGCTGTCCAGAGCTGGTATGATCTGATCTCTATGGCTTGCCCCCAGGGACCAAGCGGCTGCCCAGCCCCGGCAGACCGCTGCGGTGCCGGGCAGATTGACTTCAGCGCCCGTGACGGAGAGCCGCTACCCACTCCTGACGGCTGTGGGAAATACATGTTCACGCTTGCTCTCATTTTGGACATTAAAATAGGAAGCACATTCCTATCTTCAGTCTTCTCGGCTAATTGCAGTTGGTTTCTCTCTGGATTTAGCTTTTATGTGCACCTCAACTGATACCCGCTGGTTTTATTTATTGAGTCTGTATTTGATGAGATCTGCCTTTTTCTCTCTCTTTTTTTTTTTTTTTTTCCTCCCCATTTCACTGTAGTTGCAGTTCATTCAGTAGCTCCCTAATTCAATAGCTCTGTTCCGGGATCTGGCACAGTACTCAGTCTGTCTCTTTGCTGGTACAATACTATCTCTTTCCTTACACAGACTTGTTTTCCTAACATCCAAATAGTGGAGAGGGGCCCATATGTTCCCATAGTCCATGTGCTCTAAAGCATAGCGCATTACTATTTAGAAAAAGCACTCTGTAGTCCCCTGTGCCAGCCAAAACACACTCCTTGGCATGATGCCATTGCCGTTTACCGTACAAAGTAGTCTCAGGGGGAAGGTTCTCAAGATGACACCAGAGCTGATGTGCACAGTGCAAGTGTAGGTGCAACCGGAGACCAACTCAACCAGCATGCTCAACATGTAGTATTCTGCAAGACAAAAACCTCCCACATTCTAAATGCTACACAAGACACATGCTGGGCTCCCCTTCCCGGGATCTGCAATGATTAAAATCCTTCTAAGATTCTTAAGTGCACCAAAACCCACCTCTAGCCATTTGGAGCAGGCAAGGCGTTGTGTGGGAGTGCACAGACCTTTCTGCTCAAGCAAAGTGTTTGCAGGGGCCTCATTAAATGCCTTCTCCACTTCATTTTTGTCCTTTCCCATTTTTCTTCTGTCTCAAACATCCATTCTTGCAATCCTCTCCCAATTTACTCCCCTCATCATCTGAGTAGGCACTTTGATTCCACCACACCAGCCCAGCTCCCTGGAAGCCTCAGTACGGGAATGACTGGAGCTCAGCTTCTGACCTGCTACAAAAAAAACCCACCTACTCTTTCCTAGCAGCCCCTGGCTTCTGTGGAGCAGGGGAACTGTGCCTTGTCGGCAGCCCGAGGAAGGGCTGGGGAACATCTCCTGCTTGCCACAGACGGCTGTGGAGAAGCAGATGTGCTGCATTCTGCTAGGAAGAGCTGCGTGGCTCTGCTCGCCTTTGGGCTCCGACACTGCGAAGGGACACGGGGACAAGGTAGCTGCTGAGAGGGTTCTTCTGATGTCTTAGCTGACTATCCTCTATTTCAGTCCTGTTTGTTCCTCTGAACCCTTTTCACGTGGGAAACTGGATATGGAGTCTGCTTCTTGCTCCAGAGTCTTCCTGCAAGGGTTTAGGCTCCCACAAAGAAGCCAACGTCCAGCCCTCGCCGGGACTGCGACCTCCTTCCCATCAGCTGCTCTCCTGTGAGCGCTGCACCTCCACAGCTGCACAATTTGGGTTTTATTTCCTAAGTATAGTTTTTCCTTGTTGCTTTGGGGGGGGGGGGTGGTTTTTTTGTGTTTGTTCCCCCCTCCCGTTGTTTGTTTTGTTTTGTTTTTTCTCCCCCCAATGGATTTGGAATAATCTGTTTTGATTTCTATCTCCCTCTTTGCCAGTGCCTCTTCACCTTCAGTTTTAGGGTATCATTGCACAGGATCTGCACACCCTCTCGGAGCGGCGAATAGTCTGGAGGAGGGTGAGAGCAGGGCTGGACTCCTGGCTGCAGATAAGAACTAGTACAACGATGGATGGGGAACCCTACACGTCTGGGAAGCTGGAAGGGGGTCTGAAAATGAGACTCGAGATAGAGGAAGGAGATTTTTCAGCCTGACATACTACAAGAGCAGGATGTGGAGGAAGGCTGTAACCTTTTCTTGCAAATAAACACAACGGGACATAATCCACAACATTCTTATTAATTGATATTTTCAAATATGTTTCTATGGGGAGCATGTAAAAGAGTGGGAGAAAAGACTACGTCCCAGTGTTACGGCCACCAGAAGTTGGTGCTGCTGCTGTGGGCTGTGGCTTTTGGTCCCATCGTACCGTGGCGTACATGAGTCCCCGGTTAAATTCTCTTTTTATTAGTCTTTTTGCTGCTGTTGTCATTATTACTATCATTCCTGGAAGACCAGAATCTCACTGTGCTAGAGTCCATGTAAACACACAACTAAAGAAATGAGGTTTTGTCTCAAGGTATACGTAAACCTCATCTAGGACAAGAGATGACTGGCCGACACAGGCAGGTAGTACAAGAAATCAGGGGGCAATGCTGACAACATGGTAGGTTTTAGTATCAACCCACTGGTGGCCCAAAAGTAGGGAAAAGTGGGGGATTTTAGGTTTTAAAGACAGTTTTCAAGGGAGCATCTCAAGGAGCACAGTGAAGTGTATTAATGGACAGGAAAGGGGAATTTCTCCAAGCATGGGAGCTTGCACAAGAAAAGCACGAAGAAGTTTGCTTAAAAATGCAGCGAGCGGGTGATGGAGCTGGCAGGGTGGCCCTTGCAGAGCCAGCAAGTTCAGACTGTACTGAGCGACGGGTGGCAGGAGCTGGTAATAAAAGAAAGGCCTTGAAAATGATAGGAAATGGCATGTATTGGACATGTAGTGAAGGAGCCCAAGCAGGAGATGGGGAAAGGGTGATACAATCAATCTGATAAGGTAGGAAACGGCCTTTCAGCAGCAATTTGTAGGGAGCCCAGCTAGCTTAGGTTTCATTTATCACCATCACAGATACCAAAGCGAGTGAAAAATAAGTGAATAATAAGGCGATGAGAGAACCTTTTGAGTCACGTGGGCCGGTCGGAGCGGCGCTTCCAGAGGAGTGCCAGCCAGACTAAGGCACGGTGCGTCCAAGGGGAGAGGATTTCTGGGAAGCCCGGCTGCGTGGGGACCACCGCTTTCAACTCCCACGTTTCGCTGGGCTGACCTGTGGGCCCACCCGTGTGGAGGAGCCGGGCATCCCTCACTCTTACGGCAGGAGGCCCTCAGCCTTCTACCAACGGCGAGTGTCAAAGAAGACGCTCCAACGCTGGCGGGCAACGCCTGAAGGGCCTTCAGGCAGCGGCAGAGTTACACAGCGAGGATCCTCCTCGTGCTGCAGGCCGGGGAACGCCTGGTCGGACACGTACAGGAACGAAGAGCTGGGGATGTGGGAGGGCATCTTAGGGAAGCCCAGCGTGCCCTGATGCCCCCCGAGCCGGCACAGGCCCCCTCGGCCCAAGGGACAGGCTGGGCAGCGAGGGGCCCAGCTTCCCGTTGGCTTTTCCAGGCAACATTTGCCCAGGCCCTGAGGGTATGGAGGACCTTTGTGTCCCGACCTCCTCACAAAATCCAGACTTAGGGTATACATAGTGTTGTGTGTATCTTTCAGGCACTTCAGTGGTGCGCCAGGTGTGGTGGGAGATCACTTGGAGGTTTGGAGACCACCTAGTACCCGTGGACTCTGCTCCTGGCCATCAGGAACCAGCATTTGCAGTTCCTCAAGGCCATGTTGTGCTTAGATTGGGTAAATTTATTTGCTGGTTAAGCAAAAAGGGAAACCAAACATCTGCATCAGGTAAAATGGGCACCATGTGTCGTTTGCACCAGGCGCGGACTTCAGCCTTTTGAAAGCAAATGGCTGTGAAATATGTAACTCAGCTCTAATTCTGGAAAGGTTGTATCTTGCTGGTCATAGCAGACTTTGGTCTTTGCATTACCTTTTCCTCCCCCTCCGACCTTGCTACTCCTTCTACTGCCCCCAGAAGTAATATACCTGAAGATACAGGTTTAAGAGCATGTGTGTAAACCGGTGTCAAGCATTGTCCTGGAATGCCATTAAATTAAATACCTTTTCTGGGAGCATTTCTCTTTATTCAAAAACAGGTTTGCTTTACGCATATTTCAGCCTTTGCGATTTTAAGTGGTTTTCCTGTCAGAACCAGGGCGATGATATGATATGTCTGAATATATCCAGTGTCTGGATAAATTGCTCAAATTCAGCATAAATGAATTTTGAGTCCAGCTTGTGAATTTACGCAGCTTGGGAGCACACCTATATTGAAATCTTTCAATGCTTTGCATAGTAAGGTCTCTACAGGAGATAGAGGACAGCTGTAGGATGGCTCACGTTATTCACAATAATTGAAAAGCTCGCTAACGATAATAAAATTGTTGGTGCCATCTGTGGCAGAGAGGTTACTACTTTGTTCTCAGGCTGAGTATTTTAATCACCTCATTTTGCTGCTTGGCCTGTGTTCCTCTTCTGGTTCCTGAAATCTCTGGATTTCTCATCACTGCGTCTCATCTCATCACTGGATTTTTGGATGTACCTTTCCTTGAGAATCTCCTTCTCGAAGAGCCGCCCGTACCGAGGATGCCACCTTTCTGCTCCTTCCGCCTCGGCGCGTGTCTGGTTCGTTGGTCATTTTCTGAACTTCTTTCAGGATGAGGCAATCATGTTGGTGTTTGTTCTCTTTAGTCTCACACGACCCAGCCGTCCTGTGCAAGAGGTCACCTGCGCATACCTCAGCTCTTTCGCTCTGCAAACTGAGTCCGAGGGATGATCTTATTCCCCTGCCTTTGGGTTCAGCAGGATTATTCCCTCAGCTGTTCTGCCTTTTACTATTGAGGTCACGGCAGGCTTAACCTCAGGCAGAGTGCTGAAGACCTAATAAACAGGGCTTATTATTTTGGGCTCGGTGCCACGCTAACCTGGTTAGAGAGCTTCCAGCCGGCACACGCCTGGCTGGGGGCTGTGCAGCGTGGATCCCGGCGGCATATCAACACCTCGGGGAATACGGGGCTGTTGGAGCCAACGTGCCCACCGAGACTGCACCGTCCCCAGCCAGCCAGGCACAGCACCGGGGACTGGGAGAGCCTGCTGGTCCCAGGGCAGGGACTGGTCATTCTGGCACTGCCCCTTTCCCTGCATCCGACACCGAACAGCGTGGGATGTGACCTCTAGCTTGAAATCGGTCTTGGAAAGGCAGCAGTGCTGGACCACAGCCACAACGTGGTTAGGCAGGAGTTGCCCGCTTTAGGAAAAGGCAGCTTTGCAGACCCCTTGAAAATATTAAGGTGGGTGCTGCCACTGCAGTCCAGATCCTTGGGGTTTTTTTTCTTATATCTGCATGGATGATGGTGATTCTTTAGCTCCAATACAGCAGCTGGAGTACTTCTGCCTCTTGTGAAACTGCCACCTACCAGAGGCCACAGGACAACTACCCCTTCTGATGGGCAGCACTGCTCAGGTGCACCACAAGAGAACTGTTAGGCATCTGTTGGGGTTCAACCCCAGCCGGTGGGATGGGGAGGAGAATCAAAACCAAGTAAAACTTGTGGGTTGAGATAGGAACAGTTTAATCATTGAAATAAACAAACAACAACAACAATAATAAAAATATAATAATGATAATAATGATAATGATAATAATGATGATGATGATGATGACGATGAAAAGGAAGATAACAAAAAGAGAGTGAAATGTAACCCAAGAAAGACAAGTGATGCACAACACAGCTGCTCACCACTCCCCAACTGATGCCCAGGTAGTTCCTGAGCAGCGATCCCCCCCACCCCAGGCCCACTCCCCCCAGTTTCTATACTGGACATG
>JANZLQ010000060.1:1253997-1274159 GCA_026212715.1 Elanus axillaris
CCCCCCGCCCCAAGGTGTGTGGTTTTTCACTGGCTGGAAGAAACTGGCTGGACACAAAATAAGTGGAGAAGCGTGCACAGCCGTACTTCAGAAAATGTGCATTACTGACAAAACTTGTACTGTAGGTTGGCTCTAGCGTACGGGACAGCAAGGATTCCTTTTTCATTCTAGGTTTGTTCTGTGCTCAGGACTGACTTTGACGTTTTGTGAGGCAGCTCTTTTGGACGTATTACATCTGTAACCGGAATGGCAGAAGCTCCTTAGTGATTTATAACTTGGCCATAAATATTAAGCTGGGGTTCAGTTTCAGGCTACAGAAGGATGATAGTTTGTTAAAGAAGTTCAGTGAAATAGACTTACAGCCTTTTGCTAGCTTATGGAATGTGAGTCTGAACAAGGATCAGGATTTGATCAGTCAGGTGCAAGAGCAATGCTCAGCAAATTCACAGGGTCTGAAAGCATTCGCAATGGGTCTTGAAGCCGAGCAGCATCTCATCTTAATCTAATAGATATCTCAAATGATAGCCTGCTTTCAAAACTGTTAGAAATTTAGACTAACATTTTACCTAGAATCGGGATCGATTGTTAAAAATATTAAAGACCATAACCATGCATGAAGTTGTGTAACACTTCCCTCTTCCCTCTTCCAACGTGGCCAAGCTTCAACTACTTGGTCAGAAATACTCCATGTCAAAATACTGCCTGAATCTGTACTTACTTATATTCCTGCCAAAACTCTGCAGATTGTTTTGAAAAACAAAATAGGAAAGAAGCTACATTTGGGGGGAACTAGGGCAAAAACATCTACATAAGCCAGAAAGAAATCGACTGAAATTTCACACAAAATTGAGCCTCAGCCAAAGAGGTATCCAGGAGGGTGATGAGAATAACGGGTTAGTGTATTCCATATGATATTCACGGTGGTGCCATTGAGTTAAATCTAGGCAGATGGAAAGTAAGCTTTAGTTTTGGAGAACCACTCCCAGAACCACCATAACATTAAGACAAAGCATCACCTAGAATAACATTCGGTTGATAAAAGCCTTGAAAATTCCAGACTTGGACAAAAGGCTTGAGTATGACGGGTCCTACAATACTTCTGCCCTTGCTGGCCGAAAAACTTATGAGAATTTAACTCCAAGTGTTTAAAGCCCAGCAATCTTTCCAGGAACAGCAGAGCACAGCATCATTAAAATGCCTCGGCACTGCTGTCTGTTCGCAGCATCTGAAACTCCCGAGCTGAGGCCTGAAGAGGGCTGGTGATCCCCGCCAGCCTTCTGAAATGACAGCAAACCCAGGAAAGTCCTCTGTATTTTAACAGAGAGGTATTTGAAAACAAGGCCGCTGCGTCATCAGTAGTTACATATGGACAGACATGGCTACACCTGGTAGAACGCATTCCACGCTTGACAGTTTGAGTCCTTCACCTACGAACCCAGCACCTTCCCCACCAGAAGTGCGGTTGGATCTGTTAGGTTCATTACTTTTATAGTTTTATTGCCCACGCGTATTCAAAATTACAAGACAAACTGAAAAACAGGAAATTCCAATCACACACAAGAAAACTGTTTTCCTGTGCGGGTGGTATGGGTTCCTAACGGTACACACTTGGGTGTGTATCCACCAACCTCAACCCCGCTGTGATTCTCTGACCCCCTATTTCATGTTCTGTTGAAGAATTATGAAATAATTTAAAAACAAGATTTTAGCTGGCCTTTGCTGTAAGTACATGCGTTGTCTCAAAAAGCACCTGTAAAAAGGCAGTCTCAGAATTCTTATAGAATAATTGTTTGATACTTTAATTATCCATCTCGGCTCTTGGCTGAGACATACTCTGTCAGAGACTCCTAACTTTTGCAACATCAGCTGTAAAGAAAGCAACCCAGCAAACCCACACAGTGCGTCTACGTTGTATGGCCCTCACTGGTCTTCTACATTTAATTAGAATGTAATAATTGGCTTCCACGGGGCCAGGCGACAGATACAGACCTTGAAATGTCTCTGTTAGCACGTCGCTGAACACACACGCATAGAAATGCTTTTTAAAATAAGGCAGTAAGTTGTCTCTTTGACTTTGAAACACAGTGTCTTCCAAGGTATTTTAGGTGAAAAGATGTGAAAAGCAAGTGAATGAAAACCAAAGGCACATAAATTTTAAAAACCTTGCCTTATGAACGCCGTATAAATCTTGTCAGGCTAAACCGATGTACCTAAAATTTTACCATCGGAACAGACACATGCAAACTCAGTTGTTACTCAAAGAAAATCCTTTAGGAATCAGTTTATAGCCATGTAGGTGTAAGATGGCAGTGCTTATTAGTGCTGCGAGTTGCTTTGATTTATTTGAAGAAGCACAAGAAGGCATATGCAGCAAGCTCAGCAAATACGAAAAAGCTCCCCAAACCAAATGCTACAGCAAATTTAGGTTAATATCTCTTGCAACTATGATGGCAATAGCACACGTGCCTCTAGGCACTACATCAGCAAATTAAATCGTCCAAGAACAGGGCCCAGATACAGCTGTTGGAGCACAGGCAAGTGGTTACATGCACACCAGAACAGCTTGCCTCAGGTCAGACTCAGCTTTCAGTAACGGTCTTTGTCTCCAGAAGGCACCGAGGAGTTTTGCTGGTCTGGCCAACTATTTGCAAAAGGGCCGGTCCATTTTCCCATCAGCGCTACTCTCAATTTGAATACACTGTCTTCTGTAGTCTGTAGCATTTTGCCTAAGAATGTTTGAAGGAGACTATGATTTTCATGAAAATCAGCCAGCCAGTATTTTAACCTATTTGCAGAGTCCAGGGCCGATACAACCTTCGTACACAGAATATCCAGTATGTGTTTCTGTAATTCAATCAAGGACAGCTTAATGGGCTGTTCCCATTTGCTTCCATATACTGACAAAATCAAGAAATTCCACAGTTGCACTGATAAAGATTACGGAGAAATGTGATTTAAAAACTATTAAAGACTTGCTAAATTGACAAAAAATAATAATAATGTCTAAACAAAATATTCAGATACAATGTAATATGTTTGTTTATTTTTTAAAATCCAATTTGTAAAGGTCCCTTTTTAAACAAAACAAGAACAAAAAAATCAACACAATTCAGAAGGCTTATCTCATTTACCATATTCTTCCCCACTCTTCACTTATCATAACACAAAGCAGCAACTTGTTAGTGCTCATATAGTGCACTTACATTAATTTTGATTTGTGTATTAAGCTTTAAATACAATGTATTTTCCGTGAGCATAGCCCAAAGAGTACACAACATTACATTTTCAAAGCATATGTTAAAAAAAAGGACAATAAATGTATACCCAAGACAGTCAAACTCAAATATTTTGACTTGGCAAATTCTATAACAATTAACAGCAATTTTAAAGTGTGTACAAAGCAGAACAGTGCCAACATGCCTCTGGTCTGTGAGCTATGGTAAAATATCAAGCATACATATAAAGGAGAGAAGCCAAAGAAAACCGCCACAAATTCAGAGCTAACCTGAGGCACACCCCACCGCAACCAACAAAGGCAGCCCACTTTCCCACTCTATAATGCAAAGAGCTCAACAACAATGAAAAGCACTTCTACGCTATAGAAAGTGAAATGTAACTTCTTCAAATTTCGCCTCTGCATTTTTAAACAACTTGTTCAAAAAATTTTAAAGATGAACATCTAATTACACCAAACAAATGTACAAACTATAAAGTCAGAGAAGCTCCAGAAGATTGCCACTTTCAACCTTGCATAGTGATAGCTGGCATTGATATTGCTACCATAGCTTCAGCAGAAGATAGGGAAAAGAAAAATCTTTACTTCTAAGTGATGCACATACATAACATTTTCTTCACAAAATTCAGTTAAACATTGTTTTAATAAAAGGGAAAACAGCTCTAAAAAGGGAAAGATAGTGTTCACAAGCTTAGAAATAAAAAAATACAAAACCAGAACATTCCATAATAAAAAAAATGAAAATAATAAACATTCCATCATAACAGCACCTATTGTATCACTAAATAAGCCCCATACATGCAACAAACTACAACTATTGTATAAGGCTGTCAAATTAAATGTTTACTTTTCATATAAACAAAGTGTAAAAATAGCAGTAAGTTGCAATCTTCAAATTTAATGCTATGTGAGGATTTTGTGTCCCCAGTTTCATTTGGTAGCAATTTCAATATGCGTTTGATATAAAGGTCATCCATCTAGGAACCGTGATACAAATACATTGTGCCTAGGACAGTATTGTCGTATCTCTGTTCAACCTTGACAGAATTGGAATGCTCAACAACACTACTAAGTTCGGGGATGCTTTCAGCAGTATCCCCAAAACCGTGATAGTGTCCATAGTGCAAAGTATCTCCAGGGTCTTCCACCCACGAGGGCCGGTTAGAAACACAGCTACTGGGGCTTCCATTCAGATGTAGAGATCCACACATATCAGTGGAATTATTCATGGCTTTTTCTGGTTCCTCGGTGCCGTTACTGGTATGAATTCGATGCCTGCTGGGAGAAGCTATTCCAGGAATTATTCCGTTAGGTGTTAATGCTAAACATTCCTCACGCCTGGCATCCATCCCACTGAGCTGTTGTGCGGCGCTGAAATCCAAATGTCCATTGATGGCACATCCATTTGTCAGTGCATTCAATATGGAGCTACTGCTATTCATATCTGCATTAAGAAATACACCTGTCACCAACAATTAAGAATAAATCAAAATACATCAAAATGTCTCCACTATACTCCACTTATTTATAAAATGTTTCCATACACAGCTTTGAAAATAAATCCACCCTTTCTTCATTTATAACTATAGGTAGTTCAATGTAATGAGAGCTGACCAGTAAGCTTGTAGCATGGATTCCTGTGTTGAAAATGCAACTACCTATCTACAATCAATGTGTACGTATGTCTATATTATCTTTGCAAAGACAATGTGAGCTTCTCAGAACTGTTTTTGTTTAACTGTATGAAATAGTATAGCAGACAACATTCAGGGCAATGTTTTGAAAGGTGGAATAAAAGGCATCTTTCCACCTTAACTGTAATGCCCTCTTGGGATGAAAGACTATGTACATCCAAGAACTGAATATCTGCTGCAAGGGTCAAGGGTTGGTTTTTATTTTTCAGTTGTAATTTATCTGTGGCTCTTTTTTTTAATTTTTAGTGGTAACTCTCACAGTACAGTATACACTGAAAAAGGTCAAATAAAGAAATGTTATGTTGGGGTGCTAATATAAAATGTTTCAAAGTTCCTTTATTCAGAAAGTACTTCAATTTATCTAGCAGCTTGCTAGATAACATACTAGGCAGGTTTGTATTTAATGGTAAGTTTATAATAACATCTGTACAATCCACATGCAAAATGCCATACAATAGCAACAGCAGAGTGCACAGACTAAAAAAGGTTAGTAGAAGGAAACAAAATTCTAAAGATGTGCATGCAAAACCCACTGACAACTGTTTTAAAGCAATTCATCCTTTGAATTTAGTAACTGGCACAATAGTTTTTATTTCCATAAACAGATTTCATCAGTATGTCTGAAACATAAGTTTTTGCAGTGGTACTCAAAGTACTAGCACAAAAAAATGGGTGATATATTCTGCCTTAAAAATGCCTACCGGCAAAGGACATCTAAAATTTACATCTATATTGGTAAAGATGAGGAAGACAAACATAGAAACAGACCTATACGGTGACATTTAAAGATTTTGCATTCCGTTATTATCCCTGGGTACGTGCACATATGTTTATGTATACATGAATGCATAAACCTATGTGCAAAATAGGACTGCATTTACTGCGTGTTTCCAGTTCAAGCCAGTAGATCTGTTGGTAACTTCCCACATTTGTAAAACACTGGGTTCCTGTTTAAGTGACACATAATGAGTACCACTGTTTGACAATGTAGAATCTAAAGGTTTGGTTCTCTATTAGCCCTTTGCATGGATATTATTTGAAATATGGATTACGATACTGATACCTCACATACAGTAATACATGATGCCAAGAAATGTGTTCGATTTGTAACTCACTGGATGTACTAACTGGAGTTTCCTGTTTAGTCCCTATAAAATTAAAATAACCACATCAGCTGAACTCACTAACCACAAATTCTTATTGAAAGTGGAAAAAAAAAAAACCCAAACCCATCAAGACATCAAAACTAATATTTCAGTGATGAAAACGCAGAGAAGGAATTTCATATAATGTTTATTAACTGAAAAGTGCAAAATTTTAACTGTTTAAAAAGAAATCCTTATAGGCTGGCTT
Organism: Elanus axillaris; assembly: GCA_026212715.1. Taxonomy (NCBI): domain Eukaryota; kingdom Metazoa; phylum Chordata; class Aves; order Accipitriformes; family Accipitridae; genus Elanus; species Elanus axillaris. Next base: position 1,260,280 of record JANZLQ010000060.1, read on the forward strand.
TGCCAAATCAAATTTAATAGAAATGGCACTACTGTTAGTTAATACGCAAAAGTAGGTAATGAATAGTTCTAGTGATAATTATAGAATGTTATGATTTCTTTAAAATTAGCACCTATAGTAATAATAGAGTATATTTATGAAAGACAATCATTTTTCCATAAATAAGAACACTTAGTAATTATCACTGGAAAACATCATAGTCTACTTTTAAAGTACTGATTATATATATATATTTATTCCTAATATATTAAAATATCTATTAATTATCATTCCCTTTGGTAAATCTGATCTGTGGTACAAAGCATAAATGTATTTATCGCAGAACACGCTAAAGTGGTTAATTTCTGAATGTAATAACAGTAACCCCATGCCTGTACCTATGGAGTGCATGGAAAAAGCTGACCCAAGACAGTTTTAATAGAAACTCTATACACATCCTGGGGTTACCAAAAGCATCTCGATTAAACAACTCTTAAAAAACTTAGAGCATTAATATTCACTAATACTAGTAACATTTTGACTGTTTCATGAAGATTGGTACAAAACACTAAAACTGTTTTCCAAGGTATGTTAGTTCCAAATACTAGTTTAAGACCTGCGAAGTCCAGTCTTTTATTTACATAAAAAAACTCCATAGCAGGATCCTGCACTTACATCATTGCATCTGAACAAATTCTGAACACATGGTATATGTCCAGAGTATTCTTTATAGTATTTCTTGAACTATTTTGAATATAGCTTAGTTGTAACATATGCTATATTCAAAGCTATACAAGCACTTTGATATGATTCCCTGTCAAGTCTTCTTATTAGCAATTAAATCTATTTAATGGAAACGAAACCAGTAATTTAAATTATTTCTGAATTTCCTTTAACCTGAAATTATAGCAATTAAAAGCAAGGCACAACGTAATACAAGCCTCAGGTTAAAAGTGAAACAGCCATTATGGATTTCTGTTTATCTGAAATAATAATAAACTAATAATAAACCTTCTCTTTCATCATTACAATATATTGCACGAAACAGCTAATTTTAGATACCTACTAAACCCCCAATATAATGGGTGTTACAGCAATACAATAGTTTTCAAGACTGTAGACAACAATGTGCAAAAATAAAGGACTAAGTTTTATACTTAAATTAAAAATAAAATGCATATTGATTCTTGCAACGACAAGGAGTTTGCATTGCAGAAACAGTGTATATTTCAATTTCTTTTGGTCCAACAGAAGTACTCTCCTGTTGTTTCGTGTCTTCGACCATTTGAATGTTGTTGTAGTTAACAGGAAACTGTCCACTCCCACCTGATACAACAGCAAACTCTCTATCAACGTGCATGTTGTCAGCATCGTCCTCAACTCCTCCATTCATCATTGGTATTAAGCCATCAAAGCTGTAAGCTGATAAAAAAGTCATGTTTAGTCAATGGTGCACACTTGGACACTCAGCCAACAAACAGATGAGTACTCTGATTATTAAAGCAAAAGCTTTTTACAAAGTGTAAATTTTTCATGTCTGACATGTTTGAGATTCCAAATGCAGCATAAATGCAAAGTATTTGCACATTCATTTTAATCCCTTAAAATGGAGAATTAGCACCGTGCCTATCAGAGTTTGCACCTACACATCAGATTAGCCTGATATACTAATAAATGGAAAAAAGAGCAATTTAATTTACTCGTATTTAGGCTTTACAGCTAGCGTGCCCAAGAGACAAAAAGCAGCCTGTACCTCACGTTTGTCTAGTGCCAGTCTGGACTGCTCCCTCTTTCACTCCCAAGGGCCAGCTCCCAAACCCCACCCCCACTCCCATCGGACTGCTCCAGGGATCCCTCCAAGAGCTGAACAAACAGATCTGCCTTCCAAGAAAAGCTGGCAAGTAGACTGCTGTGGGAAATGCTTTCATTAGCAAGATGGGCTTGACTTCACTACCTCTTGTACCTACCACCCAAAGCACTGCTCCCAGCACTACCCCAGCGGACCCTGCACTGCTCTCACACTCGTACGAACGTACTTCTCTATATGCACTGCAGACATTCTTAACAATATGTTGTAAAGGGCTACTTTAGTAGACTGCACGTCAGCTCTCATTACCAACAGAAACTTTTGCAAACTACTTGTTTTTAGAGACCCTTAAGCAATAGCTCAAGTGTTTCGGGGCCAGAAATCGCACAGGGCTTGAAGGAACCCAGGGCACTTGGATCAGCGGGCTTCAAATAACCCTCAACCAGAAAAGGCAAGGCATTCTTTCCGGATACCTAGAGGAATAGGGAAGGGCAGTACCACACCGGTCAGTTCAAGGGTACACCTGGCAATGCCCTCTGCCCCCGCCTCACAAAGAACACCTAAAAGCAGCTGTGCTGAGGCTGATGACGCTGATACAGTCAGTCACCAGCTGTGTACAGCAAGTCAGTACCGTGCACGCACAGCAGAGTGACGAGCCAACCTGCCAAGGGCCACAAGCCAGAGGGGCTAGGACTAGGGCTGCTGCGAACACGGCCCCTGCACCCTTGGTCTGGCGTGCGTCGTCGTCATCGTATTTGACCCTGTGCACTACCCTCCACCAACCAGCCCGGGAGAGCAGGGTGAAACTTCTAGAATTGAATTCAGGAAAATGGACATAGAAGCCAACTAAGTCAAAAGTCAAAACTATTTGGTGTACATTCTGAAAGTGGCCACTGCTTTACTGTTGTTAAGTTCAGCTTCAGCCTTTGGAACTCTTTTGTATTACATTTGAAGAGAGTAATTAGTCTGTACCACACTGTATTGTGTATCAGTGTCGCTTGATTTTGAGGCAGAAGGGTTTTTTTTTATCCTCTGCACCTGACAGCAGATACATGTGTGTGTGTATAAACAGAATTACATGCAAATAACCCCCCACCCACCGCCCAGTTTAGCTATTCCAGGACTGAGGGCAAAGCACAGCTTAAGTGTTTCTCTTCTTCCAACACTACTGCTTACAGTTTCTTGTAAGGCCCATATGCTGTGCCTGGTCACAAGTGGGATTTTTCAGAGCACCGATTGTTCTAATTTGTGGTATGGCCATCAAAACCTGATTCTCCCCTGCAAATACAAGTTGCCTGCACTCTCTCTGAACATCTGGAATCTCCTGTGTAAATAGCCTTTAAAGGACAACAGACCAGTGTGGTTTTGCTAAGTGCAGAACTACCACAAAATTGGGCTCGTTTTGCAAAACAGCTAGCTAAGCACAAAGACGTACTGATGACTTGTCATGACTCAGCTCTGTTGTCTACAAAGCGCCTCAAGAGCAGTGATTCATTCTCACTTCAACAGACTTTTTACATTGATATGATAGCTATTACTGATGCTGGTATCTTTGAGGGCAGACACGTCAGATTAGAAACTTCAGTTTCCACAGTTGGGATGCATCTCCTAATGACTCTAAAAACCTTCAAGCAAATGCAGTAAAGCTTTTGGTTTTGTTTGCAAATGTCTTAGAAAGTCATACTGGCAAAAAGCTCAAAGATTAGCTACTCTGCTTCTCTAACATCTCTGTAATTGCTTAGGAGATCTTGCTCACTTAAAACATACTGTCTACTTGTTTGCTTGCTCTAACTTAGCCACTGGACAAACTGTTTTATGCTGAAAGGTAATGCAGATACTGCTACTTCTTGACAACATATAGAATAAAAATAGCTAGCCCAGTGCCACTCCCACACATCATAGGGAAATGCTACCTATTGACTAGATTTTCTGAGAGAGATTGCTGGTTATAAACATTCAGAAGGAATAGCTCTTGAAAACACAAGATGCGTATCTTCAGCTTCATGCAGCACCTCCCAGTCACAGAACATGAATGCACTGAACACGTCTTTCTGTAGCTGTTATGGGCATCTGTACACCACGTAAGTTTTCTCATTCTATGTAGCTACTTAAGGACCTTACTCTCGAAAAGCAGTCTTGCTTTTTAATTGCATAGGCACTCTTCTCCATCATGAATTATAGTTTAGGCCAACTACATGAAGTAACACATCCCATTTATGACTGGCTGTGGAGTACCCTGTTGAGGCCTCTGATCCTGGTATAGTTGAAATAGTGGCTGGACAGCAAGTACTCAAGCAAATACTACACAGTGCCAACTTTGATGTAATTTATGTTGTCCACATCATATTTAGAAATGTTGTTCTGGTCTCAATTCCACTCTTTTTACCTGGAATTAAGCACTGCTTGAGCCCATTTTGTTTGGTTCACTGAAAGTCACATCTGTTAGAACAACTGAAGAAAGTCTCTTCAATGAAGACCTACAAAATCCCTTTCCTGATGCTAGACACAGGAAAAAGAAACAAGGTTTGTGTGTAGAATGCTGCATTCTTTTTAATAAGAATTTAATGGGATGACCAACAGAAAGGAAGCAGAGGATATTCTCTATTGTGTTATTCAAGGCGTTTATAAGATGTAAAAAAGATTTCTTCATATAGCCACCAAAAGTATCTTTGAGGTTGTACTATCACATCATTGCTGGCAGAGGAAGAAGTGGTATCCTCAACGCACAAGGCTCAATAGGAATCCTTAAGGTTCATTCTAGTCTTGCATCCTCCTGTAAGCTATCAGTTCCCCTTGGAACACGATCCTTGGCAACTTAAGGTATGTTAATGTCACAAACATAATCCCTCTCGATTTGAGAAACCTTTCTGCATTAAATTTCTTTCATCCATCTCATCTAGCAAACAGTTTTTTAATTGGGAATTAATCCTGAGGTGGAAAATTACCATCAGAACACCCGGGCATCTGTGAATTAACATTATTTGGCTCTACTGAAGGAGAAGAAATTGAGGAAGGAGTAGAATCTAATTTCAGCTCCTACTCCTCCGCATATTATTCTTGGCATCACGTAACTTTAGCACTAACTGGAAATAGAAATTGCTGAACACACCAGGATGATGACAGGGTGAACTGGGATCTTGTGGCACAGAATAATTGTATTCATCTGCTTCTTGTATTAATAGGTAATTTAGATAAGTACGTGAGTTTGTCAATAATACTCAACATCCACTCTGAAAGGCTTTAAAATGTTTATTTTCCTTTCTCAGCAACAGTATCATCCCATCCCTTTTACCTCTGGGGTCTCACCTTCCGTTCTAGCCTTCTTTACTCCAGCAGACTCCGTATCTTCAAAGGATCTCTTTCGACTTGTCCCACCACTGAATGGATTGGGACCTGCATTCTGATGAACCCCATTTAAGGTGCCATTGCTATAGAAACGATTCAGGTGACAGTTCTGGAGGTTCAAGAGAAACTGGGCACATTCTTGGAAGCCCTGGGTATGTGCAAGGTCTGCTGCTGTCAGGCCACTGGCATTTCTCAAGCTGTACAATACAAAGAAACTGAATTACACTCATTCATCAAGCTAGCTTGCTGCTGCTGCTGCCCTTACTGACTATCTATCTGTTGGTGATGAGAGAAAACATACACTTAGCAAATTTCCATTAAGAAATTAGTTATCAATCTTAGTTTTATAACTAACTTAACTTTTCGCACATATATCTGGCTTCTAAGCAAAATTTGGGAGACAATACACTTTTAAATAAAATCAATATACTATGTGCCTTAAAAAAAAAAACATCTTCCTATTTAAACTTCTCAAAATGCTTCATTCTAAAATAGTCTGAAGTATCTGATCTTTACATAAACTTCAGACTAATTTAAGCCTTAAGTTTTACCATCTTCTGCAGTTTATTCTGCAATCTATTGCTTTAACTTGAGCAAAAGATCAAATACTCAAACAAACTTAACATGACTTGGCAATTGTCCATGGCATTCTGGTTTCTAAGGTAACAACATCATCACTATTCTTCCTAACAATAAAATATATACATATAGAGAAAAAGATAAAGCTGCTATACTTAGTTATGCTTTGCTTATACTTTTTTTTCTGGTTTGTTTCTCATTTCAAAGTGTGTGACATCATAAGTGCTGGGACTTACTTTGTTATTTGAACCAAGACTTTCCCATGCATGACAGAAGAGCGCTGGATTTTTGAGTATTCTAATGCATCAAGGAGATTATAAATGAAATCAGGCAGGACATGTTGAGATGTAGAGGTTTAATTTGAAAGACTGCTGTATCACATGCCTTTACACAAACATACTTTATGTCTGTGCTTAGAAATATAGGCTAACTTCATAAGGAAATGCATAAAAGTGGAGACAAGAGGGCCAGAAATGACAAAACTAGATTGTGAAGCAAAAAACTGCCAGTAAATCTTCCCATTTTTTTCCACCTTTCCAGACAGATCTAACTAATCAGAAAATTGAATTTTTGTTTCCTGGCTTCAACAGTTTAGAAAAGTCCATTACTTAAAGATCCAGAAACAGACAAGCCAAGAGAGTAAGAATTCATTAGATTAATAGACCTGGTTCTGTTGAAACTCATATAAAGCAGAAAACAACTCACTCCAGCTCATGCAAAGAAAACAAAGAACAAAGCCCAGATTTGCTTCCTAGATCACTGCAACTTACTTGCTACAAAATGAGACTTAAAAGTCTTTAGAAACTATTACAGTAAAACTAATTCCATAAATGGATACTGCTGGATTACATAGAATTTGGAAGATTAAGTCAAAATACTACAGAATCAGAAAAAACATTACTCTGGATCAGGGTTAATTTCATTCCATACTACAATATTCTAAGTCACCATTTACTCGGACTACTAGTGAAAATCTAGAGAACAGCAGCCAAGAGTGGCCTAGAAACTAAGACATTAGAAGACTAAAAAACCTAGTTAGTCAAAAGAAATGAAACCTCAAAGTAGAGGTATTCTTTTTGAATACCTAAAAGATAGTTGCAAAGAGAATAATCCATTCTGTGCATCCAGAGCAGGCAGCATATGAATGGGATTAACATGAACAAAGGATATTTAGAAGTTAGGCATTAGGAGAAAGTTGCAGAGTATAAAGGTTGCTGAATCTCTAGAGGGTTCTCTTCCCACCCCCTCACCCTGATCTAAGAGCAGAGTATGATTTCAGAAATGCTGCAAAATGCAGTTAATCCTTTCCCATGCTGAACTCTATGGCCTGTTGAGATCCCTGCTAACCAACATTTGAAGTTCTATTGGTAGTTCTAATTTACTTGTGTAGCATACAGATGTAACACAATGCAACTACAACTTAAGAAACGGAAATTTCAACATACCCATTTGATCAAAAAGAATAGCTCAGTTTTTCAAAATCTGTTTTAAATTTGTGAGCCCCTAAAGGACAGTAAAGGAAATCTAAACAAGAGTAAATTAAAGTTACGCAAAGATAAAAATGACTAGAACAATATGCTGTTGAGCGACCACCTAATTTAATAAAACTTCAAGGACTAAGAAATTCTATTACTTAGCAAAATGTTATTGAACAAAAACTCTGCTTTGAAAAAAGGACTGTAAGACAGACTACAGTTAAGTCACAATTTCCCAAAGGAATGTCAACGTACATTGCCAGAGGCATGTGCCATACGCAAACTAAGATGCAAGTGTGTAAGGCTTCATGACCAAACTCTGGGAAAGAAAAGTTTCCCAGAAACAAAATAAATGAACTTTTAAGTTAGTGTTTGTCACATTTTAAAACGTAGTGACCTTTGATATTTTTAGATCTGTCCCCTTCCCACCTCTTCCTGAGCAGCTTACTCTTTAACAGGTAGACAAAGATGTACTTTTCTACCGGAGTATTTTGGAAGCACTGTATACGTTTTCAAGGGACTCAAGCACACTGGATGCAACGTTCTTACTTCTGAGAGTTTAGAAGTGTCTCTCTCAAAAATCTGAGCCTGAATGTAGTCTATCGAGAGAACTTCTTGTGTTCAGAAGTTAGTAACGAAAAAGAAAAAAAGTCCAACAAATAAATGGAGATTACAGGATCTAGATGGCTCTAGAAACTGGATGGCCAACTGCTACAAAAGAAAATACAACTGTTCTCTCTGCTCCCTCTCAGTGGGAATACTAATTTGAGTATCTTTTCTATATCCAGTTGTCAATTTCCATTAATTTGATTGAGGCTTGATTATTCTGGGACTTTCAAATCCTTTCAAGTTTCAGTTAAACTATAGCTTGCATTCCAATATTAAAGGGAAGGAGAAAAAGAGAAGTTGACAAAATTGGCAGAAACTCTTAAGTCTCACTTTCTCAAAAACACGCTAGGATGATAAAAAAGACCTACTACTTTAGCAGATTTTTCTAGCCTTCTCTACAAGGAAAAACCTGTCAGTGGGAACACAAAAGGCAGCAAGAGCTAGCTGTGCTATACTAGCTCATCATAGCAAAATGCAAATAATCAAAGAAAAAATGGCTAACTCCATTAGCCACATGCACAAAGTAGGAAAGAAAATGCTTTTAACGGGTTACTGGAGTAGTCTGATGTATTTCCAAAATATGCAGAAATACTGCCCATCACTGTGAGGATTCCGAGTGCCTAACAGAAAAATACAGTCTTATACAGTCCTTCTACAAACCCTGAAGTGGAGTATTTGGATGAATTAAATAAAAAGCTAGGACATCTACTAGACCATTCTTCAAAAGCGCCAATCTACACCTGAGAGTGGAACTACCCTGTTACAGCAGTAGTTACAGGGAACTGGGAACACATCTATTACTCAATCTGCTGTCTATTGTCTACCTCAAATGCTGCCCATTTCTGAAAAATGAAGCAGCTACCTCAGCTCAGTCCATGAGCTAAGAGTATAAAAGCCATTACTGTAAACAGACTCCACTATAGGAATGAAAGTAGAAATGGTTCACTGCCCCAACTACACACAAGACCAAGAGGAGTTAAATCTCTTATGTGTTAGTCCTTGGTTATGAACTGCAATTATACATAAACTGATGTATCAAGTGCAAAGAAGGAGTGTAACTGAAGATCCATTTGGCTATGAAGTAGACTACACAAGACACGGACCGCATGGTTAAAAAAAATAAAAATCAACAAGCAGGAAAATCAGAAAGGTTATCCCTATATTTAAGTAAATTTTTAACTACTTCAGTTATTAGAGATGTCCTTTGAAAGGTACTTCTGTTCATTTCTCATAGCTGCTTAGATAAAGAAAAAGAATTTAACTAGGTAAATGATATTATAACTGAAAATAACTTCAAGACCTGGGCTGTGAAAGAAGAACAGTGAAAAAAACCCCATGCAAACCATTTGAAAAACCAGACAGAAATACCTCAAAATTTCATGTTTCTTGAAAAAAATCTGCTTTTCCACCCATTCTCCATTTTTAAAAATCAGTTAAAAATACCTTCAGTACTAGTTTTGATCTTTTACCCTAAACACCTTGAAATAGTGGAAGCTCCAAAGAAGCTCAGAACACACTGTTTGATTTAAATCTTCAAGCAAGCTGTCCTTTTGTTACTGCTAATCAGACAGCAAATATGACAGCTCTATTTCTGTAACTGCATGACTCAGAATTTAAAAATGAGTAAGGACATTACCTGCAGGTTTTGTGTTGAGGGTTTTTTTGTTTGTTTGGGGTTTTGGGTTTTCCCCCTCTCTGACAAAGATGCCAAACTTGAGGACAAGCTTATGTTTCTTTTCAGGGTTTTTCTCTAAGCTAGGCTACATAGCTGAAACAACACTAGGCAAGTAACAAGCTACATAGACTGTAATTTTCAAAGACGATCTTATGAAGGAAGAAGCTACCTGTAAGGAAGGTGTGGAAGGATGGAAGAAAGTCGTATTAAAGAAAGTCATATTAAAGAAAAGAAAATCAGACTAAGCCCTGAAAAGTTACACGTGCTTTATGATCTGGAGGTCTTTCATTAAATAGTACTTGTTGACTTGGTGCAGTATTTTCTAAAGTTTGGCCCAGTTACTGTCAAAACAAACAGCTATGCTCCAGAAACTTAATTCCCTCTCTCCCCAGAAGAGTAGTAAAAAAAGTAGTAAAAAAAAAAGTAGTAAAAAAACCCAAAGACATCTCTGAAGGAGGTCAGTCCAGCTACAAGGACAGGTGGAAAAACCGAAGAAAGAACACAGAAAACTAAAGCTCTGAAAATATAAATCCTTTTTTAGCACCTACTCCAGACAGGAACATACATGAAGGCTTGAACTGACAAATAGGAGAAAAATTCCTTATTTAACCTTACCCAGGACTAAATGCAGTTTTGTTAAGTGGTCAGAAAGTCAATTCACTCTACACTTAGAAAACACAAACCTTGCATCATTCCCAAAGCAATTCAAGTATTTGAAAAATGAGTGAGTCCTGTTAAGATTCTTTCACTTGGCAGTATTTTTTTGCTTTATAGTTTATTATTTCCATGTAATTCTTGTTACTGTTACTAGAAACAAAATAGTATCATGAAGCATGATATTACTTGCCCTCACCTTTCTTGTAGGCTAAAATCCAGGAGCTGGGAATGATAAAGACATACTGTTTTCCTCAAAGTACAGAAGTATGAGATACTATCTCCAAAGCAAATGAAAGCCAAATGTAATCAGAAAGATACATTTTCATATTATAAAGTTATTCTAAATAAATAAAAAAAAACATGAGAGAAAAGTTGAGGAAAGTCTGGATATGGATGAGTAGAAGTAGCTGATCTTGAAGTTCCTTGACAGATTACATTTAACACTTGAATGTTCTGTAGTGACAGGTGTTTTATAAATAAACTCAAAATGTGTGCTGTTATATTAAGAGTTAAAGCTCTGACTTTAGTATATACATTTATTCACATATCTTCTACAGTGCTTAAAACACGGTCATAACACATTTTTCTTCTTCCATCAAATGATGTCCACAGGCAGTCTTCAAAACTGACTAATCTTGGCATGAAGAGGTCTTTTTTTTAAAAAAAATATCTGGTTTTCTCCCTTCGGTTGAGATCATCAGAACTCCCATTTTAAAGGCGCAGTTCATCTGAGAGTCCTGGTATTGAATTAAAGCAGCTATAAAGAGGACACTGATGAAGTCTATGTTTATACTTCCTTCTTCTGAAATGCTTTTAAAAATGCTGGCTGTGAGTGTAATTAAATTGTTGTTCAAAATCAAGAGAGATATAAATACGTTAACTGGCCAAACAGGATTGGTGTACAGAAACATGAAGTTAACTTTCAGTTTAGCTGTAGTTTAGGAGGATGTTTTTATTATTTAAGTCTAACCACAATTTGTTGTTTTGAGAAGTTCACTAAAGGAAGGAAACAATCTGAGGCAAGCTCTCAAAAAATATGCAAGATACTTCCACACTATGACCAAGTTACAGAAAGGAAAAAATAACAAAACAATACAAATAAAACAAAACTTAGAATTGTTTAAATATAACTACCTTGGTGTAAGAAAGATTTATTTCATGGTAACTTACAAAATGTACTCTTAGAAGGATCTGTAGAAAGAAAAGAAAGACTTTTGCTTCTCACATTGAATTATAAATTATATTGAATCTACTTAGAACTTCATTCTAAGTTGTTTCAATTGTTCATATTTTTATACTTATTGGAGGAAAAAAGCAAGTACATTTCTATGTGTCTTTTAAACACAGATATACATTTGAAATATACTATCTTCCACTTATAATGTCACATACCTTGAAAAACAAAACATTTGCTACAAAAAGTCAACAGTAAATCTTTTTGAAAAAAACATTCATATATGTAAAAAAAAATCCCCCTAAATGTTTAATTTTAAATAGTGATTACATCACCTAAAGCTTACTGTGTTTTTGTTAATGCCATGCGACAATCTAAGAAAATAAACCACAGTTTTCGTATATCAATGTAATATCTGTTAAAAAATACTGATCTCAACTTATCTATTGTTAGTTTACAAATAAAAATGTAGATATTGTAAATTAGGGTAAGCAAAGCATGCAAATCTATAGATTCTATATCTGAATTCCTAGATTAGCATTAAAACCAATCACCGCAACAAATACCTCAACAGTATGCCTTGTGTGCAGAAAGGAAGCGATACTGAACATTCAATGCCACAACTGTAAGGTTTTCGGAGAAGCACCTGTGGCAGTTTCAGCAGTTTCTATATGGAATGCTCCCCCTTTCTAGGATTACTTGAAAAAATCAAGTCAATTCGAATTACGTAGCTGTAAAACATTGACATGTGTAGTTTTTACAGTTTCAGAATCTTCTGTTTGATTTAAACGGGCAATGGTGCATAAACAGGAAACTTATATCATAAGGGATCACATATTTGCAGGCAACATTAAGATCAAAAGTTACAATAACATACATAAAGTGCTGTAGCACATTATTCAATATGTAAGCCATTATCATGTGACCACCTTAACAACAAGATACTAAGCCTTTTATGCCTTTAAAGCATTATTACTTCCATCCTGAAACCAATTTGTCAGTTCTTCACTGCAATTTATATAGAATGGATTAAAATTACGGGTCAACTCATGGCTTCAATTACTTTAAATTTAGTAGGCTGTATCTCAAAAGAATTAGTAACTATTCCTATATAAATATTAGCAGATACAAGGATTAAAACAAAACAAAAGAAGAAAGAGAAATAAAAGATCAGAACACTAAAAAGCCCACAGTGAGAAAAAAAAAGTTTCCTATATAAACATCAGTATACTAGTCTAAAATTTCTAAAGCAAATTATTTAAAAATACTAAACTTTAAGTGTTTTAACCCTTTGGTGTCCAAATACAAAAGTTGTGAAATAGTTTCAACATTTTTTTTTCCAGATACCAAGAGAAAACTATTCTTAACTAAACAGACGTGTGTCACTGCTGAGGACAGCTATAAAAACTCATGCTAGAATTACATACTGGGCATCTACAAAAGCACAAGTTGGTGCCAAGTTTTTATTTCACAACAAAACATGTGGCAGCTGAAATTATTTTAGACTTTTAAAAATAATGGTTGAGTTTCTCAGAACATCCTCCAAAATCATAACAAGGTGAATACACTGGAAAGAAGGAAGCTCTTCTTTGTGAAGCTACTTTTTTCACATCAAAATCAATGTTCACTACAAATTATGCAGCTGTAGTCAGCTCCCAGATACTTCAACTCACAACTGAGCAAATGCTGGCAGAAGAAAGAATTCATTAACTATACTATGCAACATTAGAATTACTACAAGCATCACCATCAGGAGGTGATTTATTGCTGTATCTGTATTCCAATTTATATGCTCTAAGAAAGACCTCAAACAGTGGACTTTGATTTTTTTCAGTCTCTCTTGTAAAAATTATTCACATTTCCAGGTAAACTTCTGCCTGAACAATATAGGCCTATCTGATGTTGCCTGGTATCAGCAACCAACAGCATTTTAAAATTCACATCCAATTATGTATGAAGAAATTCCTAAACACAACTCACAAAAGGAACACATGAAAGACTATGGTAACTCTTAAAACAACAGTATGATTGCAATACAGCATAACAGAAAAGACCTTCCCTATTAAAATGAAAATAAGTATTTCTTAGATCGCTAGCAAAAATTAATTCCAAATAAGCACCTTTTTAGTACTGCAGCCACTTTAAGTCCAAAGACAATACAAGAGTTACTTAGCCAGCCAACTTTATGGAAATTGAAACTCATTGCTGCTGCTATCATGTTTCTAGAAACAGACCAGGAATTGCAAACTTGCTGACAATGAGGAAAGCGTTATGGAAGACTATTAAGGAAAGGTTCAATGCAAACTCTGACTTGAAAAGATAAACAGCTTTGCAACGCAGATTCTGCCAAGGTGCCTCTAGCAGCACATAAAATCATGTTATTTCTCCTCAACATACCAAATGAAAACCAATGATAGCCTAGAAATAGAAAAATTAAGAAAGCAAGCTTCTCTCAAATGTGCCAAAGATAGAAGAAAGTTCAAGAGATTCAATACAAAAAGCATGGACAGTAAGACCTTGGGAATAAAACAAAAGAAAAGAGTTAAATGAACTTTGAAGTATATTTGTGCCAAAAGGGGG
>JANZLQ010000060.1:1274259-1294943 GCA_026212715.1 Elanus axillaris
GGGGGGGGAAATCAAGAAGGAAAGAACTAAAGGTATTTGATGGATTCAGTATTTTCCCATAGTAGGCATGGAGGAGACTATGAAACCACACAAAATTTTATTTTTTGTGACAGAAATAACTGGATGCTCTTACTCAAGCAGACAGAAGGTCTTTCAGATCAAGAAACTGCCGAAGTGCACAAAACCACTTTAAATAAGCTTCTCAAAATACTTCTTTCAACTTAAATTTTTCTTTTAAATGGAAGAAAAATCTATCTACCATGTGTGAGCAACATGAAGCAAAACACAAAGAAGGAAACAGAAGCTGAAACACAAGTGTAATGCTTTCCCAAGTTATAGCTGCCAAAGCTCTTCCAGGGTTTGTTAAGCCTCCATGCAATGAGATACATCTTGTAACCTGTAGCACATGACACACGAGAGAACTTTTCTGACCAACTTGAACATGTTCTGGGCCATGCCACAACTGCTTAACGTTTTTTGTCCAAGTTCAAAGGTACTAGTTGAACTGTGATCAACTTCACTGAAAAGACACAAACTAGAATAGCAAATGAAATCCAAATCAACACAGCAGAAGTTAGAGCAAATGCGTTGCAATTAACAATTCTCTCCTCACCTCATATCCAGTCCAAAAGTATTCCCAGATCAAGCACAGCACCCGTACAGATCATCCCCACTACTGATGTCTAGATTAGCCATCAGAACTAATGAGGCTATTTTATTTGGGAATACACTGCACCCTTGTTTCTCCCACTGTATCTAACTTGTGCTCTGGCCAAGTTCCACTTCATAACACTTTCGTTTCTCCACCTGACTTACCCACACCCAGGTTTCTGCTACCAGCAATAGCTTATCTTACTGAAAAAAAATAACCTGTCTGAAGGGAAGCTCCACAGTGAACATTAGCAAAGTATCATATGTGAAGGCAGATCACTCCCAACAAAAAATCCTAACATTCCTGTCGGAAATCTGAGCTATCCTCATTTAAATAAGCCTTGGTAACACTTCAGTGTTCTTTATCCATCTATTTTGGACTGAAGAAAAGCTGAGAAACCAGTGCTATAAATCACAAAGGCTCATCACTAATGAATAAGCTCCCCTATCAATCTGACCCATATCCTGTGAACTTCCTTTATGTTCAGAAAGGTCACAAAATATCATTGCTTTAATGAAGGATTTAACTTTTTTTGAATAAAGTACTACCTCTCACATTCTTCTCTATTTCTGAACTGATATCAGTAACTATTGTTGTTATTCCATACCCACTAAGAATAATCCACTCTCAAACCGAACAGGAACTCAGCGGTAAGCATTTGCTTCAGCTTCCTGCCATTATTCATAACAGCTGTAACTGAAAACTACCCTTTTCCATCCTGGTTTACTCTAAGACTGAGCCTCCCTCTTTCACTTTTTGATTTATCAGTTATCCATGCATCTATGTTCTGCTTCACTATTTCTGAATCTTTCCTTCAGACTAAATCCAACGTACCGCCTTACTTCATGGTCACAACCTCCTACAAACCACGTTAAGTTGTTCTACAACAACAGCAATCAAGCATGAAACCAAACATGAAAAAATTAGAAAGCTTTTATTTTAATTATTTTGCAGAAGAATTACAGTTTCACCACTGAAATGTACAAAACATTTTTGACTTTGCCTTTCCACAAGAATTTACATAAGGCAGGAAAGGAAGAATGAATTCCAACACCTGTAGCCTCCCTACTGCAGAGTGGTCACTACAATATTAGAGTGATGGCCCTTAAAGTACTTGTTATACACAATGACAGAATGCTTGTTATATAGAATGAAAGAAGAACCGCCACATTTTTTTCCTCAACTATACTGCACAGTCTAATAATAAAACAACAATAGTCAATCCCACAGTGTAATCGGTATCTGGAGAGCAGACAATCAGGTTTGAAAGAAGAATCATGCACAAAGTGGTCTCAGTTTCAAAAGTACCAAACGGATTATAGAAATACTAATATACTAATTAACAGATAAGAACCACTCTGTTGAAAAAGCACCCAAATCCTATTCTTAAACAAATAACCAGTAAGAACCTGAAGCATTATTCTCAGTGAGATTAACGACCATAAGTAGGATGTTGATTCATCTAGATTGAACCAATGTAGCAGTTCAGCTTCTAAAGTAAAAAGGTGACACAGTAATGGCACTTCACAAGTACATTAACACCAGAAATGGACTGCAGTTCAGTATTAAAAGTTTGGTAGTTAAGTTAGCTAGGTAAAAAAAAGGACCATATGTTAAAAATCCACTAAGATTTTAAGAAATCAGGAAGAAATCCAGAAGCTAAATGGAGAAGATATCTGAACCCTGAGACCCTTCAAGAGAACAGGCCATTTAAGTTTCCCATCCTTGAAAATAAACTTTCATCCATGAAAAGAAACTGAGGGTTTACAACACAAAGGAATGGCTGATTTCTGCGTTATCATCATGAAATCTACACATCACTCTCCTTCAGTCTCTTCACTAAAGGTGACTGAATTTCAGAAAGTCAAGATGTCTCAAAAGTACAAATGAGAAGAAAAAAGCTGAGATATCACAGGAGTGGTCATAATTAAAATGTGAAACATACTTCAAACAGAAATGTATTACAGTAATTTCACAAAGGGCTAGTCCAGTGGCACTAAAAAAAATCTACACTGGGCAGATTTCTGTTACGGAGGATGGAAAGGAGTTGCAAAGAAGAAATTAATGCTGCTTTTTTTTTTTTAAGCAACACAAAGCAGTCCGTGACACATGAATCTGTGAAGAATTAAAATTAAGCCACTGTTAAAGAATGAGAATAAAGTTTTTGCTGAAAAACTAAATACCAGAGATAGGACATTTCTGGCATTATAGAAATGGAAGTGAAGGAGTGAATTTACACATTCAAATGAATGCAAGACAGCTTTAATGAGAAAGTGGAAGTGTCTGTCTAAACTAGATCCACATCATGATACGAATCTGTCATCTGGTAGAAACAGATGTACTGGTGTATTTATCCCAGCATGTCAGTTATTCTCCCCAAACCTGGAGACCAGAGTGTAAGAAACCAGAAACGAAAGTATCTCTTTGGGGTGTTGTAGCACCCCATCATGGTACACAAACCAATTTTTCCAAAAACCTCAAGACTTCTGGCAAGGAAATAAAAAGCTTTCCTATGCTACTATTCAAGCATCTTGATCAACAAAACTCTGAAGCAAGCAAGTACTTGTGTTCAATTGGACGTATGCACATCAAGCCACGTCCCATCCCTCAAGTTACACCTCTCTTTACTCCAAGATAACACAGTGTTTGAAACTTCTCTCCTAGCTGTAAATCAAGTCACTAAGGAATACACTACTGTTCAAATGACAGCTGCAGAAGAATTTTTATTCAGAAATAAGTTGACACAATGCACAAGTGAACTGCATGAGAACAGACATGAAAGAGAAGTGAGTTCAAATCAGTATAACAGCTGCATCTACTTATTATTTTTTGATTCAACACTGTCCTGTGTTTGTAATTGGATTTTATATTTTTAGATATGCTGTGATGCAATCAATGTAACTATATTAATACCCAGCATTTCAAAAAAATATTGTAGAAGAGCAAAACAAAACATGGCACCAAGAAGGCTTTTCCTCCATAAAGAGCTGTGGACACTTGTTTTGTCACCATGATAAATAATACACAATTAACCATACATAAATTGCATAATTATGCTTTTTAGTGAAAATCCAGCAGTTGTTATGGATACTTTAAAAGGTACTATCCACATTAAAAAGTCAGTTACACAGCAAACCTTTTCACTCATATGAGGACATTGTGACCACCTGCTTCCCCCTCTTCAAGGGTCCATGAATACCATAGTTAGTGGAGCAACCATTTTTATGGCTGTAGGACATACTGTGCACAGAATATGCTTCAGCTAAAATGAGAAGGTAAATACCACAAAAAAATCAAAATATTTTCACTAGGGTACAATTATTATTTTTTAATATTATTAAAAATTTACACAGGAATAGAGACCCAAATTCTCTCTCATCAATTAGGAAAACAATGCAACAATTTCATGAAATTTAGAGACTGCAACATACTGTATTTCTCTGTAAAAGCAATACACTAACAAGCCTGAAATAAAGTAAACTAGAGCAATTCAAAGTGAGGCAATTTTATACAAACTAAAATTCTTCCTTTTATCCTTACTGGACTACTATCAATATTCTTTGGCTTCCAATATAACCAAAGGAGTGAATAAAGTAGAAATACAGTAAACACTAATATCAAAGATTATACTAAGTCCAAGTTACTTAATTTTAACAGCAGTATTTCAATAATCACTCATTAATAAAAAAATACATTTCTTGCAATATTACACTACTGATTACTAGTGTTCATGTAATAATGAAAACTTAACATCCCTGTTCTACCTTCTATAAAAAACTAAGGATGGTGCAATACTTGATGTATACTATAAATATCAGGTATAAGCAGTATATTTGACTATTTACAGCCACAAGGGATATTCTCTGCATCTTAATGTAACTAGATTTTGATACCATAACTGCATGAAGAAATAAAGAAAAAAACTGGATTAGAAGGTCTAATTACCATAAAAAGGGCCATATTCACCATCAGTACAGATCAGCACTTTAGTTCTAGTTAGTGCTTAGTTCTATATTTAATAGACTTCTTGCCTTGGCCCTATATAATCAATTATAATTTCAGTTAATATATACACATTAGAACAGATAAAATATATAGATAAAATCCCTCTCCTTTTCTTCTGACTGAAGCCATAAAACAAAGGAGTCAAAACTTTCAGAGCATCTACAGTTTCAAGACGTTACAAAAATGCGGAAATCAACATAACCATTAGAGATATGGGGCCAGTTTTCAAACCCAGATAACCCCAAATTAATCAACATCAAAAGCATATACATGGATTTGGCCTAACTTTACATGCTGAGCCTCAAAACTAGATTCTATGGAAAAAAAATCCTCAACCCAATCACTCAACAGCTAGCTCTCTCAGGTAATAGGGCCAAGTCCTGATCCTCTAAATGACTGAACATGGGTTGCTCCACCAGCCTACTGCATTTGCACCCCTGATTTTACCATTTCCTGGATAGGATCTGATATTTAATTACCTACAGAACTTGTGACTAGTCTATCCTACTGAAACACAGATGGAATTCAAAGTTAGAAAACTGAGAATTCAAATTGTTTCCTGTTCACTAAAACTGCTACAAACCTACGCTACTTCTGCTGCAAATAGCTTTGGTCAAAGGCAGATACCACTCTCCAAGTTTTAAAGAAATGTTTTGCCTATGGCTTGCAGATATGTTTAAAAAAAGCAAAATTTTAGTTCTGCAAGTTAAAGTTGCAGCCACATCTCCAACCTCAATTACACAGCTACTTATTTGGAAGTCCTATGGATGTAACACATCCTCTTCTTTACATCAGACTCAACTCACTCCTTTCACATTGTTTATGCAGTTCCACAACTTCTCTTTTGATTGGACACTTTGTAAAAATCACAAGATTACATACTAATTGATGATGATAATTAAGGTTTGCTCAATTCCACAGTAAATTTAAATCCAAGTTTATCTTAATATATCTGAAATTGAGTGTGAAATGGGAATTTATAAATTTAAGACCGATTTAATGAACTTGTCAATAACTGACCAAGACAGCTGCGTAGGTTATTTCAGTGTCATTTTTCTACGAAGCAATCTCTTCATATAAAGCAATTTGTTCATTACTATTAACTTAAAAGGTACTACATTTCCTGAATACTCTATGATACCATAGAAAGATTTAGATTTTATGGTAGATTTATCGGGGCAGCATTACAAAAACAGTAAGATGGAAACCAAAGGGTAAAACAAGAAATTAACTACACAATTCTTATTTCACTTACAACTTAGAAGTTTCATATTGCAGGTTAAAATACAGTAACTAGTTACCATTTAAGATAATAAGGCTAATTCTAAGTAAAACAAATTGCTAAAGTATTTACATTATTATAAGCCATAGAGCTTATACTCAACATTTCTAGGTGAAAACTGCATCCATTTTGTCCATGCTGTAAGTTGCAAAAGTTTGTGAGATTTTCTGAATGTTTTTGCAGTACATAAACCTTTAAAGAAAAAAGTTAACAGGGCAAATACACAATATACTAACAAACAGTATTAAACTAACTGCGAAGAGTGTGTGAGATGCTATGTTGCACATAACGTTGCTTTTGCATTTTTTTCTATATTTATTCACCAGTGCAAGGTGTAAATCTGTTGTAAAATATAACTACACACTGGATAAAGTGTACAATTTGGGGTCATCTGACAGAAGCGTGATATTTTAATATATCAGATATAAATGCAGTACTAACGTAGCACACTGGTATAACAAGTAAAATAAACTTTACTACTAGACATGCAAAACATCTTGGGCTTCATTACAGTTGAACATGTCTAGCTGTCTTTTAATCAGGTGTCTGCCATTTTGACTTTTCTTTCTGACATTAGTATGTTTACTTGTCTAAGTTAGTTAGCTAAACACACAACAATCAACAACAACAAAAAAAAACCTCACTTACTCTATTTGCGCACCATGAGCCACAAGGGCACTTATGGAATCCATACTACCAGACCTTGCTGCTTTATGAATAGGAGTTTCACCAACATAATCCTGTAAAGACAAACTACATTTTGTCAAGCATAGTCTTTCTAAAAATTAAAATCTTATTCTTACATTACTTTAATAAAGCAAATATATAAAAGCAGCATTTATTAGCTAGCAAATGCATCAGGTACTTTAAGGCTTGCAGTGGGCTGTCATCTACATTAGATATTTAGCAAGAAGTAATGCTAAGGACATCTAACTCACAGGATAAGCCTTATCCAATAACGAAGCAATCAGCAGAGTCATATTCAGCAAAACTTGTTAAAAAACCCCACAACATACGCCACCGTAACAAGTTACTCTAACACCTTTATTTCCTAGCGCTTTTGTTTCCCACTATGTTGGACTGAGCAAGCCATCTTGAATTCAGAAGCAGCATGGCCAAGTTTGTGGGACTATACTGCTTTCAGATCTTGCTGACCCACTTAGGCAGTACTGTCTTGCACCACAAATACTCACCAGGTGAGGAGTATGTATGGGTAACTCTACTGTAGTAGAAGTATGCCCAGAGCTCACAGGCCAGGCCAGATCTCTCCTGAGACATACACATTGACTCATGTCCTATACGCTTTTCTTTTCTATCCTTATCCATTTACCTTCCAGTATTGTTAACCAGCACAGCTAATCTTAATCTTTTTGTATTATGTGCAAACGTACCAGGAGTTGTATGTTGCTTTTCAAGCAACTCCTCTCTACAAACTATCTTCACAGATAACAGGGAGAATCTACAGCAATTTTACAAATGCAATTGGCAAGCAGCCACTAAATTCCATGCATTATGATCTACAGGCTGCAAATGAAATTCAGTACTTGCAATTAACCATCAGTATTAAGAACCACAGAGAAGGATCTGTAATGAAACATGGCCTTGAAGTAGCAAGTAAATGTTCAGTTACTGGTTTGTTATGTGATTTCATTAACACAGTCCTCAACACTTCCAGTGGATACATAGCTTTTTTTTCTTTTATTTCCCATCTTCTTTCTTTCTCTCCAAATTTTTGACAGATTTCACTTGTCTGCTGGACTGATATTAAACATGTTCTAACTGTATGTGCCTCATTTTTGCTTCCCCCTTCGTTTTATTAAAATATCAACAGTAGCTATTAAAAGTAACACAGCCCCTTTACTGACTCGCCAGTCTTTGTACACAAGTCTTCATATCTAACTCTACAGTACTGCTTACACTTCAGCTCTATTTGAAATGTGAATACATTCAAAATATGATCATACTACCACCTTGATTGATAGAAGGTAACAAGTGTTTCAAACTGTCTGCCAAGATTCTGAGAAATCAAATCACATCTTTTAGACTACATAAATATGACTTGAAAATGAATTTTGGATTATGTGTTATATACTCTCAATTTTCTACTTGCCAATTTTTTTTCATGGTAAAATATTTTTATAACAAGTTACAAATTCTTTGAGGGTAAGCTAGTTTACCAGTGCTTAAGACATATATTCAGCCAACAGTGAACCACCTAGCACCCCCAGCAGGGAACGATAATGGTACCAGACAAAGTTTACCTTCTTATAAACTCAGGAAAATTGCTGAGGCTGACAAAGTTTGGAGACAGAAAAGAGCAGGAAACTCCTCGGAGTTCTTAGTGATTAGAAAAGAGCCATACAACCCTTCTTCCAAAATGGCTATCTGTAGCTGATGAATAGAAGACTGCCTTCCAATTAAGTTTATACGGTTTCTCCTATTTATAACTTTTCTTGAAGTTACAGAAAGATAAAGATGTTTAACAGAGGACATAATTTTATTAACTATCATAAGAGGAAATTCATTTGGTACTGATTTATCCCAGGATATTTTCCCCATCATGGAAGCTGTCTTCGATTCATCATTTTGTTACGGTTTCCTTTCCCACTTGCCTTTTATTAAAGAGGTAGAAGTATAGAAAAGAAGTGATTTGCCTCTTTTGTTCAGCATTAGTATTTACAACCTCAACCCTAACTTAAAGACAATCATTCAACATAAAGTTCAGTTTAGGGAAAGTTAGCTCAACTAGCCATGCATATGACAGAGATATCAAAAATATCTACTAGCCCCATAAACCTAGCATGTTGCCCACAATTAAGATCTAGAGAACTAAATTATGAAGTAGTGCTGCGGGGAAACACTAGAAGGATGAGAAAAGACATTTGCAAAAGGTCTTGTCACCACTGCACTAAAAGAATAAGCTAAGCTTGTAGCAGCTAACAATCCTGTCACCAACAACCAGAAAAGGTTAGTATCTCAGAAGAGAATATACGTCTTGAGAAGGGCTTCTTTCAATCACTGGCCCAGAAAAGCGTGTCTCTTCTCTAAAGCTAAGGAATTGAGAACATACTTAGAAAAACATAGAATATACAGATTTAGATTTCTATAGCATTAATTTTAATTATGGCACCTAAATTTCAGTCATCACTAATGTTATCTTCTTTTGAAGTTCTCCTACGGGACTGAATCTATTTGCACTGAAATAGTTTCCAAAATACTCTCCTAGCTCTGCAAAGAAAAAATTCTCTCTGGGTTATGAGCTAGACTGAAAGGGAAAGAAAAAAGTTAACTCCCACTGAAAAATGGCTTTAAAAGTTTACTTAATTTTCAACACAGCCAAAATCATGCATACACAGGAAAATAAAGTACTCTGTGAGCCTCAGAACAATTCTGCTTTGATTCAACAATTAGAACGGATGGCACCAAACAGAAAAAGCAATCTAACAGAGGTTTTTCAAAGAAACTTCTGAGAACAGTTCAGGGCCTAGATTGCTAGCACATTTTCATGCATAAGGCATCTCTTCCCTATCTCTTTTTTGGCTACATGGAACAAAGCTATTTTATTTTGAGGGGCTCTACAAATTCCTAATTATGCTTAACAATACCTCATAATCCTTCTAATTGTCCACAGTTCCCATATGTGCTTCAGTTTGATATAATCCCTTCTCTAAGAATATTCCATAAAGGGAAACATCAGTAACTTGCACTGGCCTTTCACATCTAGAGCAGAATTTTTCACGGTCCAATTTACCCTGCTGATGCAACACTGCACCAACAGCCCCAACTTGTCTCACAATCCAGAAGTCACATTGTAAATAAATGAGCAGAAAGACCAATTAAGTTTTATTAATTTAGCATTCGAGATAACACAAGTGTGTTCGCTTCGACTAAGTATTCTTTGTACAGTGCTCCTGAAAAAATGACAAAGAGTAATGAGGCATCATAGGCACATTTTCTTTTGCAACTCATTGCCACTGTCAAATGTCTTCCTCCTTTCCCTTAGAGGAGCACGACTACCCTTTTGCAAAGTCATGACTAGATTACCTTTGACTTCTGTTTCATTTTACACAGTAAGTATCTAGCTTCCTTTTTTTTTTTATGTGGCTAAAGAGTCTTTTGCTTTTTCAGCTTAGATTTACTGAGAAAATTTATCTCTGCTTGATTTATCAGTTTCCATTCCCTCACTATGCTGCTTAACCTCAAAAGACATTTCCTCTACTGATTAAGTATTTTTCTCAAACTCTCTGTCTATTTCCAGGCCTCTTTTAGATGTGGTTATTTTTTCAGTTCAGTCTAAAGCCATTTTTTCCTCTCTTTCTGTCTTTTTGGGATCCAAATTTCTGTCAGCTTTAGGATCTTCCAGATGAACTTACAGCAAATTTCCCATTTTGTTCTCCAAGTTGCAAGTCCCTGGCTATGATTCAGTTAATTTCACTCACTGGTACCTTTAGAACCCTTTCATTTAAAAAAAAAAATTACTTACCTGTAAATATTTATTTTTAAAACAAAAAGCCCCCATGCACATTATTTACACCGAAAGCTTTCAACTATGTGTACTGGTTTTGACTGGGATAGAGTTAGCTTTCTTCATAGCAACTGGTTTGGTACTATGTTTTGGATTTGTGACTAAAGCAGTGTTGATAATGCACCAACATTTTAGCTAGGAGTGGGATGGGGGTAAACAAGAAGTAAGGAGGTGACACAGCTGGGACCACTGACCCAAACTGACCAGAGGAATATCCCACACTATATGACATCATGCTTAGCAAGAAAAGCTGGGGAGGGGGGGGGGAAGGTACATGGTTTGCCACGGCTGTCACTGCTTGGGGACTGCTGGGCACCCAGCAGCTACTGGGGAGCACTGGAGGATTTTTTGGTCATGGTGTGGGGTTTTAAAAAGCTTTATATCATCACTTTATTTTCTTTGTCTTGTGTTTCCTTTTACTACCTATTAAACTGCCTTCATCTCAACCCATGAATTCTCTCACTTTTCCCTTCCAATACTCTCCCTCAACCCACCGTGGGCAGGGGGGAATAAGCAAGCAGCTGTGTGGTGCTTAGGTGCCTACTGGTGTTAAACCACCACACTGTGCAAGCACTTGTAAAATACTTCTAGTATAGATATCTAACTAAGACACAGAAGCACTATTTTACCTGACAAGAAATACAAACTACCTCCATTCCTTAAGTCAACTGAGTTTCAAGTTCTATCAGTTGATCACATTTCCCAAGGCTGTTCAGATTTCTTAGACACAGCACCCTACCCTTTCTGAAGCCAAGAAGTAAAAGCTGGAGAACACGGAGTATTTTTTCCCTCATTGTTTGCTAAAACCACTTTGAATTTACCATGGTATCTCCTGAATTTTGAGTACAGATGAGAAGTAATGGAATATTTTTATCTGGCTTTAAGTCCAAACTGTTGCTTAAAGTACAAAACTATAACATACCAGAGGAATGAGTGTTTTCTTCCTCCCCACCAAGGATATCACTGTGTTTACAGTTCTTGCTAGCATGGGTAGTCTAACCTTCCTAAATCTACCTGCTATCACTGCCACATGATGGTAACCAGATGGATGAAAAGTGAGCTAGCATCACCTGTAAGGATGCAGTATTTCTTACCCCTTCTCTTTAAGACAGGCCACATAAAACCTTTTTTGGCCAATCAACACAGGCAACACACAACAGAAATGTTTGATAGGCCGAGGCTAGAGGGCAAGTATATTTAAATGAAGTAACAGGCTTTTTAATAAAAAAAGTACTCATGATTATCTGATGTTAATACATACAACAGCACAGAATCAATCTGTGTTGTGACAAGGATAAATATCAGAAAAAAAACCCCACACCTCAGGGGAAGTAGCTGTGTAATCGCTTTAAGCTGTTACAGTGAACTAGAGCAGGCAGGTAGCCAAATGCAGGTCTTGAGTCACCTTATTAAGAACTATTAGCAGGCACTGCCCACTGCAGAAAAAAAAATAAAATAGTAGGACTTTCTCTTGAGTCCACTGCTAGGTAGAAACAGGCAGATTGTGTGGCACTTCAGCTTTCTCCTGTGAATTCTTACAGTGATCCTGGTGGGGAAGAACTGCCCACTGATCATAGAGAGAGATGATTCTAGCCAGCACATACAGTTATATAAGACGGCTGGGCATCACAGGATATACTCACAGAACTTATCTGGGGAGCAAGGTACAGTCGGGACAAGCAGTTCTGAGCATTTGTCCTTCATTGCTGCTGCCCGAGAAATGTCCTGAGCAACTGTCACCAGCACTGAGATACACATTTTCAATTTTTCCTAAACTTCAGGGCAGGCAGCACGGGCTACAATACAATACCTCAGGGCAAGATATGAGAAAGCGTGCATGCAAATTCTACTGAGTACCGGAGGTTTACGTTAAGACTGAGAGACTCGAGTGGATTCCTTTTCAGAAGCTATCCTTTTCTTTTTCCAGAGGTGATGGGTTAGTCTGTAGCCAATGACCAGGAGTCAGTTTGGAAGGAAAGTTTTACTAGTTTAAATATCAAGTATTCCCAGATCTTTCTCAGCATGTGTTTTGTATCCAGTGTCCATGGAACACTTGTCCTCACACAAGCATTAGCCAGTGACTATGTCTGTTTGAAGTACAGCATCAGTCAGCGAGCTGGAAGGAATAAACAAAATACACATCAGGAAATAGTGCTCCAAAAGCTCAAAAGTGTGGGTGGAAGCCCTAGATGATCACCTGAAAGTGCTTGGAAGTTAAATAAGGAACCAAGATCATTTATTAAGCAGTTCAAATCAAACAAGAGTAGTAGAATTTGACTGCAATTCAATAAACAGTTGGAAGGAACTGGGGAGAGCAAAGCATGCACTATGCTTTACATAGCCATGTATGAAACATTGCAAATATCCACGGGACAAGTTTGCTGCTACAGATATCACCAAAGTGCACTGTCTAGCTTTCAGTGTTCGTGCATGTGAAACCAGCATGACTGACCAGTTGCATCCTAACAAAGAACTTGAGACTTTTTTGTTTCTACTACCATTTTAATTAACCAAAGCTATCTCCTTACTTTATCAAACTGAATTTAAAATACATCATCTTATATGTTCAATTAATATTTTGTGGGGGCAAACAAAAGAGTTATTACATTCAAGTGTAACTTGAGCCTACCATTAACAACATACACTGCTTCCACAGTGTCAACTCTCAGTACCATCTATATTAGTGTCCTTTGCCTGTCAATACCTAAACCTGCCCTTAGAGTCTGTAGGATACTATCACCACTATCTGAAAACTTGAGGACCACAGTACTCTTCTTCCTGTGGAGGACCAAAGACCTATTATTGGGATTTGCTCTTGTGACAGGCCATCAATTCATAAAGACTACCGAGTCACTGGCTAGTCTTCGTGACTTCTGTAAGCTGGAATGTGTTTCCTGCCTATTTTTAACTGCATATTATACTGCCTTCTGCTTTCCTTTACAGTCATCTGCATATTGCCCTCAGCCCATGGAGAGATCTCTCTGCACTCTTCTCCTCTTCTTTTGGGGGCTAGCTGCTACTTTCTTCTTTGCTATAACCTCACTCACTAGATGTGATTTTATTTTTCCCCCATCACGTTGCAGGACAGCAAGCTTGTTCTTCAACTCCATTTCAACCTCACTGGTCAGTTCTTCTCTTTATCCTCATAGCTGGAAACTTTCATTCTTCTCATTCATTCATTTTCATTCATTCTTCTCTTCTCATTTAGCAGATATTTGTACATCTTTATTCTGTGCATGCCATGTTTCCTCTCTAATCACCGTTTCTTTACATTCTTACCTGGTCTCCAGATGCATTTATAGCTCTTGGTATTTTCTCTTCTGAAGATTCTACCACTATGCAGCAATAACTTATTGCATAAGTTACTTTTGTCAGGTATCAAGGAGAAGATGCGATCTATAGCCTCTGCATCCAGTCACCTTCATTGTTTCTACAGTTCTCCTGGTGTCTCACAGCTGTTCTCAATGCACCAGCCTTCTTTTCTGAAAACTCAACACAAACTTCCCCATTTCTTATTTTTGCATAACTTAAAAAAACCAACCAAACTCTAGAAATGCAAACGTTCAAGTTCTTCAGAAGACTTAGCTTAACTCTACTGCATATAAAACACAGTCTGGCCATTAAATATTTTAAGGGAAGTATTATGCAAAATTTAACAGACCAGACATTTCATAGAAGCTGTGCTATACTACAGCTTTTAGTAAACGCATATGCTGTAGTACTACTCTCATAGAATATTATAATAATTTTGAGTACTGTTATAAAGGCACACATTATATATGCCCAGCACACATAATAGATCCATTCAGTACTGCAAACATTTTCTCCAAAAGCATGATAGTTTTAAGCACTCAGTTCTGTTACTGTACCAGAGTACAACAGTCCTTTACAGGAGTTTTGCTATATTAATGCACTCTCTGCTACCAAATAAATCTTTATCCACACTCACAGTAAAGTTAATGGAAATTTACTAAAAAATTTTTAAAAAATCACCCATTCATTCATTCTTTGTTAGTAAAGTGCATGTTTCTGATCTATTTGCAGGAAGTTACTAGAGAAGCTTTGGCAATAATCTTAAAAGGAAAAATGTATGAAACCAGATGCACCTTAAAATAAACCATGACAGACCTTACTAGCTAGATGTATGGCAAAGTCATGAAGTACCACCACAGGTCTCATGGTTCTGTAGGTAATGGTGAATTTTTCAATTCTTAGCATATTAAGTAAGTAGTGTGTTCCTCACTAGTGTTTTTTCTTTCCCCTAAAGAGGCATTACAGTATCAGAGTATCTGCTAATGCTGCCAACACCAGAGCAGCATACCACGTTGTTCAATAAATAGCAAGACATCATTTCCTAAAATGAATGTTCTCCAAACCTTTAGTGGCTTAAAGGACATTTATTAGTCCTATCTCTACTATAATGAAAAAGGTCTATAACTGATAATTAAGTCACTCGACTTCAGCTGATATTAAAAATGTATCTGTATCTGAATGTAAGGATCATACATGTAGCAAAAAGGGACTAAGACAATCCTTCCAGAACTATATGCAGACATGGAATACACATGAATCCATACCTGTTTGTTTATGTTGGCCCCCACTTGAATCAACCAATTCAGGCACTGTGGATGTCCTCCAAAAGCAGCAATGTGGGCTGGTGTTTGAGCAAAACGTGTTGTACTGGCATTTACAGAAGCTCCAGCTCTTACTAACTGCATTAGGCACTCCAGCTTTAAAGACATGAGGGAATAAAACAAAAAATGTTACACATACATGCTGTAACAACTAGCACATGAGAAATAAATACATAAAATCTAAAAAATATAAACTTACTAGTGAGACTACATAGATGCAAAACAAGAGAGAATACAAACATTAGGATTTTTCCCCTCCTTCTTATACTCTTCCATCCCTTGGCCATAGGCCATACCTGAAAAGTACTTAGTTCTCACCCCCAAAACTGAATTCCAACATTTATTTTTGGGACGGGGGAAAAGAAGAGATAAATACGTCAGATCTGACTACAAGAGCTATTTGGTTCACTTTTGTTAAGGGGGGGCAGGGGGAAGAGTTCTGATCCAGTAAAGCTGCTAACATGATACTAAACAGACATTATTAGACAACGTTTGCCAAAACAAGAGTGGTGTTAGGGGATACATAGATGTATTCTCAGGAGAGTTTAGAGGAAGATAAACCAGAAATATTTAAAATTTCTTTAATGTTTTCCCAGAGTGACAGAAGCAGTTTACTAATGAAAACTAATACTGTTAATACTCTGCTAAATCTATAAAAGGAATAAATTCTTTTCACCATTTTCCTGTTATTACAGCTGAAGAGCTGTTAAAAACAAAACAGGTTGCATGTTTGTGGCAATGCCAAAAAAGAAAAGTTCTCTTTGTTTTAAAACATTGCAGTATTTTGTCACGCTATATTCTGACTTCTATTTTCCCATCATACTAACCAGAAGTGTCAGATATCCAGCTACTATTTTTAAATGTTCATAACATCACATTTGTAGAAGCTAAGCAAACCACAGCCATGATGACCTCAACTTTCAAAAATAGTAAAAAACCAAACAAACAAACAAAGCTCCTTTCCTGTCCCACAGTAACATTCTCTTTTTGTTGATAGGAAAGGAATGCACTATGCTAAAATAAACAGTTTAGTCTAGGCTTCCATTTATCGTGGTTAGAAAACAAACACCATTGCACACACATGCAACAGCAAAACAAAAAACCACCACACTGACTCAGGGCATTGGTTCATATAAAACAAAACTACAGGTCAGTCTCTCACAGTTAAATAAACTGTTTGTTAGCCATACCACAGCTATGGAATAGTCTGTTCTAAAGGAGCAGTTAAAAAGCATCAGAAAGTCAGCTGGCAGTGTGGTTCCGATAGAAGCATAAACAACACAATTCTCTACTGCTGTATGTCAGTCTTTTTTTTTAACCCGCAGATTCCTGATCTTGATGAATTACATACACAAGATCAAAGTATCAACCACTGTAGTGAAGTGTTTTATACTAGTTTTGCAAGTATATTGTGAACTTCAATTGCTTCCTCCCACCATATAGTTCAAACACACATATATATGAACCCTATCCTTCAGGATATACAAGAGTACTTTCTTGGACTGTAACAGACTTTGATACTAGACATAGATGTACCATTAACTCGTTAATTACATGAGGTAACGTGCAAGGATGAGGGTAACTGAAATACTGCAGAATTAACAAATCTAGCTCCATAAACCTCAATATGACCAAAGACAAAGTACCTTTCCAAAAGCAAACAAGTACTTCTACTGCAAAAAAATGTACATCAGAAAACCAGTGTAAGAAAATTTGTAATTCTGATGCCGGACTACCCAAACACATTTTGTATTTGCTAACCTTAGACTTTCCTTTGTGTTCCCATGCTAACACCCCTAATATTGCTGTTAACCCTTTAGAATTATTAATAATTATTACACTGTAATTATTAATAAACCATGTGATAGAAAAAACTCCAGCTACACTAAGAGGTTCCTCTACTATAACTGCAAACAAAAATAAAGTTCAGCCAGTTTTAAAAACAACAGACTTTTAATAGAATTGATTTGAAAACACTTTCAGACAAGCATTATAAACTTCAGGAAAGAATAATGTTTCCTGCACAGAAACTGGGCTGAAAGAATTAATATTAGACAGGCATTATAGCCCATCAATTCAAAGGGGAAAAACACTGGAACTGGTTCACCAGTGTCATCCTGCACTGTTTAAATCTGCTTTACAAGACAGCTACACGTCATGATTATCTATACAACTTCATGTTTAAATCTTTTTTCTCATGTGCCACTGCCCTGCCCCTTGCTCCCCACCCATTATCTCTTACAGGTTTTTAACAATGCAAGTAACATTTCGTCCCATTAAAAACTGAGGTAGGTCTTCTGCATCACAGTTGTCAGAAAAATCTGCTTCTCCCAACATTATGGAAGAATGAGGTAAATTACTTCCGTGGAGAAGAAAAGTCAACATAAAAAACACTACCTCACTTGATTATTTATGCTTGAGATGAGGACACACAAGTCTGCTTTCATTAAATAACCTTTTAGAAAAATTTTCCACTGTATTGTTATATCTAAAGCAGGGGTTACACTGATTCAATGAAGACAGGGCTCCATATAGGCTGCAACACTGGCAAAATACCAAGGAAGAGACAGGCATCTTCATCTGTACTACTTTTGTTCCAAAAGAAACAGAATGTACTTACTGCTATTTTGCTTCCTATAATGTAAACAGTCAAATGGCGAAAATAAAAGGAGAAGAGTACAAGCAAATAGATGTGGTCAGAGAAAACAAAAATACATGTGCAAGTTGTTAAAAAGAAAAATGAAATTAAGGTTAGTGTAAGACAAAGAGAATTAACAGTGACTTTGGTTTTTATGCAAGCCCTTCATTTTCTACCTCTCTGGTAGCTTTTTAGATTGTTAACAATTTTACATTCTGACCCATCTTCTCAGAAATCTACAGAATGCCAGAGTAATTTAGGGCATTATATAATTAACTCCAATTGGAATACAGCAACTCTAGCAGGAATTACTTTACATCTCAGGATATGAGCACTTCTGAAAATGCAAACTCCACCACAGATACTTAACACAGGAAGTAAATTTGGACTTGCTACTATCCATAAATGGATGTCCATGCTGTCATTAAAACTCCAGATATTACAGCCAGAAACAACATTGCTTGTAATACCTATCACTTTCAATTGACTCTGCTCATATTTTATTTACTGCTTGCAAGCTATACAAGTACATTTCAGAGTAGGCTATTTAAAAATATTGCATTTTCATTTTTAGTCTTAAGATACTGTGTTTTTATTGGTACTAATATTACATCAGTATTCCCCCCCCAAAAGCTATCTTTCCTCTTTCATATATTCATTTCTAACAGAACTTGGCTGTTGCTGCTACTTCCTTACTGCAGCACATCTACAAATGTGTGCAAGTGTGTAGTCCTACATAGCTTTATTCTAAAATGATTTTGTACTGTCCTTTGATACAATGAGGGCTTTCTTCTATGTTCAAATTGTGCAATAGGTAAAGAAACATCTCTCTGCTGCTGAAGTTGACTAGCCCTAGACTGATGCTGTGTGCATGTGCACACGTGTGTACATGTATGAACTGTTTTAGATTTCACTGCCTACAACGAGTTGTTCCACAAGGACTTCTTCCAGAAAGGAACTAATCATTTTTGTCATTTCAACCTCCTGAAGAGCTGCAGTTAGAACCAATACACATCTGGTGGACCATGCTGCTAAATGGCCCTATATCAGAAGGACAGCCATGAAGGTCTATCACCATTTAGTTTCTTTCAGGAAAATGAAAAAAAAAAAAAAGTGAAAATCCCACAAAATCTAGAAAAACAAAGAAGTGAAGAGGAAAAGAATCTTGTTCAGTAACTACTAATAAACATTTCAAAAATTAATGTTTTAAAACGCTGATATTTTGATAAATAGCACTTCATTTGAAGTTTTGATGAATCTGAAATTGGCAAAAAAAACCATAAATAAGAACCTCAGACATGCATATGAATGTCCACTAAGAGCAGCTATTGTATCACTCCTGGCAACCATCTCTCAGCTGGTGAAAGGTGAGAGTATATGCCAGAGAAACACAAAGTCAGTGGAGTTTGGGATCCAGTTACATTAGTGTAACTTTTTCAAGTGTATTGTGTAGTTTCTGGGTCAGAGAAAGGAACACTACCTAACAAGACTAGAAAACATGCAGATAACTTCGGTAAGTTGAAGTTGCCTACATCTTGTCACAAGGTTTCTAATAAAGTACCTATATGCAAAGTTGTATAAAACCCATTTATAACCTATATGTCATCTTTGCAAGCCTCATTTCACTAGACAGATTTCCCCCCCTTTATATGCGGCAACAAAAACAGGCATTGGATTTTTCTGATACCCAAGAATGAACCTGGCAAAGAGAAACACAGTATCTTGCAGACTGACTTGTTCCCTTTGTTAGATGTTTCTGCAAGAGTCTCTCAAATAGAAAATAGAACGTACACAAAAAGTCACATAACCTCACATGGTTAGAAAGCTGAAGATGCTTAAAGGAAAAAACAAAACACCACACAGTTCCAAGACAAAATCAAGACTGCCACGAGCATGTACCAAAAATAAATTCTTACGAGATGAATAAAGGAAACAGAAGACTGTAATGCCAAATTAGTGTCTTCACATTTTCTATGTGTGTACTTCATGATAAAATTTAGGGCACTACACTTGTAGGAGTGTAGAAGATCATTAGCTTCTTTCTGAATGAAGAAAAAGGCTGCTTTAGGTTTTGGTGGCTTTTTTTTTTTGGGGGGGACGACAGGGAGACACGACTACTTTGCTATGTTTCTAAAACATTTCTGAGCATTGCAGATAACATATATAAACTATCCTGTAATGTACTTCCATAAACCATGACAACTGCCTAAGTACATTCAGTTTCCTTCTCCAGCACACAATCAATAAACAAATAGAAATATATTGGAAAAGGGAGGGAGAACAAGAACAAAAGCCCCTCAAGATACAAACCAAGACAAATCAACGAGGAAAAGAACACCCACACCCCGACCCTTTAGGCTGGAATTCTGCACAGGCTGGAACCCTCACCACATTAGAAACGGGGGAGGCCTACATAAAAATCAAGAAATTAAGATATGACTCATCTTAAGACCTGAAGTTAGCATAGCTACTTCTTACATTTTGATCTTCCCTGCATTGCAACAATGTCAACGCAGATAAATCCCGGGCCGTGTAAGTCCCCACTGATTTTTCCACACTGAAGGCACCAGAGAGGTGCTTTACCACCGCAACCACCTCCCTCCCGAACTCCTAACGGGTCGGCGGTCCTAACACAAGGCAATACAACGCAGCGGTCTCCGGGCGCCGAGTCCCGGCCAAAGCACGCAGCCTGACCGGAGGGTGGGTTATCGGGGAAAGGGGCCGCCGTCTCGGCCCTCCGGTCAGCGCCGGCCTGGGAGGACCCCCGGGCCCCTCCCTCCTCCTCGGCTGCTGCTGCCCCGTGAGAGGGACCCGGGCCCGCCCGTGAGAGGGACCCGGGCCCGCCCGGGAGAGGGACCCGGGCCCGCCCGTGAGAGGGACCCGGGCCCGCCCGTGAGAGGGACCCGGGCCCGCCCGTGAGAGGGACCCGGGCCCGCCCGTGAGAGGGA
>JANZLQ010000060.1:1306132-1334528 GCA_026212715.1 Elanus axillaris
CCCCTCCAGCCTTCTCGCTGCCTGGGCAGGAGAAGCTGAGAAACCCTTGACTTGGTCTAAACCCCACTGAGCAACCAGTGAAAACATCCGTGTGTGATCCGCATTCGTCTCATACTGAACCCAAAACACAGCACTGTGCCAGCTACTAGGAAGACAATTAACTCTATCCCAGCTGAAAGCAGGACAATATGCATTCTAAGAAATGTGGAATGTAATGAAGTTAAAAGGGGATCAAATGTGAGGATGGACTGCTTGGAAGAGAGTACATTTTTGAGATATTACATTTCCTCTAATGTCTAAACTCTATGAAAACCGTTGAAAAGTACCACTCTATCCTCACTTAACAGAACTGAACTGATTTTATTAGAATTACCTGGATTCAACTTCCAGAAATCTCTTGTTGCTAAGTGAATGAATTTGTAGTCATAGATACATTTTTTTACCTAGGTCAGCACTTCCATATTAATAAACAAGAAGTAGGGTAAGATTTTCCCTGGGTATAAATCACTGCCACCCACTGTTTATGGAAGCTTATAGCAGATCAGCCTTAAAGGTACCTTTGTACTTTGTAAAGATTTTTTTGTTCCTATTAAATAGGATTACACAGGGTTTGCAATCAGAAAATTTTTTATTCAAAATTGTAAGGAAAGCATTTTTAAACTAAATTGTGAAATAGTTAAATCTGGAAGGGAATGTTGTAATGCCATCATCTGGAAATTCATCCAAACAAGAAACTTTTTGTCTCCCTGCTTCTTTTTCCACTTTGGCATATTGAATGAATGTCTAATTTGCTTGATTGAAACCTTTTGCTTCAATAGTAAACTACTCATTTGCTAAAAATAAAATTCTTTTGGTACAGAGAGACTTTTCATACATCTATGCAGGAATATGAGCTCCATTTGTACACTGAAAAGCTTTCAGATGTCATATGCATGGTACTGAATATAAAGTGGAGAGTCTGGTATAATCGGTGGTATTTCCTGTGAATTCACCTCCAGCTGAGCGTTGTCTCTTTTTGTCTTTTACTTTGGTATTATAAAAAGTTGTCCTGGTTAATTAGCTTGGTAATTTTACTAGATAAATCTGTGCCAGTGATAACTAGTTGGCTGGACTGAAGAAATGGTTACAGCCCAAATTCAGCTATGTAGTCTGTTACTGTGAAGACCTTGCCTTATGTGCAACTTCAGTACATTTTTCTCTGTCTGCTAGGCATATTAGAATACTTCCTGAAATAACACAGTTCTGAGCAGAATGTACCAAAAGTAAATGCCGGCCTGAAAGCAAAAACTTTGGGCAGTGCAAACTAGCATGTTAACCTGGAGGCATCTCCACATAGTAGTTTTTATTCTAGCAGATGCTCTCACTCCAGCTGTAGTACTGACACTGTTGTATCAAAATCTAGTATCCTAACAAGCAGGTGTTCTTTTTATTGACCAGACTTTCTCTGACAGATATATGGAAGTTTTTTAGGTAGAAAAGAAGATGTGTTTTATTTAGTTTTGGTGCTGCCATTTAGAAGAAGTTTGTGAAATTAGACCTAGGAAGTTTTATGGAGCATCTTACAAGGAAGCTTAAACCACAGCCATTATTTATATCAACATAAAGTAATTGTGTAACCCCAAAGGAATGGCAATGTGTTATTTTAAGCAATCAGACAGGACATGAGAGACTGTCTGATATCACATGTTGGCACGAAAGTTAATGCTGAAATCTTTAGCCATGCCAGGTTTTAAAATGATGGATAGTACTGTGTCTAAAATGTGTTATCTTTTTTGAAACACACATAATTTTCTCCCTGCGTGGGGAATAATTGTCTGCTTATCACAGTAATGAAATGGATGACCAAACTTTCAAATCAGCCTTGACTTGGAAGCATTTGAGAAGCTGAGGAATATCCAAGTAGTTAGGATACCAGCCTGTGTTATGGTAGAACAGGTTTGGTTCATCTGCTGTTACAGATTTCTTAGGTTATCCTGGGTAAGACATGCTGGTCTGGATCCACAAAGGCTTCTTGTTCTTATTGATGGCAGCTGAAACCCACTTCAAATAGCAGTTACTTTCATAAAAACTTTTGTGGGTCTGCACCTATGTCCATATTCATTGGGAAAATAAAATCTAGGAGAACTACTGAGGGTAAGTATAATTAAGTGAAGTGCTCAACTACCACAAAAGCCGGGGGCATAGAAATACATAAACAAAAACTTACAAGTTTCTCTAATACATCAACCATGAAAAATCTTTGATACTAAAGCTCTTATACTTTCATATCATAAGGCATATTACAACTGCAAAAAAAGAACAAACAAATGAGTACAAACTGTAAATCTGTTGTATGTTTGGGAAATGCTTGGGTTTTTTCTCAATGAAATGCTAAGAAAATAAAGCCCTGTGTGTGGATAAGAGCCATTTGGCTCAAATAACCCCCAAATTCGGTGCTATAAGCAAATTGGTATTGAAAGAATTCCAGGCAGTTGTGATACATACAGTTATACAAAACAATAGTTCTTTGCTCTCCACAAGTGTAACATTATGTGAAATTTTGGCACTGAAGTAACATTTATTAATGTGTTTTCTTAGCTTAATGCAATTTATAATTTGTATTCAAGTTTCACTAATCGTAAGCTAAGCAATTACTTGTTCACCTGTAGGTCAGAATCAAGCAGGAGTATTTTTCACTTTTAAAAATCAAATTTCTGATTATTTCTTTTTAAGTGTGACCTTGAACTTGTGGATTCCTGCTCACTCACCAGGTGATAGCTATTTTCCAAAGGAAAACCAGCACTGTCGCTCTTTCTCCTCTTCTAAAAGTATTTCTGCTGCCTTTTGAAGGGAACAATGTAGGTGAGTGATTACTAGCACTCACCTCACTGTAGGTCAGATTAAGGCCCACCAATTTCAGAGGTACATATGGTGTGAGATGTATGGGACACTCTTTTCCCCAGCATCACTACTGGCTAGTTCAGACAGTCCAAATTCACCATACTGTCTGTTTTGAATTCCAGTCTAAACAGACTTACGCTGTGGCACTCTTCTGGTCTACATTCAGCTTGCTCTTGTCCAGCTGCCACTACCATGGATCAAGTGGATCCATATCCACTTTTGGGGGAAGGCAAGGATAAAATTTGCTGGTTTAAACTGCTCACTGAACTGGGTTTCCCTTCCACTCCAAGCTGCAGTAGGAGCCAAGGCACCTATTTGGGTTTAAAAACATCCAAGGTTAGATGTTGTAGTGCTCCACCTAAATCAGTTTGTAGAACTAGCATATAAGGTTTTTGATGGTACCAGACTGAGGAATCAAGTTCATCCATTTTATAACAACAGAAACGGCAAAGATGGCAGCAGGAATACAGTGTTGAGAATCACTGCCCTGGCAGTCTGTCTCAGCCTTTACCAAAGACTGAAATCTTTATGGTGCATTGTCAATGTGTGTTCAACCTTCAGTTTTCACTAAAAATGCTAGGGAGAAAAAGGATGCATGCCACTGTTGATGTTTTTAAATATCCTAGACTAAATGTGTTGAGGTGTGTGACCTCAGAAGTTAAAGTTAATGCCGTTACCATGCATATTTGGAACCTTATCTGGGAACTTGCATGCTTTCCAAAATGTATAGGGCTTGGGATGAAAAGAGAGTATATTTAAACTTTTCAGTTTGGGGAAAAAGCTTAAATAAAGCAGGAATATTAATTCAGAAATTCACTGGGGAATTGTAAGGATAATCAGGGACCAGGCCTATAGTGAATTTAGGAGCAGAGCTTCTGAAGGGAGATGTAGCTAGCTAGCAGACAGTTTGGGAATGGGCACAGTGCTAGAGTCTCAAATGAATGGGTTGTCTCCTGGAAATGAGAATTGGGAAGGAAAAGGCTAATGATTTGTTTGAGCCTAACTTTATGTTTCTCACCTCTAGCCACCTATTTGGACTGTTCTGACCACACACTAAAGAGCTATGCCAGGGCAGGTCTTGTGTAGTAAGTTCCATTAATCAAGTTTAATTTAGCAGTTTAGATTTGGTACATAATTAGCTATTTCCTAGAAGTGCTAGCTCAGTTTTATTCAGGATTTCCATGGTTTTTCTGCCAGGCAGTTTAACTGAGAGTAACTCAGTTTTCCCCTGTGTCTTATATTATGGGAAAGAACTCATAACTTAAGAGTTTGTATGATGCTTTATGATTTTTTCTTGCTATACTGATGTAATTCTTGCACAATATATGTGTTGGTGTTACCTAGACTTTACAGTTACTGTTAGACAGATGACATACTGCTGGAAATGTAAATGGGAGACCCTATCACTCAGAACTATGTATTTATAAGAACAGTATGTCAAGAATAGGAGCAGTGAGGGTGCTGACTCGCAAGCAGTGATGCTCAGCTAGTGGTGGCTGTGATACTTCCTGCTCCTAGCTGTCCTTTCCATCCCATGACATGCAGTTTTCCACCCTTGTGCAGAGATGGTTCAGCTGCTCGTATACCAGCTGCTGAACTTCTATAATTTGCAGCCAAGCATATTACAGTAACCTCAAATAATTTTTCGCTTACATAAAAACATTGTTCTGCCAACTGCAGGACTCCAGCAGCGGTTCTCCAACTGAGACATGGTTGCAACAGAACGAAAAATCTCTGGGTAAGGGAGGCAGGAATTTTATCAATATCCCAAAAGAGTCAAGATGTTGGATGGGAAAAAAGTGATATTGTATTCTGTGCTGAGAAGCTCAGGAGCATTTCCAGGCTCTTTGGTGTGAGTACATGCCCTAGCCTTAAGCCAGCTACAGATTCAGATGAAACATGCATCCAGGACAAGTCACCTCTCATCATGAATCAGAACTCTTAGAGTGGGAGTCAGCTCGAGATGCAGAGCTAAGTTTAGATGTCTACAGTGTAGATGTGCTTAATGCACAAAAGATTCAGCAAATACAGTCAATGGTGCTTTGAGACCAATTTTGTATCTTGTTTGATTAAATCCTCTCCTTTCATTGATCGTTCCAGGAATAACAGTCAATGAATCATACTCATCTCTTTATTTCTGTAAGTACTAATGACTCCTCAATGATCTCAGCCTCTTTCTTCCTTTGTTGTTGTTTCTTTTCCCTATTTGTTGGTATACTTCTCAAGTCTGTTTGGGACATAACTGTCAGAGACTTTGTGTTCTCTTACAGGAATCTCATGAATGTTAGTGGATTAAATAGTTTTTGCTCTATGTTTTGGACTCAACGTCTAGATGTGCTGGTTTAGCTCAACACACTAAGGCTACAAGCAGAAGACAGGCAACCTGCATCATTTGGTGTCCCTCCTCCCACACACAAACTGTCAAATTTCTCACTGAATCAATAAGATTTTGTTGAGATTACCTAATGGCTTGCTCTTTTTTCTGTCTTTTATCCACCTGAAAAGCCATTATCTTATTAATCATTCAGTTGTGCCTTTCCCTCCAGTGTTCTCTTTAAGAGCCCAGCTGTTATCTTGGGGTAAGTTATAGTGACTCCTTTGTGGTTCATTTTATCCCTTGGTGACTTCATCTGCCATGAGATCGCCTATATAGCCACAGCACCTGCAATTTTCTTCCAATATTCCTGTCATTTCAATGCTAAAAGAATTCTCCGTAGGTCTGTGAAATGTACCCTTATTCTGACCATCATTATGTTTCCTTTCCCTTCCAGTACTTTCCGGGAGTTTTCATTAGTTTGTCTTTTAAACGCTGTTCTTAACAAGTGTGCCTGAGATTAAACAGAAGCATTGTTCGGAGAGAAAAGGGCTTCTGGTGAAACAGATGTCACTTGTAGGGCTATATATCCCCTTCCTTTGGCAACTGACACAGACTCTGGCTAACTTATCAGTGGGCATCCTGCCCTCCCAACAGATGGTCAGAACTGTGGAGAGCCAAAAGCCCATCTATGGATGCAGAATATGTTGAAGAGTGTATGTCTAGACACAAATGTTGAACGAGGTTTTTAGGCTGAACTTCTGTGCCTGCAGTCAATCTAGAGGAGAGGACAGCTTTTTAATAAAGGAACATTCTGCGTCAACATATGGCTGCTTCGGTGGTTAGAGTGGCTGATAGTTATGGGAGGGTTGGGGAGAGGGAGATCATGAAGTAATCAGCATATTAGAAGAGTCACTAACTTTTTAGGTTTCTTTCTATCGGGAGTGTCTAGTAGGAGACCAAAACCACCATTCCTCTGGTTCAGCTGAGTTTCACAAAATTAGTTCAGGAAGTTGGAGAAAACTGCAGTACAATTGCTCAGATAAACTTATGTAGTCTTAGAACATAATTTCACATGTGTTTTAGTAGAAAGTTGAATTTACTTTCTTACAGCTTTGTCATATTTGCCAACAACTGTAAGAAACAGAGATTTTTTTTTGTCTCAAAACCATCTCACAAAATACGTAAGTTATCACACGGATAAGTGAGGACAGTTTGTGTGGCTTCCTATAGTCATGCTTAGGAACCTGACTAGTTCTTACTAGGTTTTTAGGGAAAAGGCAGTGACCTATGCTATTGTAGCTGGGCAAGGAAATGTGTATTGCAACAAGGAGATATATATATAATTAGGTCAAGACTTTTGCCCTACATTTTCCTACAGCTAGAAATGCTTGCTAATATACAGTCTAATTTACACATCATCTGCTATTGCTCATCTCTGTTGAACTCTTACCCATTTGAACTTATGAATCAAGCAGGTTTAAATCAGTTGCCTGGCATGTAGATAAAGACATAGCAAACTGTGATAAACACAAGAAATTTACTGGATAGTATTAAGTAATTGATGGAGATTTATATGAGTCAAGGCAACTCAGCTGCAGAATTTGTATGGTTTTTGCATGAGTGTAAGGAAGGAATTGACTTAAGCTTTGAAGGAAAACAGAGTTAGGGATTAATGAACAGAGAGAGGGAGGGAGTATTTTCGTGTGAGATGAGAAACTGAAGGAACTGGCATGTTGGTTGCTGTGCCCCTGAGAAGAATGTTACAGGTGCTTGCGTGCCCTGGAGCATGAGCCAGTACAAAACAGAGGCAACGGTTGGTCTTCACACCATCAGTGCATTCAGACAGCTTCTGAATATTGCCTTTTTTGCGGTAAAAGGCAAAGTTCATTCTTAGGCAGTTCACGCTCTGGCAGAAACACTACTAAATGCAACAATAATTTAGTAGTATATGCACTAAAACTGTTAGGGTGTTTCATTTTCAAGTCATAATAAACAGCTACCAGGTAATAACTATTTTCACTCACTACCAAGACTATTTTGGTGACCGAGGGCTGAAAACTCATATATCACATTATCATTCACCTATAGTTTTTGGATCCAATTCCATCCTGCTTCACACCAATTCTTCCCTATGCTTTTCCCTATTATTCCCGAGTAGTTTAAATTGTGGCATTTTTTAGAGTAACCAAAATCATATGCCCTGGGTTTTTTGTAACTTGATTCTCTATGGATGTGTTATTTGACTGCATACATGTGTTTCTACAGTTGATGATGATTATAAGGTCAATCATTGAGTGAGGTCGCTAGCTGTGTGCATTCAGTGGCACTCCTCATTAGCTGGTTCATAAAAGCACATTTTTTTCAGTTCTTTGTACCTTGTACTGGTGTGAAGTGCCCCATAAACTCATTACCAGCTTTCTGGTATTTACCAGCCTGTTTTCTATTGTCTTTTAGCCCAGCTAAAAATTACTTTGACTAAATACTAGCTGATGCACAGTCTCATGAGCAACACGAGATTTGCTTATTAGTAGTATTTTATTTAAATAATGACGTTCACAATATTGTTGAATTATAGTGCTTGCTTCAGAAGTGTTTTCAGGCTCCTTGTCTTTCTAATATTTAAAGCACATGCCGCGGGTGTAAGGAAGGGGAGGACGTAGCCTAACTCACTGGGTAGAAAAGCACGCCTTTGTGTTAGGACTGTGAAAAAGGCCTAATCAGGGACCTAATCAAGAGACTGCAGAAGCTAAAGGCTCTCCAAGATCGACATGCCTGGTATGGGGCTATTGTGTACTGTTTTAGAGCTGAGGCATTGTGTTTGCTATTCAGATGGAGCCCTGCATGGGGTATGAATGGGAAAATGGAAGCCAATGCCAGTTCCTGTTAATTTTTTTCTGTATGAGAGTCTGTTAGCGATTTGCCACGCACCCTGGAGTCCTGCGGTCACGTGGGCTTCTTTTCTGCCCCTGTCTCTGCCACGGTATTTTCGCCATTCCTTGTTCATCATTCTCTCCTGGTCCCTCTGCTGCACCTGTGTGCTTTTGAATGGCTTTTTTGCATCTGGAACAGAGTTTGTCAGACTCTGGGCAGTAATTTTTCTCCCTCAGGAAATCTGTGTTTCCATACTG
Source organism: Elanus axillaris (assembly GCA_026212715.1). Classification (NCBI taxonomy): domain Eukaryota; kingdom Metazoa; phylum Chordata; class Aves; order Accipitriformes; family Accipitridae; genus Elanus; species Elanus axillaris. Next base: position 1,314,458 of record JANZLQ010000060.1, read on the forward strand.
CGTGAGGAAACCTGGCTGCATTCCAGCCTGCTTGAAATTGCGGCTTTGCACAGTGAAGTGTGTACACACAAATACTGAAGTGAGTGCTTAAGTAAATCTCCAGAACAAATCCATGGGAGTGTTTACCTGGGTGAGGGCTGGGCGACTTATGATTGGGGAGTTATATTTCACAACTCAACAATTACCTGCTGCCAGATCTCAATCCATCTGGTTTTTAGGGGTGGTTGTATTTTTTTTCTTTCATGTTATGCATGAAGGGAAGAGTTTTCATCCTCATTAACTGACCTACATTAAATACTAACTTCATTAATAGATAAATCCATAGGTTTTAAGTTACAGAAAAATTAATCTGATAGTAATTTGTACTATTGCCAGGTCATTAGAAGGAATCTCACTGCATTGATTTTTGGAAGTTACAGCACACACATCACCAGCAGCAGATGCAGGTGCACACTGAGAAGTCAGACATATGTCTACCACCTATGGGAGTGTTTTAGACACTGGGCTATAGACCAAGCTGAGGGCAAAAGTATTCATCATTCCTGCTGAAGCTTAGCCACTGTGTGGCATGGGAAGCTTGAGGAGAATCTGAAGTGCTATACCTTCAATTTGGAGACAGCAGAAAGAATGACTGTTTTTAAAATGTGTGGGTTCAGATTTATATGAATTCTGCGTAGAAAATAAAACAGCCGTCTTTGAATATGTAAGAGCAGTATGCACAGGACCTTGCCTGTTTCCCCCACTTAGAAGCTTCTAGCTTATCGAATTATCATATAGTCATTCAGCTAGCAAATGCGTCATATCAATGAACAAGTATTAGTTGAATATACTTATGCATGTTACCATGGTTAATTCTACATACTTACCGCAGAACTGCTGGGTAAATTAGGAGATTATTGGCATGGTTAATTTGTATCCCACATCTAATGCATAATACAGAATTTTGCTTTCTTATTTGTAAATGGAACAGTTGGGACTCAGGGTGGACTTGAGAGAGCCAACACGCCCTGGCTGTCTCATGTCAGTTTGGTCTTGAGTTAATGCTCAGCTTAGAAGATGCAGGGTTGCTAACCTTCTATTCTATTGCAATGTGTGGCATTTTCCATAAAACTTCAGCCTCCTGTTGGACTTCAGCAAAGCATTCAACACTGTTTCCCTCAGCCTTCTCCTGCACAAAGTGGCAAGATACAGATCGGATGGGTGGGCTGTGAGGTGGGTAGGAAATTGGCTTACAGGTCGTACTCAGAGGGTGGTGATCAATGGTTTTTACTCAGGCTGGCAGCCTGTCACAAGTGGGGTCCCCCAGGGATCAGTACAGGGCCCCACACTGTTCAACATCTTCATAAATTATCTGGATGACGGGACTGACAGCACCCTCACCAGGTTTGCTGATGACACCAAACTGGGCGGTGAGGTGGACATCTCGGAAGGGAGGGTCGTCTTACAGAGAGATCTGGACAGGCTGGGAGAGTGGGCCAGCAAGAACAGTTTGAAGTTTAACAAAGACAAGTGCAAAGTCATGGACCTGGGACAGAATAACCCAAGAGCCCAGTACAGGCTAGGGTCTGTGTGGCTGGGGAACAGCCTTGATGAGAGGGACCTGGGGTGCTGGACATGCATCCGCAGCGCACTGCTGCAACAACCAAGGCAAATGGGATCCTGGGCTGCATCCACAGGGGCGTAACTAGCAGAGATAGAGATGGGACCATCCCACTCTAATGTGCGCTTGTCCAGCCGCCCCTGGAGTACTGTGTCCAGTTCTGGTCCCCACAACTCAAGAAAGACGCGGACAGCCTAGAGGGGGTCTGAAAGAGGATCACAAAGACGACCAAAGGTCTGGAGAACCTGCCCAGTGAGAAAAGACTGAAGGAGTTAGGTCTCTTCTCCCTGGAGAAGAGAAGGCTCCGGGACACCTCAGCACAGTATTCCAGCTGCCACTTTAAGGGTGGCTGCAAAGAGGACAGAGGCTCTTCCTTCGCAAGTTGCCATGTGGTGAGGACAAGGAGCAACGGGTACAACTTACACCAGGAGAGTTTTCATCTTGTAAGAAAGAAATTTTTTTACAGTGAGAACAATCATTCACTGGAACAACCTCCCCAGGGATGTGGTAGAGTCCCCATCACTGGAGGCTTTCAAGATGCCGTTGGACAAGGCGCTAGTTAATCTCATCGAGGCTCCCTTTCCTCACGAAAGGTTGGGCTAGATGATCTTTCAAGGTGCCTTCCAACCTGGGCTGTTCTGTAATTCTATGATTGCTTAAAAACCTGCTTTCTTTTGAATAAAAGTAAAGTCTTTAGCCCTAGATATTGGAGGGAAGTGCCTGGAAATGTTAAAAAGAATGTGGGATGAGCCGTGGAGGGCAAATAAAAGTTGCTGAGAATGAATTATTGGAAAGCTAATCTGAAACTTTTTGCAAGTCAGTCCTCTTTATGTTTGAGGAACCAGTTCAGACCTTGTAAAGGTGTAGAGTGTTCAAAATCGTAAAAAGTCTCTTTTTGCCGCACTGGTGGTTATTAATGTTTATTGGGAGGATAACTGAATGGGTACACCAAATGCCCAGCTAAGTTACCCCCTAAATTTTGGTGTTTATGTTGCTTGGCACCACAAGAAATTTTTCATAATCTTTTCAGAAATGCTTATGCATTTCCAGGCCTTCTGCTGTCCGTTTGGTTCTTTTCTCCTCTATTACATTTCTAATATTCTACTGTATTGCTAATCCTGTAATTTTAGGAATTTTTTTTAAAACTTCACATTTCTCTGACAGCCTCAACTTCTGAATTTTAGCTTTATAAATGCATCTCAGCCTTCATTGGAAATAAAGTATCTACACATTTCAGTTTCTAAGGAAACACTTGAAAATATGACTGGAGCACACTCTAGAGGCTCAAAATCTCAACGGCAGATAAATAACTCCAAATTTATTCATATTTCAAATCTCATGATTTTAAAGCCAATCTCATGATTTTTTTTAAAGTGTTTCCTTTCTGATGAAGACTCGAATATTTATGAATAACATGGATTTTCTTATCTGCCATTCCTCCAGAGAACTATCTTTTATTACTCTCAATCTGCTGACAGGGAGCTGGGTTTTATCCTGCTAAGTCTTAAATCTAGGTCAAAGATGGATGAAACTCTGCCAGTTCATAGAGATGCTGATATTATTTCTGGAGTGTTTAGCAAGCTAGCAAAATTTATCTTCGTAGGTTTTCTAAAAGGATTGTGTCCTGAAAAGGATGAATGCTGCACTTCATAAATTTGTTTGGAGCACCAAGACACACATATACGTAAATTAAAAAAATCTGAACAGGTCTGTGGATGTCATAAGGTTGTATAAAATAGAGTGTGCCTTGGGGTCACTACCCTATACAGGGGCTCTGTGCTCTCTGCTATTTTATGTCATGTCATATGACTGGGAAACTTGCATGGAGAAGAGGAAGGGCAAACTTGATAAAAATCCTGATTTATCTGTTGCTTTGAATCATCGGAGTTTGACCATGTGTCTATCCATCTCCACTTTGCAGATATTTTTTATCTGTATAATATTTCCAATAAAATGTGAAGCCCTTGAAGTGTAGCAAAATGATTAGTGCATTTTTTTGGACTGCTGACACTTTAGGATCGTGTTTAGTAATGGGTTCATGTTACTGTCTTGAAGGATGGTGCAGATAGGGCTAGATGTCCAACTGAGTGACCTAGACAGCTGAATGTTGTCACTGTATCTGAGCAGCAATTTGTAAAATCATTCATGCTTTTTCTAAGCTGCCAAATAGGCAGCTATCACCACTGTCAAATTTTTGTTATTATTTTCAGCTATTTATTAAACATACATGTTGCCTGCCTGGGCTCTGTTGATCATATATTATTTTATGCTGACACTCTAGAGCCTCGAAGATGAATCAAACTCAGGCATCCCTGTCTGGGTGTGGAGTAGTCACAAGACCTTTCTTTTTTTAAACTGCAGTTGCTGTCTGTGTTCCCACTTCTCTGGCTGGTCATCGCTTCGCTGGACAGAAAATCTGCCCTCCACTCCCCTGTCCTACATTGGCTACGCTGCCTATTTGAAGACTTCGGGGCAGAATTCGGGATAACCTGTAGCAGCCCCCCCGGGTGCAGCTTCCAGGGAGGTGCAGCTCATCTGCAGAGTTGCTGGCCTGGCATGAAGCTCCTTGGCACACTCTTGCTATCGGGACCCGGCATGTGCTCAAGACCTGGCAATGTGGCCAAGGCAGCCGAGGGATGTGCTGATTCAGTGTGTCCATGCTGGGGCAGGGATTTCCAACCCGTAAACTGTGAGCTAACATTTACATTTGGAACAGGTGGGGTTTTTTTTCTTCTTTAGCTGGTTGAGAGCCTCTATGTTTTGGAAATGGTTTGAATGGCTGTTTAGGCCTGTGAACTGCTGTGATTGTAGTTACCAGTCCCTGGCAGAAACCTCATAGCTGGAAGTCGGGGATAAAAGGACAGAAAAAATTCAAGGACAGAAAATACTAAACTGGAGCAAAACCAGAAGCATTTACTCCCCTTACATGAGGTACAGCTGAGGATGTGCCTGAGCCACTACATCACAATAAAACCTCTGTTAATTACTAAGGGAAGGAAAGGCCATGGCAACAAAAAACAGTGGGAACAGAAAGCCTGAGTTCTCTTCCAAAGAAATGTTCCACGTATCTCAAGGGTAAACTGGACAATGCATTAATGCAGATTTGTTTTCCCTAAAAGGTATGGACCACTATATAAAACTTGATTGAAAAATACCCCTGGATTCTGGTTTAAAAGTTGAGAAAGTGAAATTATTTCCATTTAAAAAAACAAGGAAAAATTTTAAAACTTTTAGTATTTTTTGTAAAAAAGGAGATTTCAAGGGAAATTTGTACTGGGTGAATGTCACACTTTCCCATCAGAAGACAGTTTTACAGGTCTTACTGGTTAGATCTCAAGAGCAAACCAACTACCAAGTTTTTCTCCCAACCAAAACATCTAATTTCTAGTAAACATCTTTTTTAAAAGTGGCTGAGGTGTTCATTGGCATTTGATGCTTGCTGGTGTTCCATATCTCTTAAAATCCTGAGCTCGGCCAAACTCTGGTTACAGAAATCGTTTTGGCAGTACTGACTACTGATTTGTGCATGTAGTGAAATCCCTCTGGGAAGAAAAATGTTTTAGCAGTAACTACCAGTAATGACAAAAGAAAAAGGAAAAAACCCACAGGGGATGAGTAAAGTAAATAAGAAAGTGGGAGAGAACATCAAGCAAGAGAGAAGGAAATAACATGCACTGTGACTGGAGTCAAGGAAGGAAAGATCACACTTGGCGGTTTGATCCCGAGCCTTGGGGTTTGATCCCGAACCTTGGGGTTTGATCCTGAGCCTTCTCTTCATTTACTGACTTTGGTGCCTAGCAATGATGCTGGGTAAGACGCCTAAGATGGCTTATATATACCACATTACCTTCCAACTAAATAGAAGTAATTAATAGCTATACATAAGACAGGATATTCTTAGGGAAGACATCATTTGTATTTGCTTCTTTCAGATGATTTACTACAACTCTGTGGCTTTTATATTTTTAAAAATTGTTGCTGGTTGTGCGAATGCAAATAAAGGCATGGAGTAATTTCTGCTTGCGCTATAGCCTTTACGTGTGTGTACAAACTGTACCGCCATATGCATAGCTCAAGGCTAGGCTAGGGAAAAGTCAACGTGAAATGGGCCTGTTTCATATCTGGAATTTTTTAAATAATACTTGTTCAAATACCACTGACTGTAAGTCTTGAGAAAGATTACTCTGTTTATTAACCTTACTTTAACGATTACAAAACTAACAGGTTTATTTAATCGTTAGTTAAGTTTGAATATTTTTTAAGACCTTTATACAAACATTTTTTTATTTCCTCCTATTTATTTACTCCAGGTTAGCCTTCAAATATACTTGCTTTTTAACTGCTTGCACGGGTGTCTTTATCCATTGCTAAAATTCAGAAGGACAATCACACTACCACAGAATTAAGAAAATCATGCGGTGGCTATCTAGTTTTGAGCTACTGTTACACACATGTATGTGTAAAATCAGTCTATGTGGACTGATAAAAATCATGGTCTGAACTCTGCAGTTAAAACTGAGGAGAGCCTTTCACCGCCAAGAATGTAACAGGGAGCAGAAGCTGCTTCTGGCAAAGACACATAATGAAGTTAACTCCCATTCATTGAGCTCATCTTCTGTGTAAGGGGAGGCATGGTAAAAGTCATTATTAAGAGACAGAGCTAAGAACATCAGTGAGCTCAGTGTACCATGCTTTTCAGCTTTTGTGATTTTATTAGATATATGGGTGAGGTCACCTCTTGAAATAGCTGAGAGGAAGAGAGTGAAGAAACGATGTTGGTTGCCTAACATCATGCTGCTAAAGAAATCAGGGAGCCTCTTGCTAACACCCAGAGGTTCATTTTGGACTGCTGTTTTCTGTATCTCGAAGGGTATGCTAACAAATTGGAATTCTTCTGTTGTGTTTTGTTTCCCTGAAAATTTTTGAAGAATAAATCAGAGCCTTTCTTGTGAATGCAACCTCTCATCCTGGAAAATCGTAAGCAGTCGCTGTAAGACTGTTTCAGTCTTTCTGGTCTTGGGTGACCAAAGAGAAATCCTGTTTTTTGCCTGCATTTTAAGACCAGAAGTGAGAGTGATGGTTATTTAGTCTGACATTCTCCATCACACAAGTCACATCTTCAGTCATAGTCGTGGAGGCTCCATTTGATAACTGGCTGCAGTCTTATCTGCTTATTCAGTACTGAGTAATAAAATAGGTTGAGCTGTTTCCTATATAGCTTTTTTAATGTCGACGTGATTACTATGAATTTCTGTTAGCAAATACCATCACAAGGAAAGGTTAGCTATTTTTCTTTAAAACTCATTGATTACTGATCTTTCATTTACAGCTGTAATTCTAGTTCAGATTGTATTTTAGACTGTTAGACTTAGTGGTATTTTTTTATTCCTGTGTTTGACATATAGAAGCTTCTGTATGAAATCATTGTGCTTGAAAGGACATCAAAGTTCATCTAGTGCATCTTCCTGTTGCCAGGCAGGAACATGTGTAGATATATCACTTCTGACAGATACTTGTCTCATGCTTTCTTAAAGGTTGCTAACAATGCTAAGGTTACAGCACCTCCCCAGAAAAGCTGCACAGACATTTCCCAGTGTCCAATCTGAATTTGCCTTGCTGCAGTTTAAACCAGTTCTTTCTCATTTCGTGCACCACAGATCTGAAGAACACGTTATTTCCATGTGGTTTGCAATAGCCTTTCTATGTATTTGAAGATTTGCTCCGTTTTTTCGCACGGGTTATATATTGTGTACTGTGCTGTTGTTCGTACCTTGCATTCTCACTTTCCCCTTGCTATTATTGGTAGCTTCATTAGCACATGTATCTGTTGTTATTCTCATCATTCTTTCATTTTTGCCTCAAGTACTTAAAGTTAGAATCTTCACAGTGAATAACTTCTTGATAGTGAATCATCAAAACTCACTTTTATATTTTAGCTGGATTATTTTATTCATACTGGTAAAGACACAAGATTTCTAAAGTCAGAACATCAAGAATTTTTGCTAAGTCATTGGAATTTAAATCCTTTATTTTGGTATTTTTTTTAATACTGATTTCCATTTTCACCTCTCCAGTATAAAAATGCTCTCCAGCTGAAAAGCGGGTGGGTATCCCTCGCATTTGCCTCCAGTTTTGGGATGTCAAACTGGACAATTTTGTGCAGGTGCCGGTCCTTCCAGGGAAACAGCTTTGGGCAGGAGGGCTGTGTATCTTGTCCCTCAGAAAGACTGAGCTTCAAGTTAGCTCAGACGGCCAGTACTAGCGGCTGGCACAGAGTTTGGCTGGTCCGCCCCGAGAAGGTAGTTGTGCTCTTGTCGTGCAGTAGTGCTCTCCTTCCATGCCCAGCTTCCAACGGTGAAAGCTCTGCACTCCCTGCAAGGCGGACCTGGAGCAGTTCACCTCACACAATCCCAGAGCAGAATCATGGAATATAACTTGGGCCAGGAGGGACCTCTGGAGGTCTTTCACCCAGCCCCCTCTCAAAGTAAGGCTTACGCAGGGCTTTCTCTAGTCAGGTTTTGAATAACTACAAGTGTCTGGTCTGGTCTCCTCTACATGAGATACGTGGAGCCAGCTCTTTCCCAGATTTCTCAGCCTCTGCTTTTGTGTCGTGGCCTTCGTTCATCCCCTGGCCTGTCTTTGTGGCCCTGTGCTGGACTGGCTCCAGGCTGTCAGCGAGTCCCTAGTGCTGGGGAGCCTGGGATGGGATAAGCCACGCCAGATGTAGCCCATCAAGTAGGAAGAATGAACTTACAAGAAAGAGAGGAAAAATCACTTCCCTTGGCCAGCTGGCTATGCTCTGACACCAAGCACTCAAGGCAGCAGGGCATTAATGTAGGTGAGAGAAAGTTTCTGTATGGGTTTAAAAGTTCTATTCTTTTTTTCCCTTTTGCTTCAGGCTGCTTATATGAGTTTTCTTCAGAATGAGTAGTATTTTTGCTTAGTAACTTTGTGTGTAACTTTTCTGTAGAGTTCAGTATCAACCTGAATGTCTCTCTCAAATAGTCTTTTTCACTCCTTTGTGCTACCAGTGCCACACACTCCCTGCGTCTTTAAACAGATCACGGTAACTAGTGACCATGCTGGACATCGATCCATTTGCAGGCTTGTGTCGTCTAAAGCCTTTAAAGGAATAGCTGTTTGCAGATCTCATTTTCTTCTAGAATATGTATCAATATTATTACCTGAATATTCCGATTATTTTTAGTATTCTTGCTGCTGGTGGATTAATACCTCCCTGTCTGAGTAGAAAGCTGAGGCTTAATCATGCTGTGGTCGGCAAATTCATCTATATTTTGGGAGCTCAACTGGCTGTTACGGAGGGGCAGTTTCCGTTTCATCTGAGCACATCCTGTGCTAGTGAAAGACCTCAATCACGAACATATGTTACAGGAAATACAGTTGTAGCACATAGGGGTTTTTTAATTTATTCTTAGACTTATGACTAAAGGGCAGTGTCAGAGTTCATGGTCTAAGGAGAGTATTTCTTGACAGTCATCTTATTTTTGGGTCCTTTAACTTGAAACAAGATTTTTCTTGGCCTGAAGTGGTGATCAAAATATATACAGCTGTGATTTACAGTAAGCAATTATATGTCTTTGTTGAAGCCAAATTTGCTTATGTGAGATACTAGTGTTTACAAACTTAGTAAAAGAACAATATTGGACTACAAAAAGTGGAACTCTTTCAAAGTTTGTTGGCTCAGTTTTTGTGAGTTTTTCTTTTCCTTTTGGAAGAGGAAGCTAAATTATATCCAGCTTTGCAGTCCTGCAGGCATGATGAGTCATCATTTCTCTTTCTCATTTCATTAGGTTATTTTGCTGCACCTTATAGATACATACAGTTCAGATAGAACAATACTGTTTAATAAATACACCCTTAAAATGTACTTTAAAATAAAGCAAGTAATCTGTCTTGTGCTTTGCAAATCAAAAGGTACAAACAGAGTCTTAAATAAAAATGTCTTGGGCTCAGATTTTGGTCTCCTTGTTGTATGGAATAGTAGCTGCTCCTCAAACAGTCCTGCTGTGTCTTTTTGAGGAGTAAAGTCCTTTTCCATGTCAATAAGACCATCCAACTTTTGTCACCCAATATTTAATGATGTTTCATTACTACTACAGAAGATCTGTTCTTACAGTCGTTCAGGCAAAGATCTCAGTGTATTTATCTGGGACTGAATAAAAATTGTGGGGCCACTCTGTAGCTGCTCTTGTTTAAGTCAAACACATTATGGACGGTTTTCATGTAATGCTTAACTAAGTATATATCGTGTCGGACTACTTGGTTCGTAATTCTCACCAGCTGGAGTCTCCAAAAGCTTAAGCCTTTGAAGAAACTCAGATACTAGCTGAAGGAGCATAGATAAAGACCTCAAGTAATTGCAGAATTCATTACTTTATTATTTTTGCTGCTTATTTTTTATGTATGCAAAATTTCTGGCTCTGGTCCGAACACAATGTTGCATTTATTAAATTAATAATTTGCTGCAACTTCTGTATAAAGACCAACCTTTATTTACATCAATATTCAAAATCCAGAGAGATTCAGAACAATTTTCCCTGGACACGAATTGTTTCCTAATGCATTAAAATCAAGAGGGGAGAGTGAGGAAAGAAAATCCCAATAAAGTTCCCCTTAGAGTTCTCTTCATCGACTTTTAATTTGGAAAAAAAATTAAACTGGTATTCAATAGCATGAGGTAAGGAGCCTGGAAAACATATTGTATCAGTGTTTCTCTCATCATGTTGCGCTTCCTCCGTGCCCAGCTGAGTCCCTGGATCCAGTCTGTACACGGCAGGAAAGTGCAATGGTGTATGGTGGTGCGTGGTCAGTCTTCTATAGCAACAGAGAGAACATCCCTCTGGGAAAGAAGCTAAGTAAGTGCAGATTCTGAGGGCTGCTCCCTTACTGGAGCTGGTAAGAAGTTTCACTTTTAGGGAAATAGCAAGAGTAACGGTGTCTCTGACTTTTCATTGGCCCTTTCAAAACATCATGAATGGCAGGAAACAGCAATGTCTGCCTTTTCTCTTCAAGTATTTCATGTCTGTATGGAAGATGTTCAAAAGACTTATTTTTATGTGGGCTTGAGCAGAGGGAGTGTGGTCGTACAGGCATGACAGTGGCTGATTGCATTTTTCTCCCAGCTGGTTTATAAAACAACCCAGGCTTGAAGTTAACTTCTGAACAGCTTTAGTATCAAGAACAAGAAGTTGAAACTGGCACAGGGGAGCCCATTTGTAAAAGATCTGCTTTCTGGTAGCTCAGCCTCATGTGTGCCATGTCGGTTGAGTTGTCTGAGCTTGAAATCAAAGACAGAGTAGTGAAAGTCTGTGTCCTGTGTCTGTACTACTCATTCTATACAGATTTCTGTGATCAACTCCACAGCCTGAGAAACTGCTCCCAAGAAAATACGGTGTTACCCTTTAAATATTATTCAGTTACAAGTTTGATAGAAGGGTTTGTTCTTGTCAGCAGAAGTTGCAGGCAGAAGTTGCCACAGGTGAAATTCATCTGCTGCAATGATGTTTTTTGAATATAAGATAATATGAGATTTCATAGTTCATGTTTAAAATAGTACTTTTCCTTTGTTTTGTACTGAAATTTAGGATAGGAAAAAGAGCCAGAAGTGGGCTTTGAATTTTTTTGTCACTTCTTTCTCATGTAAAACTCCTAGTTACTTTGTGAGAATTTCCTTGAGCATGAACATTGGTGTTTGACTTCTATATCAACTAATTAAATAATCCTATTTTCAAGAAGCACTTGACCAGTAGACACAAATGTATGTACTGGAATGGAATGATGTTAAACTAATCATTACTGGTCCAGGCAGTCCTGTGAGTTTGGATGGGACAAAATGATGAGAAAACAATGTGGGTTTGAATCGCAAGAGCTACGCTCAATTCCAGCCTTTCTGGTTTTTTACCACCATCCCACCGTGGTTTGTTTTTTTTTTTCAGGCTTTTTCTCATTTCCTAGTATATATTTGGAAGGATAAATAGCTAGGTCAAGTTACTTTGGTGGTGCTATTTCTTCCCACTGGCATCAAGCCGTGACATTCAATCCACAGCAGCACAGCCAAGCAGCATTTGAGGGTCTCTGTGTACATTAGTTATGTTAAACATCAACGTGGGAGGCTCATCATTAGGTCTGACCCCACCCATATGATTAAATTTAAAGATGATGTTAATACTGTTGTGAGTTACACATCAACTATAAATTAGTTACAAAACATATCTGAATGTTAAACTACCTCGGGTTGCCTCAGTTGGTGTGATTAGACACTGAATGTAATTTCCATGTTGAGCAGTGGAAAAACTCTTCCTTGTACTAACAACGATATGTTAACAGTGTCTCCAGCCAGTTTCCTTCCTTCAACATCCTTTGCTTCTTAAGTTATTGTTTAATACACTTCCTAATCCTAAATTAGTGCCGGTAGTACTGATTTAGTACTATTTGGCATTGATTTAGCTAGCGATTGCACGTTTTTTTTTATGACCGACACACATGACAAGAAGCTTTTCATTTCTGAACTGAACAATTATAGACTTGTTTTGCTGTTGAACTGAATATGCAAATAATTATGAGGAAAATAGGCAATGCTCCCAGGAAAGCCTCTGGTTTCCAAGTCTAGCCCAATTAGTAAAGAAGGAAGCTTTCTTACACAGCTTTTATCACGGTCTGTTTCACTGATCAGATGGAGATTATTAATAGAGATGGGACTGAACACTCTCCAGATTGAAAAGTAACTAGGTATAGAGTCAATCCATTATATCGATTACTGATTAATGTAATACAGGCTTATAAATATCATCACATCAAGTCATCACATGTAACATGCTGAAAATACATAGACATCTGCAGTGCTTTGAAGGTGCCCTAGGTAATCCAAGGTAAACTCTGAAAAACTTATTTTGCTTAATTTAAAAGGAGATTTTATCTTACCTATGCAATGTCTTTCCTTTTTGTAGCTATATCTGATAAGGAGCTGGAATACACCTTCTGGAAACTGGCTGAAAGTTGCGGCAGCAACGACTGCAGAGCTGTCTTCAAAATGTGCTTTACATGAGCGCAGGAACTCTCCATCGGGAGCATAGTGAACATGGCCAAAGAAAAAGGAGACAAAAATTTCAGACAGTCTTCAGCCCAGGGTTCTTACAATGTTTTATAGTCCAATTCCTGTGATTAAAAGCAGGAGCATCCCATTACTTTGTTGGAAACACGAGGTTTAACACAAGGCCATTGAGTAGTAAAAGCCTGACACTCTCCTTACAAGGGGCAATAACTGCAGTGGGATTACACCTGTAATATGCCAGGAGAACATGGCATGGGAGAATATGACATATGGCATATGAGGGCAGACCTTATAGACAGCTTGTTTGCCAAATGATGATGTCAGCTAAGCTTGAGAACTCTGTGAAATCCAGCATGCCACTGACTCCCTTATTTCTCCTTTCTCATCAGCTCTGGTGTGACTCTGTGTGTGCACCTTGGCTTTTATGAAAGTTGTAGATCTTCAGGATTCAAGGCCTCTGAAAGACCTTTTTTGTTAAGCTGCTTGTCAAATGACTACTAATTTATCAGAGCATACTTTGTAGTTTTATTTGGCCAAAATTAAAAGCACTGAAAGTGATGGTCGCTGCAAACAGGACTATAAAAGCCAAGGAAAAACACACAAGCCTGGGGTTCTTAAACACTGGGACCTTAAAGAGAAAAAAGCAGAGGGCTGGGCCAAATAATCGCCACTGTAATCCATCTCTGTTGGGTGGCTGCAGTTTTGATCAGCAAAAAAAGAGAGCAGCCAGAGGTGCACAGAGATTCCGGGGTGAAGGACAAGATTTTAGCTGGTGCTGTCTCCGTGTGTCCCACCTGACGGGGCAGAGAACAGCTTCCCAGCTGGCCCTCTGCCCTCCTCTTGGTACCCAGTAACAGCACCCGGGCAAACCCTTCTCTCTAGGGAGCTCCCATAAGCTAGGTAAGCCTTCAGCAGGGCTTGTGCCAGAAGAGTTTATTTAGTATTTGGTTTCTTTCAAAGGGAGCACTAGGAGAACACCTTGGTGCTGACTGGGAGCACAAGAGGTAAATCCACAGTGAACTGGCGATGCTACAAAGGTCTACAACCTAAATGGATCTAATATAAATAGGGGATCATGAGCACTGGACAGGTGCAGATGCTAACTGTAAGGCAGATGGTGACATTTATTGACTGTAACATTTATTGACTGTAACATTTATTGACGGATCATTAAAAGGCTTCTATCGCCTTGGCACTTCAGTACCTACCGCATAGGAAACAGAGTCAACAAATTGTACTGTAGGGCTAAAAATAAAAGCTCAATCAACTCACGTGGTCTGCTGCAAAAATAGTCCAGAGAGCACTTGGGAGCTTGACGGAGCTGACAGACATTACGCTGAACCTTCCTGCACACCGGGTTGGGGCTCCAGCCGGCTGCGAAAGGGAGCAAGTTCCCGAAACCCTTCCCTGAGCATGTCCTGCTGTCATTACTAGCGAGCGCAACCCCCACACCCCAAAAATAGCGAGGGTGACCCAGCAGATGGTAACACTTGCTGTGCCACGGGGAGACAGTGATTCCCCGTGTGAATGGGGACCGATCCAGTTTTCCGGTTTTATGACCTACCTGGTATGTTGACCACTTGTATGACGCTGAATAAGAATCCTCCTGCAAACCCCACCAACTAACCAATCCTATCAAATTGCCTCTTTGGTCTTCTTCCTCTTTACCTGAGCAAAGTGCGGAAATGTTGTCACAAATATGCTGACGGGAGAGTTGTACTTTTTTTTGCTCCTGCTGAATGCATTGACCAAGAGCCTCTAGCGTCTCTGTGTTTTCCTCCCCTCTGTCATCCCACGTGCTGCCCTTCCACCCTCCGGTACTTCAGAAATGGCCTGAAAACTGTCTGTCTACTGCCAAGGACTTTGGAGTAAAGTGGAGGACAGTCTGTTCACACCAGTAGCAGGACACTACTTCACCCTGGTAATGGCTGCATGTTTAAAAACAAAAGAGGCATAGATCTGTAGCAAACTTTTGTAGGACTGACAAATACAAACAGAAAAGGACTCTACAAAATATGTCCAAGGGCCACTATGTGTAGCTTCCAACCCAATGGGCCTGTATCTCAGAGAAGAGGATTTTCTTCCATTAACCTAATTTACTAAGGGAATTTTCCATGTGGCAATGAACGAGTGTCATTAGCATTCACTCCGAGTGAGGGAATGGCTTTGACTGTGGTTCTGCTTGTTTGACTTCTCTCACTAAACATTATCCATCATGATGAATGCTTGGCCCACTTTGATTCTGGTAGGCATAACGCAAAGTCTGCTGAGGAATGGAGCCTGGGTGAAGTCCAGTCCCTGCCACTGCAGTCAAGTCATACAATCGCTTTAACACACGCATTATACTCCCCGCTAAAATCAGTTGGGTTATTTGCCCCACTATTTCTTATGAGCACTGAAGATTTTTATGGCTAGAAGAATCAAATGCCTTTTTCTGATTTCCAGCATGAATTTATTCAGGACCTGTTTATATCCATTTGTTTCTGTGCTAGCATTGTCCTTCAGCTTAAATAGGTTCTTGCCTGTCTATCTGTGATATTTAACCACTGACGTATTTTATAGACAGCCCTCCTGTACCCTTTCTCAGGCTTTGTTTCACCAGGGCAAACAAGCCAAGCTCCCACAAGATCACTGTCAGTCTTCTAATGACTCTCAGTGTGATTTAATTTTTCTGGAACATGAGTGTCCCAGTCTCTGTGCTATACTCCAAATGAGGTTTTACTAATGACTCTGTAACACTGCCCAAAATTCTTCATCAGATACATCCTAGAATCCAATTTGCCCTTTTTATGGATGGTCACGTTGGTCCTCTGTAATCAGAGCTCTTTTTGCAAAAGTTTTAGAGCTCACTGTTTAAACAATGTCACAGATTCATCAACTTCAAGGGAGCTGTGACAGCTTCCACCAGCTGGGGATCTGCATCTGATATTTAAGCTTGCAGGATACAGCTTTCTCTGTGGCTGGCCCGAAACGATGGAGCTTGCTGCCAACTCCCCTCCCCCAAGACCTTCCCCAAGGCAACTACTTATTTGCTTCCGCCGGCCTGCAATGTAAAAAAAGCACTTACTCCATCTCATGCTAACAAAATACGGGGCAAAATCTGGCAAATACTGTTCCCAGCATGCATGTGTTAAAAAAAAAACCCTGAAAATCTCAGCTCCTTTTTTTTTGTTTGTATTCAAAACATTTTCAATCATTTTAGCCATTCTGATTTCTAGCCATTCAATTCTTGTCCTTCGTTTCTTTCTCAGTCCTCATTAAGTGTGAATAAAACTTTTGAAATGGCAATTAAAATAGATTTCTTTCCGTGGAGAGAGCCTATATGTGACTGCACTGCTGCCTATTGTCCTTCTTCATTGCTTCCTTTCTCAGGTCTATCCTTCGTCTTCTATCATCTGTGATTTAGACTAAGCCCTTCATGGCAAGGACCTTCATTTTATATTCGCCTCTGCCTAAAGCAGAGACACTTATTATTGGTTTTTGAAAGTATAAAGAATGTAGCGGATCAATGCCATTATCCTGAACTGCACTTAGAAGACAAAGGCAGTGTAGCTGTTGAATTGATGCTCTGGGGAGGACGGAAGCAGAGCCACGTTTTGGGCTATCACAGACTTGCCAGAGGACTCTGCAGATATTTCCATCTAAAGATCATAGCCAGGGTAAAAGCTACAAAAGCACCGACCACTGCCATAAAGCTTATAACACACAGAATTGTCTTTCCTGCCCTATCAAATGAAGCAGACGTTAACAAATATTTTGACTGCTAAGATAGCTAAGGATCTGGCAGCAGCCTGGACCCTGAGCTCAATCAGAGCATGGTGTCAATAGCCTGCGCTGACTTACAGTAAAAACGTGGTGACAGATTTCTGATTTTGCATAGATCCTAAAGGCACTTGCCCAGGAAATAGTAGAGCAGGTGTGCTAGAGGCTTGAGAGATTTGAAATCCACGTCCAGGGGAATCAAAGCAGGGAGCTGAGCTCTGGGGCATCTCTCTCCCAGCTAAAAGCCCTAACTGTGCTCAGCATCCCTCTTTTCCCTCAGACCGTGTGACAGCAGCCTGCAGCCCCAATGAAAGAAGGAGGTTTAGAAGCACTTTTTCCTTTGCTCTTTTTTTCTTTTTGGGAAAAGGTGCTTGGACATTTGTGTATCCAGCACACTGTGTACTATGAAGCCTGTTTGAGAGGCCCAAGTCTGCCTGGCCACCCTGGAGCTGAGCACCACAGCCCCCAGCATCACGCTGCTGCCGCCCTGTGTCAGCCACCCGCTCGGAGGGCCCCAGACCTGGGTTACTGCATCAGCACTTTAGCTGCACTCTGTAAGGTACTCGTTCATTTATGCTTGATTGACAGGCTTCTCAGGACCACAAATTTTGCATCTGCCGATTAAAATACTTTGCAGCTTGGAAGATTATGACGTAATTGGTCCTCCGCTGGGTTTTCTTCTCCATTGTCACCTGTGCCAGTACCACGCAGCTCATGGATCTGCCTTCCTGAGTTCACCAACACCATCGCTGGCGTATCGATTTTAACTGACACCTTCAGCTGACAGGTAGTCATTCCACAGCAAAGAGAGCTGGCGACACTGAACTTGTGATAGCTGTTTTCGGTAACTGCAAAAGACCCGCTCCCCTACAAGCCTTGAGATACTTTTGAGAAGTAGGTTTAACTAGACATGGAAATATATCTCTGAGTTTAATACAGAAGTGTTGCTTTGTTGGGGTGAGGTTTTTACTTAGAGGGATGGAAACCTCCCTAGGCTAAAATGACAGAGAGAATTACGTATAGCATGGGAATCCCAACACATCGATTGATCCAGTATGACCCCTGTATAGCTAATTACAGACTTGTCAAGGCAATTTCTGTTCAAGCCGGACTGATATTTAATGGGTCTGCTCCCAACTGCAATCCTGACCTTGGATTGGCATGGGGAAAGCAGAGAGTTGTGTATCCGGCCAAAGCATCTCATTGCCGCTCCGGGGGCAGGCAGATGAGGTATTAACAGCTAGAAATGAAAAAAGGCAAATGAGAGTCCAAAATGAGGCAGCAGCTTTCTCTACCTGCTATTTCCTTCCTCTCCCACTCTCCCTCCTCTAAAACCTGTTGCTCAGGCTAGACGAATAAATAAAACCCGCACAAGTGCAACTGCCTTTTGGTGACTTCCAGTTAATTTGTAGCACAGAACAGCGGAGGTATCTCTGCTAGTAACTTTTTGGTGAAAGCGAAAACTGGCAATTTATTCCTGCTGCTTTGTCTTTCAGCCAGTTGCTAATCCGTGGCAGAAATCTACCTTCTACCTCGTGCCTACCTGGTTTCCTTAGTAACTCCTCGTAAGAATGTGAGAAAAGCTTGGAAAAGACCAAATAAATTGTCAACTGCTTAATCTTTATTTAGGGAAAATGATGTGCTGTTAAATCTACTAGATCTCTGCCAAAGCTGGCCGACGTATTTCATAGACTATTTCTTTCTCTCTTGTTCAAAAAAGGATCCAGATATTATTAAACCAAAAAAAAATTTGTCAAAATATAAAAATCTCTTTGCTTGCATAACGAGATTTAAGACCTGGAAGTTACCTAAACCTACATACGTGCTCCATATCTATCCTTTATTTATGAGCATCAGTACCAAGATGACTTTTTCAGCTTTGCGTACATTTAAAATGTTTTGCAGAAAAAGGTGGTTAAAATCATGCCTCTCGATGCCTTCAGAAAGAGGTTAGACTGCCTAAACATTATCAAAATGGGTACTTAAATAAAGATATCATCACTTTATGATTTAGAAGCAAAAGCGGGACCAAAGTCAGGACAGAAGAGAACCAGAACAGCTTTAGCTGTGAAGCAGAGGAGGAGTGCAGATTGGCAGTAATAGTACGTTTCCTTGTTTGTGTCACGTCAAACCCCCACTGTGGCACGGGTTCCACTTGCTGGATGGTGCAGATACAAAATGTCTGTCCGCGCTTGCGGCACAAACGGACAGTGCTGGGGGCACGCAGGAGGAAAGGATCGAACAAGGGAGCAGTGCAGGGGGTCAGGAGGTTTGCAGGGGAAAGTCTGACAAGGAAGGAAGCCAGGAAGGGATGGGCATGCTCCTATATCTTTTGGGCACTTCCACTTTTTTCCTCTGAAGATTTGGAAATGGTTCCCCCACCTGTGGCAAGCTTCTTTCAAAGGTCTCCAGGCAGGCCATCTGCAGGGCAAAATCCCGATGGCAAAAATCAGCCATGGTTGTGTTCTTCATAGCGAGCCAGCTGTCGGGTGGGAAGCTGTTGCTCAAAACATATGGAAGTGGTGAAAGGAAAGACAAAGTTTTGAATGGTTGATGCTAACAGATTTTGGAAGAGGTGTCACACCTCAGGTGTCGGAGCTTAAGAAAACCTGTTTCTATTACAGGTCAGAAGGAGATCAAAAGTTGGAGTTGGATGGTCTTGTCTCAAACCCAAAGGTGCTTCTGAGGAGCACGTGGGCTGGCCTGCCGTCTTGGGGGAGTTCAGGACCAGGAGAAGGACCCACCAGAGCGGCTGCCCTGGTCTGAAGGGAACACGGTGGATGCCACAGCGTCCTGGCTGACCCTGGCCATGAGGAATGGGCCCAGCTGTGAGGAATGGGCCAGGCTGTGAAGAACGTGTCCGGCCGTGAGGAACGGGCCTGGCTGTCAGGAATGGGCCAGGCTGTGAGGAACGGGCCCGGCTGCAAGGAACAGGCCTGGCTGTGAGGAATGGGCCCGGCCGTGAGAGAACGGGCCTGGCTGTGAGGAAGGGGCCAGGCTGTGAGGAACGGGCCCGGCTGTCAGGAATGGGCCAGGCTGTGAGAGAACAGGCCTGGCTGTGAGGAATGGGCCAGGCTGTGAGGAATGGGCCCGGCTGGGAGGAATGGGCCCGGCCGTGAGAGAACGGGCCCGGCTGTGAGGAACGGGCCCGGCTGTGAGGAACGGGCCCGGCTGTCAGGAACGGGCCCGGCCGTGAGGGAGCGGGCCCGGCTGTCAGGAACGGGCCTTGCCAGAGCGACAGGCAGAGGGACGCACCCGCCGCCCTGCTCCGGCTCAGCCCTCCCGGCCCTTCGGGGCACCGACATCGCCTTCCTGCCCCCCGCCGCGGCCCGTCGGGGCGGGAGCGGCGCCGGGGAGGCCCGCGGCGAGCTGAGGGCGCGGTGGCGAGGACGGAGCGGGCCGAGGCTCCCCGGCGGGCTTCCTTGCCCACGGGAAGGCAAACACCTTGTGTGTATCTGTGTGTGGGGATCAGTGGGGCCGGGAACCGGCCGCCGGTGCCGCCGGAGGTGGGCGGAATGAAACCGCTCGCCCGTACCCTCGCCCCGGCGCCCCGCGGGGGTCGCTTCCCGGCGCCGCTCCCTCCCGCGGCGCGCCCGCGGAGGCGCCGTCCGCCCGCTAGGGGGCAGCCTGCGCCCGCC
>JANZLQ010000060.1:1335266-1349262 GCA_026212715.1 Elanus axillaris
GTCAGCCCCGGCCGGGCGGGGGGGCAGCCTGGCTGAGAGGGCTTCTCCCTTCAGGGCCACGGTTTTTCCAAGTGTTTTCCACACAAAAATGCTTCTCTCTCCACGTCGGAGTCCTGGATGTGCATGGGAGAAGCATTTTCTTTTGGGGGGGGGGAGTTACGGACCTTTTCTGGCGTGCCAGGAGCCGGCTGCAAACTTGTCTACGCAACTGCTGGAATAGTCGTCGCCTCACCTCAGCCCGGAGGTGATTCAGCTCATCCCTCCCGGCCCCTGAAGGACATCTTACTGCTTGACGCTTTCTTTTCCTGAAGGCTGTTTTAGCGTTATTTGGGTCTTCTCCTGCTTGGTGGCCCGTGGAAAAACATCTCGTTCTTTTCGGGGTGAAAAAAACCCGCGTTGTGGCTCTCTTCTGCGTTGTGTTTGAAGAAAATGTACTCTGTCAGGTAACTTTATGTGTTATGTGTGCGTATGTAATTCCCGTCGTAGCGCAGCTAGAGGGGAGGGGGTTTATTTTTGATACTGTGCCGCAGGACTTTGGACGATGCAGTTGTCTTGCCTGGCGTTCAACAGCGTAGCAACCCGCGTGTTGGCAAAACTTTCCTTAGGAGCCGATACAAGGTGGTGAGGAGAAGATTGATGAAGGTCATCAGCTATGCTGATGGGAAAACTTGCATTTTTCACCTTTTGCAGTTGGCAGACCACTCCACGCATTGGAGCCTGCTGACAATGGGCTTTTTTTTACCTTTTGTGGCTCTTGTTCAAGTAGTCCGCCGACCCACAAAGTTTAAAAACAGTGCCTTGAGCTCGGTAGCCACTGGACTGGGCTACCTCCCTTTGGTTCTTCAGTCTGCTGCCGACTGGGGTTGTTACTGGTTTGTGTTGTACCACAGCGTGGAGGTCCTGGCTCTGGACTGGAGTCCCGCTCTGCTGGCTGTGGTAGGTTGTTCCTGCCCCACTAAAGTCACAAGCAAATTAGGAGGCAGCATGGGGATACGGAAACCCCTCAGGATCCCGTGGTGCTACCAATGGGCAATGGAAGTGACGAGAGCGAGGGCAGCGTGTTGGTGGTGGTGTGAGCCTGGCTACCTCGGCGTCTACCGTGGTGACTGGCGGAGCTAGCTGGGACAGCTGAAGCCACCGCTTTCCTTTCCCAAAAGTGGCTGTTTGTGTGGTAGAACCGAAGAGGACGCCTGTCCCCTCCTGAGGCTCTGTGGCTTTGTGGCTGTGGTACGCGAGGTGCGAGCTGCTGTCCGGCACACTGGGCTGTAAACTGCAGCTCGGGACCAGGTGAATGTCCGGCTCTGCCATCTGGGGTGACACGGGCAGGGACCACCTTGGTGTGGGGATCCCCCCGCCTGGCCGCCCACCCGCTCAGGCAGGCGCTGCCCGTGCCTCCTCGCCCCCATGTTCTCTTGCCTGGTGGCAGCAAGCCCGAGGAGAGTCTGGGCTGCCTGTCTGGCCATGCTGCTCCAGGTGTTCTCTGAGAGCATCTCTCCAAAATCCTGTGGCTTTGGGTCCTGAGCTTTGGGGCAGAAAAAGTCTTTCCCCTTGTGCAGATGTCAAGCTTAGTAAAATGGGGTCCTGAACTCAATTTGGGAAACGGGCACTACTGAACAGCGAAATAAGTAAAAGAGCGTGACAGGAGTAAGTGTTAGACCGGTGTTTCCCAACTTAGCGTGGTTTTCCGTGTATGGTATAACTAGGGGACAGCTCAGTTAGTGTGGATGAGAGGTTCTCTCCTCTTTTCACGTCAGAAGAGCAAATACCTCTGATGCTCGGGCAGGGGGTCCCTCCACAGCACCCACACCGAGAGGAGGGTTTGCAGGGGGCACAGCTCACCACAACCTACCCTGCCACCGGCCTGGCCCGTGAGGGGCTGTTGGGGGCTTCTCATGGGCCTCGTGGTGCGGGGTTTGCAGCGGGTGGTGTGCGGGCTGGGATGGGAGCCAGGGCAGGAGGAACGCTGGCACGTCGCAGCCTCCCACCTTCCCGAGCTCATCCCGCTTCAAACAGGGCGCTGGGACGGGTGGCTGCCGGAGGTGCCTGCTGACCTAGTGTGTCTCCTCCGGCGTTGGCTTAGTTAAAGTCTGGGGAGAAATAATCCTTTATTTATTTCTTTTACAGTTTTTTTTAGGTGCTCTTTATTTTTTTGCTAGGGGAGCTGTACTTGTTTTCATGGGCCTGTCGCATTGTGCTTTCTAATTCATAGGTGCGTCTGAGAGACTCATGAACTCATTTTCCCATCCAACTTTGTGAATATTCTTTTTGTGTAGACTCGGAGTATATACCACATACTACTTTCATGCTCTCAGCTACCGTTATAAGTCTGAACTATTTCCATGATACTTACTTTTTTTTGTTTGCTAATAAAAACATATAAAATTTACATCCTTCCCTGTATTATGTTATTTTTTCAATGTCTTTTTTTGCTACTACTGTTCATTAGGTATTTTTTTTTTATATTGAGTGCATTTTAAATATGAGCCCTTTCATTCCTTATTTGTCCTGAAAGCCCCCAGTTCAAACTGGACATTTTTGTAGTCTAAAATATTCAAGGTTTGTCCCACTGATGTAGACTGATTCAGTTCTTAAAATCACTTGAGATCATAACTTTCTATAAATATCTGACATCAGCAGACACTTTGCAGACTCACAGAGCTCGTTCTTCTGTAAATACAGAGTAGTAACTAAAATCAAAGAGAACATTACCCCCCCAAGTTATAAATAAGAAGGAATGTTTATCAGTTGGCGTTTTTTTAAGATGTTTTCTAGAAAATGCTATAAATGCACTTCTTTCTTTCAAAAACTGTTTAGAAAGAGGATTCAGTATGTGCAGGAATACATTTCTTGACATTTTGTGCTTTTTAAAGCCTCTGGGTACCCTGAGAGTAATTAGTAGAAGATTTTTAATAAATAAAGGTTGTGTGACCATAAAAGGAATCAAGCACTTGAAGGTCAAAGAGCAGATTTTTCTCAAGTTGATACAACAAATTAGTGGGTTTCAAGGCTGGTTAGTATGTTCTTCCTTTAGATTGCTGTGTATTTGTAGACCATCCTCGCACAGAATAATGTACAGAGCTTCTTGTCAGGAAGTTTTGGCTAAATTTGTTTTCGTTACAGTCATCTTCTATCTTGAGCAACAGCTAAGGACAGATATTAAATTCACCAGACCCCAAGAACTCTTGAATGAAAATAAGTTTGGAAAGTGATGTTATTACAGACTGCTTCTTTCATTTTTGGGCTCCCATTTAACATCCTTGCGATTCCTTTGCATTTTGAGAGAGACCATGACAGGGTAAAACAAAATAGTTAGGTTAGGCAGTGTGATGGTACTGCTCAATAACCTTATCCTGAACACAGGAAAGGGACAAAAAGGAGAGCAGTTATTTGAAAAAGAACCAAACCAAAACAAAACCACAAACCAACAAAAACCACAACAGCTTCCCCCACCCTGAGCAAACCGAGCCATGTCTTAGTTTTTTAAAGCGCAGAGATCTGTGCTGGAACACAGTGGTCAGTTGATCTGCTCTAAAAGGTAGGGAATTGCTGAATTCAAGTCATTTGAATGAAAAACCGTGGTTTCAAGTTACCGGATTTCAACCCTGCACTGTAAAATTGAGTTACTTTGATGGCAGGAGAGAGGATCCCTGTGGAAGCATTGCAGTGCAGTCGTCTGCCACTTAGATGCTTTTCCTCGCAGAGATCGTCTTCCAAACAGATTCCTCCATCGCAGACCAGTTTGACCCACTTTTGACGTTGTAAACAGAGATCAGAACTGGAGAGGGAATTTTCCTTGGCGTATGAGGCTTCGCGCTCCATTAAGTTTTGTTTGTACTTTCATTTTTGGTCAGCTGTTGGACAGGAAGCATCATTTGGAGAACAGCTCTGTTTCGTGGGGGGAAAATAGGGAAGACTCATCGGGGGATGCGGTGCAGCAGCCATTTGGCACCTCATGGTCCCCCCCCCACTCCTACTGGGCCTCCTGGAGGGGATGAGAGCAGCTGGTTCAGCGCTTTGAAGCCAGGGGATGGGGAAGCGTGCTGGGTCTCGCACGCCTTGGCCTCCCTGTCTGTCAAACGGACCATTCCCAGCCCTTGCGCCAAGCGTAGGACTAAACAACCCCGGAGCTGCTCAGCTCCGTGTGGGAGGCCGACCCAAAACACAGCCGCTTCCTCTCGCCGCTCCCCCACAGCCGAGGGGCGAGAGGAGCGGTGCGGGGCTGGTCCCAGGAAAATAAATACAGCTCGCTTTTGCTGGCTGAGAGTCGGTGTGTGGCTGGAAGAAAACTTCATTCTCCCTGTGAAGGATTGGGCACCAGCATCGGCATTGATTTGGTTGTTAATTGGGATAATATTAGGACTGATGGCAGCAAAGATTAGGATCTTTTTTACAAATACCTAGTGTTTTAGTATGATTCTCTTTTTAATGATGGAGGTCTTTGGCTAGATGAGGTGTTCTGAATTATGATTTAGGAAGAAATTAACTCTTGGCGACTCACAAGGCAAACGAGTTGCTGTGTATGAGCGCGAGCACTGAAAGAGGGTCAGAGTCCTCAAAAGGAGGGTTCGGGCTGCCCCGTGTGGCAGCTGCTTTGCCAGCCTTGTCCTCGCGATGGGTGTGTGCACCTACGGCTCCGGCAAAGGGAGGTGTATGTTCATTTATCTCTGATTTCACACAGATGTATCGGGGCCAAGTACTTCTGTCCTGTTGTGACAAGGTGTGACCTGAATGTGATATTTCAAGCATTGCAAAGGAAGAAGAAAGGGAAGGTGTTTGGGAGCCAGGTTAATAACAAGTGGTGGTTTTTATAGCCCAGTACCTCTGCAGATGGTGCAGCGCTGGCTGTGAGCTGACTGTGGAGCCCAGGCAGAGCTCGGGAACTGTGGTGAGCATCCCACCAGTGATGCAGAAGTTACTACTCCTAAGGTAGCAGTTGCCAGGTGCTTGTTGTCCCCGAGCAATCTGAATTTCAGAAATTCTTCTGGCAGGGTGGCTCTGCCCCTGCAGCCCTGGTGAAGCTATCGGGGTCTGCCTGGCTGAACCGAAGGACTGTCCTGCTTTCTCTCACTGAAATCTGTTGGGAAGGTATTGCGGATGCTGGTATTGCAGCAGCAGCAGAAGGTCATCATAGGACTAGACCTGGGAGGCAGGAAGCCAAATCTCTGTTCTAACGTGCATATGCTCTCTCCCCCCGGCAACAGTCCTTACGTAGAGCCTCCCAAGGAGATTATTGTGCTTCTGGCAAGAATAATCTGTGGCAGGCAGCTGTGCCTGCCGTGGCTGCGTGCTTGGGGAGCACCGGTGTGCGTGCGGATGCTGTTGCTCCAGGGTGGAAGCACTGTGAGGGTGAGCCAAGCGCCAGGGGAAAGTAATCCCAACAGAAGTTGTTAGAGTGCCTTTTCCCTGAATACATGCTGTTCTCATACGTGTTCCTGTGAGCTTCTTAGGGGATCGTTCAGCCCTGTTACGGAGTTGTCATTGGCCACGTTGTCATTTACCACATTACTGCTGTTGCTTTGTGAGAGCAGGGGTGCATGGATGCACCAAAGGAGGATGCCCTTGCATTTCCCATCGATGCACTGGCTCTGTAATTTTGGTGACTGGGATGTTATCCAGAGAAACACAGTCTGCCTGTATGCACTGAGGAAGCAGAGGACGTGCATCTGTGTTTGCTGTCTTTTTCCTTGAAAATCAGACCCTTTTAACGCATAAGGATCTAGACTGAATTAAATAAGGGCATGCCAGACCCTGAGAAGAGGGGGCAATTAAGGCGATTGTTGGTGACTAGTTGTTTTTGTGAGTAAACACAGAAAGATAATGTAGTTTTGCTGGTTTTACTTTCGTTAATGTCCTTTCCACAGTTTCTCAATGTGTTCTTTCTATGTCTGTGCATAATGTGGACAACAGAAAAGGCAATTCCTTAGCCCTCAGGTGCCCTACTGCTACCCAGGCCATCCTCTGAACACTGTGTCTGTGTGAGGAAGAAGAGTAAGAGCTGGGGGGATGCCACCAGCACGCTCCCTCTGGTTACTGCTGCGTGCTAGTGGCTGAGGACACCATGTCATTCAGCTGAAAATGTTTAAGGTTGTAATTCACGCTTTAGAAAAACTGGAAGTCTGGCTTTAAAATTGAAGTTGACAAATTATATATGTATGTAAATGTATTTATACATATATATACACACATATAGGTAGTTAAAATCCGGCTTTGAACCACTGAGGGGAATTCAATATACATCTTTCTTAAATAACAGTTTTATTTAGTTGTTACTCAGTGGCTGTGATTTGAAGAGCTGGAACCTTAAAACATTTCAAGCGTGACAGGGCTTGCAAAGATACTGTGAGCTGGCAGCACGGAAGCGGCGTCAGTCTTGCACCTTGGCTGGCTGAGCTGTACTCCCTGATCCTCAGGCAGTGTGACACTCCCGTGCTCTCCCCGACTTTGCTGCCTGGAGCAAAGCCACCTTCTCTTCACATCTCTCTGTATGACGTGGTTGCTGCCATCACCCACCACCAGAGTCGAGGAGGGGTGGCCAGCCTCGTCTGCAAGAAGTTCCTGCCGCTCCTTGCCGCGGACCTTTGTCACCCGGTGGGCAGTCCCCTCTCGGCCCATGAAATGCTGCTCGGCTCTGAGAGCATTTCGTTCAGGTCTCCATTTTCCTGCTCTGCAGTGAGTGCCGTTGGATGATGCTGGCAGCTTGCCCAGGAGAGGGTCTCTACTGCAGGGCTTTGGTGGTCCTATGGACTATTTGCACACAGAGAGTGGGGGGGAAAAAGCTGTAAAAATCATACACACACCCCCCCGCCGGTGCAGCTGTGCTGACAGAGAAGTGCTTTGTTGGCTTCGTTAATGTCATTGGGGGAAGCAGTACCGTTAGACTGGCAGAGGAATTCCCTCTCTGGCATATGTTACATCCACACCAAGGAGCGATGCCAGCATATCTAGCAGCAGAGCTCTCCCAGTGTAAACAAACCCTCAGTGATTGGACTCCTGAAGCCTGAGCTTGTGCTGCACCAAAACAGCGACGCTGTGTGGGAAATGCTGCAGGGTTTATCTGAGAAGGGGTGCAGAATCTCTACCCGCCGGCCTCCCTTTCTAGGGGAACCTCTTTAGGTAGGTTCTCGCCAAGCCCTGCCTGAATGCTGCCCGCACCTGGAGCAGCACTTCATCAGGCTTTTTCCACTCACTGGGTTCAGGGAAACACACGTCTTCCTGCGGGCACATAATGCTGGCACCCCTGGAGCTCCACAGCGTGAGGCTGGTGACACTGCACAGCGTTGGTGACAGTTGCACGTTAGCCGATTTCCTCTTTTTCTTTAAAAGAGCAAGAAAATAAGAAGAAACACAGGAATTAGGTCTCAGCATTTAGGAAACACTGGAAGGATTACTCCTGCAGCTACAACTAGACCCTTTTACGTGTATAAAATTCTTCAGGCACGGTCCCATGCATGTGTTCCGGTAAGACTCCTGCCTGATTCATAATTGCAGTTGCAAAGGCAGCTGTCAGTCTTGTATTTGCTAAGTTTTACGTGCTTGGCATTCTTAATTTCTTAATGGTATCTTAATGTAGGTTTTTGTGTGAAATACAAAAATATAACAGAAACTTCAGAAAATAAAAATACCATCTGGAATGTCCCAGCACCCTTAACTTAACTGTGTTTGAATCTTAAGGCTTGGTCAAGTACCTGCCTCCGGGGAGTCAGTTCATAGACTTTGATGGGAATTTGATCAGGGTCCAAGGTAAGTGACGGAAGTACAGTACTTCCACTGCAAATAATTACTGTTTTCCTGAACGTTGTTTAATACAGTTGCAAATCTGAAAGGATGAGCTCAAACAGCTGCATCAGTTTTACAGTATCATTTTTGCAGGGCAGATTACAGAAAAAAAGTAGCCCTGGTTGTTGTCTAGGACTCAAAGAGCCAATGTATTAAGGCTGGCGTTTTAACCAAACTGTAAGTTTCCTTTGCAAACTTGGCTGAACTTAGTTTTTGAGGGCTATTCCCAATAAGGGACTGAGGCAGCTAAAGCAGAACATTGGTGTATTTGAATGTAGGTCACTGTTAATGAAGGCTGGTCAAGCAGACGAGCATTTCTGAACATGTGCAGGGGAAGAACTCAAAGAGCTGGAGGAGTTTTCAGTCAACCAAAGTGCTCCTGGTTCCAGGTGCCACAGCAGGGTGGGAATTGAGGGAGCATGGAGCTGTGGCTGATGAGTTGGTATGGCTCATTGGACAGTAAAGGAAGGGTGCTGGGATAAGGTGGTATGGTGGAAGAATAGGGCGAAATGTGGGATTAGAGTTGCTGGTGTGGAAGGTGGTGGTGTGTGGTCTGAGATGGGACAGATGGAAGGATGGAGCACAGGGACAGGCGTGGTGATGACGTAGGATGTGCAGCAGAGGAGTGTCAGATGTGGGGTTAGCTGTGCTGGTGGCTGTGGACCAAGGCAGTGGGACCTAAGAGCTGCTGCTGTGGCTGTCATTAATAGCAGTGTCCAGGGGCAAGAGGTTTGGGAACCTCTATGCGAAATTATTTCATAAAAAGTGGGCACCTGTCACTTCTCAGAGAGGATGCACTTGTTGAGTTCTTCCAAAGGACACTCAAAAAACTCTTCTAAGTCCAGGAAATGACTGGAGTTTGGGCCGCTAAGCATATGAAGGCTCACTGTGTTAAAGTCCCGGATGGGGTCCAGAACATAGGTGTGCTCTTGCTTTTGCCTTCTGCTGTGTCTTAGCTGTTGGTTAACTTCAAGGCCAGGTATCCTTCTCGGCATATAAGAATTTTGGGGCATGTTTTAAGGCACCTGCCTTCCCCTTTGTGCAGAGCCTAAGCAAATTCTTGCGTGAACCCTGGAAATTTAAAATTTGGGCACCTTAGTGCATGGCTTGTAGAAGCTTCAGTCTTTTACTGGATCTAGCTCTTAATGATCCGTGCTGACTGACTGCTGCTGCATTTTCAGAGATGGGTTTCCTCATGCCAAAATACAGGTGTCTAGCCCATGGTAACTGCTGCATGTCTTATTCTTGAAAAGTTTGTGGACAGCAGGTTTTCTAGGTTGGGAAAAGTTAGTACTAGAGAGCTACAGTACCTCAGAAACAGTGTCGTGGTAACATCTGGTGCTCCATCAAGACACCTAATTTTAAAAGAAAAACTGTGCCTTGCTGAGAATCCTGATCTGTGGATTTAGTTTAATTATAGCATCCTGCTAGTGTCACCTAACGCCACCAGCAAGACGTGCGATCCATGAAGTGGTTGGGCTCAACTGCAGAGTGCTCCTCACTTAGAGATGTGGAAGATGTGACCCTTTAAAATCCATCTGTGACTCTTGCTGTCCTGGGCAGAGCATGGGGCTCCATCCGCAGTCCTCTGAGCCCAGCTCTGTTGACTGACTACGGAGGGAGCGCTGTACCTGCCATCGGTCCCTAGCAATGGGTGCTTCCTCAAGAAGCCACTTTTTCTTTTTCCATCCCTGCTGGGGGCAATTTGTAAGGGCAGGTGCTCTGGGATGGAGGACGGAGCAGGAAACCCGAACGCCCGAAGAGATGGACCCTGCTGGGCACAGGAGCAGGAGCAGATGGGAGGTAGCACGGCTGGGAGCGGTGGGGAGGGAAGGAACCTGCAGGAGTTGCTGGACAGTGAATCAACCTGCAGCTTCACAGCCCAGGTTAGTGTGAGAATGGCCTGGTTTCCTCATCATCATTTTTTTAAATCTCATTTTTATCCATGAACGCAAATCCTGGTGACAAAGCCCAGCCTACAGCACTTGCACAGGAGGTGTTCGCCTCTGTGCTCCGTTGGAAAACCAATTGCCCTTGGTGTTGTGCCTTAGCCACTGAAAGGGGCTGGACACAAAACACGGCTGCTGTGGGACTGAATGTGATCAAC
This sequence comes from Elanus axillaris, assembly GCA_026212715.1. Taxonomy (NCBI): domain Eukaryota; kingdom Metazoa; phylum Chordata; class Aves; order Accipitriformes; family Accipitridae; genus Elanus; species Elanus axillaris. The sequence continues at coordinate 1,345,150 of JANZLQ010000060.1, forward strand.
AGGACCCTTTCATGAGCTTTGCTGCATCGTTTATTTATTGTGTTTTTACTGATTGGGTAACAGTAATGCTCTGTGTGTACAAGGTGTTCTGAAACCTGGAGGGAAATCAGTTTCCTGCTGCGAGGTGGATACGGTGTAAAAGGCTCCAGGTGGGATGAACAGGGTGCAGGAAAAATGATCTGGCACACTGTGACAGAGCACAGCACCCTCATCCGCTCTATCCCTACACCACCTCCTTTTGGGATTGCATTCTTCTGTGATGCTCTTGACAGTGCAGGGCTGCCTCTTCACCGGATTTTCCCCTAGTTTCCCTGCCTGAGGGCCAAGTCTTTGAACTTTGGACTCGGGCAGCCTTACTCCTCAACAGGACATTTTTAAGTGTCTGCTGGACATGCCTACTAGTTCGCAGCTACCTGTTATGTTCTCTATTAGCTTTCTTCTAACTTAGATAGTGTTACATAGTAAACCATGTTGTAGGTATTTTATGTCATGCTAGGTAAAGGATTGATTTTTTTTTTTTTCTATTTACGTGTAGTAACTCTGCTGTCATTCAGTCTCTTCCTGTTGCCCTCATGGCAGATTGCAGTTTATGTTTGAAGACCTCATACACCTCTCTTCCTTTGACCCATTTTGTCAACTTGTTTGTTAGATAAATGCAAGTATACAGCTAGTTTTCCATACATGTAGCTGAAGATGTCTCCTACTTCTTATTAATTTCTCGTCTTTACTCATTGCCATCGAAGGACTTTGGTTTTCCTTTTAAATTCATTATTTTATACATTCTTTGCTTATTTTCTTCATATACTGTCGCTGTCCAAATGAACTAATGGTAGCCTTTTTCATTTTTTCTAAGACCACCCCTGTCTTATGTTTTTTTGATACTGCCCGTCTCCACAATGCCCTTTTTAATGCATTTGTTGTTCATGATTAAAATGATAGATTTAAACTGATCAAAAGGGATGTAACATTTAGCTAGGTACCATTTATTTGTATTGCACATTGTTCTCCATCTTTTCTGGATGGTGGAAAATGTGCTCCGCTCCTTGATAGCTACAGTGTATCACATAAGTGTCCTCACTGAACTATCCGCGATTTCCAGAACTACTCCCTGAGAGATTAAATCTTAATCAGAACCTGTCCCTGAATCACGAAGAAGTGGTTGAAGCTGTTGCTGCTCTGTGTATTGCCTTCCTCTTGTCTCTTTGGATTCCACCGTGGAGCCCCAGTCCCTAATTAAGAATCTGTCAGGTCCCTCTGGAATTCCTGTCTTTTCTAATTACTATTAATCTTTTTTTATTTGTATTACTAGAGCACATAGAGGTTCCAGTTGGACACTGAGGCCTCTTTGTACTGGGACTTGTATAGACATATAAGAAGAAGACAGCCCCTATTAACGAACTAAGTGTGTTGGTCTGTGAAAGCAAGAGGATGAAGCAAATACTGGAGAGAAAAATATGTAACCTTTTTATTTCCTTAGCTTTATGTGCATGCAATCTACTTTTTATTAAGCTAAGTAATTTTGGAGTATGACTCTAATTTAATTTTATTTTATTTTGTTTATTTTTTCTCTCTGAATGTACTTGCCATCTTTCAGGCAGACTAGAACTTACCTGCCTGTGGTCTGCTTGCAGTTATGTTCTGTTACATTTTGAATAGGCTGCGAGGCTATAAATGTGATCTGTGAGAGAGGGGTCACCCTGCTGACCTTCCTGTAACTGTATGTGAAGGATGTTGTATACCGTAAGTGTGATTTTTAACACGGGCTTGGCCCACATAATTGCACTTAGAGATTCTGTCCGAAGGGCTGAGTTTGTTACTCACATCCCTCACCGTGTTTCTCAGCTGTCTGTCTGTAGGAGAGGGTTGCCAGAATCACATTAAGATTTCCCAGGTAAATAACTTAACGGGTTTGCGTCTTTTCATGGGATCATTAACACTTTAAATTTGTAGCCGCATACAAATGCTAAGATATTTTTAGATTCGTTACCCATATGCTTCTGTCTCCTCTTGGATAAAAATGCCACTGTAGCCACAGAGCTAAGAAAATGTAGCCTACTTCTCGCATTGCCCCTGAAGTCTTTCCCCTTGTTTTGTGAGAGAAGAAATGACATTTCTAAAGATTTACTGTAACTTACTTCATTCTTTCGAAGGAAGATGATTTTTAACATGCATTAGAGTACTGGTGGGCCTGAAGTCTCACAGACACGTGTTTGGCATTATTTTAAACTTCCAGACTTGACAGAGGACAATTTGCAGGGTTTGGGGTTTCTTTGCTTGTTGTTTCTTGAACCTTTAATTGGAAGTTTTTGCCCTCCTCTAATCAGATGTCCCTCCTTATCCCTGCAACACCCCCTCCCCCTTTTTTTTTGGCCTATTTCCAGGTATTGTGCAGTCTTTTACAAATTATATGCAGTCTCTTATGAGGTAGTAGTACATATATCTGGGTTTCTTACAATTACTGAGGTCTGCACCCAACTTGTTGGGGACTTTGGGAATAAAGAGTGTTAATGTGGATTATGTTATGAGACAAGACATTTGTTTCTTTTAAGAGAAATCTAGGTTTACTCTGATTTCTTCTTAGAGGTCATTGTTTGGAGGGTAGAAGTAATTTTAAGGTTTCTCAGAATGAAAAGAGGCCTTGATGAATTAAGTAGAAGCAACCAAGAAAATGGTGGGTGCAAAATAAGAGATGAGGAAGTATGACCTATGAAGGGAGATAAAACCCAGTTATTATGCAAACAGTTTAAGAAAAAACAGAGTTATAAATTGCAACTATTTAAATATTAGGAACATGGGGGGGGCATACTAGAAGCATCAACATGGAAAGACTAATAGGATTCTCAGGAACCTATTCCAACAAGGGATGTTGGCATGATTGACTAAGGTTGAGATTTCTTACTAGAATTAAGAAATCGAGTAATCAAAAAGTATAACAAGCAAGAGGGATGAAGCTCATGATGTTTCCAAGAGGGTTCTCTCACCACTTGTATCCTTTCTAAACGTACTGAACTTACCTGTCGGGCTATTGTACTCACATGGGACTTTTATGGCTTTCCCTTTACATTTTAGTGTAGTAAAAGGGTTATTCCTGTAGCAGTTTATCCTAGCACCCAACAATTTGAGGAGATTGATGTGTGTGTGCTTGCTTAAGGAAAGGAAAATTATTCAACTCGTATTGCTACCAAGTTCCTTGTGTTACAAAATAGTGGCTTTCATTTAAAAAGCATCTGAATTTTGTGCTTAGGAAATGATAGTGACTTGTGTTTGAAATTTCTTTGTACCAGCTTCACCCTGTCGTGCTGTTGCATTTGTTAATTTTTGTGGTATCACGGGGTCAGAGATACCTTTGATACTGCATAAATGTATGGGAAGGCACTACCTTGCTTTCAGTTTGGTGCAATGTTTGGAGGCAACCTTACGTGAAGTCCCCAGCGCTATGGTGATGGATTATGCTTGCGAGTTGACGTAGCTTGATGTACGCATGCAGTTAACAAATCTTCCTTCCAAGTGTAACGTATAATTGAAGGACCTGCCGCTGCATGTTGCCTCCTTGGCTTCCAGCGACTTGCAGTGCACACTTCTGTGCTAGGCTTTCACCTTCCAGCAGAACGAGGTGTCCAGGGCTGCAGCTCCGCTTACCTCTCTCGGTTTGGGCAATGCTTTGTTTGCTAAACTGCTTCACAGAAATCAATGCATTTATTGTGAAGCGATGCTTACGTGCACACAGCGTTGGAGTTAAGCTGTGGTAGGTTAAGCTACATCCCTGAAGCCCATGGAGCCGGCTGCTTTTCCGTGGAAGGTCTACGCTTCGCTCTCAGGGTGGAGGTTGAACCGAAGGCAGCGTGAACATGGCTGCAGAGAGCACATGGCTGCGTCGCCAAAAGCTCTTTTCTGTTCAGTTCAGTCAAGGTTTTCCTCTTTGTGAAGTTGCTTTTCTTCTGGTGCAGGAAGAGTCTGCAGCTGTTAAATAAACTGCAGGTAAACGAAGCTCTTTAAGATCGGGCCCTGGAATTGATATATCATTAAATCTGGGTACTGCTCTTTTTCCACTGAGGTGTTTGGGGCATTTCTGATACAATTCCTCGTTAGAAAACCGATAGTTAAGGGCGAACC